>OX451219.1:10813836-11276904 GCA_949628195.1 Phasia obesa
TGAAGATTTGCAAAATGTTACCGATATCAAAGATGAACCCCTTGACATAATAGAGCCTGTTCTCAAATCAACTTTTCCCATAGTTAATGGCGAAAATGAACAGCTTTTCTATGAACGTCTACTTAAAATTCCGAATAACAACATAGTGCTTTATTGTCATGGCAACACAGCCTCAAGAGGTTCTGGCCATCGTATAGATGTCTACAAAATTCTACGTAACCTTGGCTATCACGTTATCTCATTTGATTATAGAGGCTATGGTGATTCTGATGCAGTTTCACCGACGGAAGAAGGTGTGGTACAGGATGCTCTAGCTGTTTATTATTACATACGTAATATAACAACAAATCCCATATTTATATGGGGCCACTCATTGGGTACCGGTGTAGCAACTAATATGCTATCCAAGATGAATATTCTTGATGAGAGGGGCGTAAGAGGTGTGATCTTAGAGGCGCCATTTACCAATATTAAAGATGAAATTAGAATGCATCCATTTGCTAGGGTAAGCTTGATTTTTTTAAACGAGTATTTACTTTAATTATTTTTTTTTTATTAAAAATGTCTTTATGCAGCCTTTTAAACATTTACCCTGGTTTGATCATACTATTTCCCGGCCCATGTATGCCAATTCTTTGCGCTTTGAATCCGACAAACATATAAGCGAATTTCGGCAACCCGTTTTAATACTACATGCTGAAGACGACTATGTTGTACCCTTTCAATTGGGCTATAGATTATATCGCATAGCTTTAGATTCACGCGGCAGAGCTTGGGGTCCTGTAGAATTTCATCGCTTTGATAGTTCTCGAAAATTCGGCCACAAATTCATTTGTTATGCTCCTGAATTGCCAGATTTAATTCAAAATTTTATAAATAATTATCGTAATGAAATATTCTAAGGCATGCCTAAACACCTTTAACCCAAACATAGTTTTAACACATTAAATGCTATATTTTTTTATAAATAAAAGACAAATTTTGTTTTTTCTTTTGTCATGATACAATCTAACAACCGAGTAACACCACAATTGTTGTCGAAGAAACTAATCGGCAGTACAAGTTCTAAAATTTAAAAAAGTAAACTAAAAATTACGCGATGGCGCTATAAGTATTTTATCTAGGAACACGACTCAGCTGAGGAAAAAAATTGTAATGCGATAATTATTCTAATTTAAGTTGTATTATTAATAGTATTTTAACTTAAAAAAAAAAAAAACAAAAATGGATTATTTTGTTTCAAATTAGATTTCGATAGTATAATTTTAACTGGTTTCCAAAAAACCCTAAAACAAATACATAATTTCGAAGTTATAATTGTAAATTGCGTTTCGAAAATATTGAAATTAATTGGAATTTAATATCTTTGTTTATTTAATATTTTTTTATGATATTTTCTAAGTCATTAGTATTAATAATAATTTAAACTAGTATTTACAGGTGCTTCAAAGCAAATTAATAAAAAAGAACGAATAAAACCAAAGAGTTTTCTCTTCAGTGATAATATAAAAAGGTAATATTTGTTTTGGTTTAGTTTGAGTTTTAAGTGAATGATAAGAAATAATTATTGAAAACGAAACAAGATAATTCAATTTTTATTTTTATTAAGCAGTGGCCTATTGAAATTTCGATCGATACCGAAGGCTGTAATTTGGCCCCATGCTATTTATATTATCATACCCGCCTGTGAAAGACCCGTCACCACTGACTGTTTGTTGGTGTTGAGAACATCATTATCAAGCCAATTCTTAGATAGGCCTTATTTTTAGATATTTATTTTTAAGAATTCGAAAAAGCGATATATTGCAAACTTATCACACATCCAATTTGATCGAAAAATTATATTTTCGGGCGAAGTCGCATCTGTGCATCGGAAAAGCCACAATTAATTGTCGAGAAGCCAATGCATTCAGAAAGAATGACGTACAGTTTGAAGTGGATTTTCCAGTCGAGGCATCATTGGTTCATTTTTTTTCGAAAACGCTGCTGGAAACGCCACTTAAGTCAACGGCAGGGGCTACAGAGCTATGATTATAAACTTTTTATGGCCTGATACTTGTATTTGAACAAGTATCGAT
Organism: Phasia obesa; assembly: GCA_949628195.1. Taxonomy (NCBI): domain Eukaryota; kingdom Metazoa; phylum Arthropoda; class Insecta; order Diptera; family Tachinidae; genus Phasia; species Phasia obesa. The sequence continues at coordinate 10,815,915 of OX451219.1, forward strand.
ATATTATAAGTAGGTATTTGAAATTCTTGCAGAAGATGTATTACTATGGCCGCTATAATAAATTGAAGGGTATCTCCATAAAATCCTTAATTTTAATGCATATAAATTTATCTTTTGAACTATAATTTAAGCGTGCCCGATATATGATTTTGTTGGCTATGAGCTTATCTTTTTAATCATAATAGGCAGACTCTTGAAATTTATACAGAATGTGTATTTATAAATTTCTTCGCTAAAGCAACAAGTATAAAATGAAAATCAACTGGAATAGGAAGAAAATTTACACATAGCGTGTCCTAACATGTAACCTTACATCCGTCTGTTTGTTTTGAAGATGTTTTTTTTTCAAAAATCTTCTTTTTTCTCTAACTGTATGTGGGTACGGAAATAAGTGTTGTTAACTACCTAATATAATTACTTGGAAAGTGTAAGCTTATTATTATTGGTGCTTTTAATGCAGTTTTAAATACTGTACGTTATTAAACTCTTCGTGTGTGGATCCGATTAGCGTTTTATCGATTTTTTTATATATTTATTTTTTACAAAAAAGTTCTTTTTATAAATAAGAAAAATAACCATTTATATTCCAAAACTTAATGGTTCATAACTAACAAAAAAGGTCTAAGATTTCAAAGTCCATAACTAAGAAAAAAGTAATTTTAAAGATTTTTATACGTTCTTTTTTTAATTATGCAAAAAAAAAACTAATTGCCAGTTGCATTTATTCCTATCGATTTTCCCTTATAAAAAATAATATAATAAAAATTTTGCTCTAAATTTTGTTGCCCACTGTAAAATTAATGTCTACTTAAATAATAAAAAAATGTGAGAAAAGATTTGAAAAATGCAAATAAAGTGTACTTACGCTCACTATGTAATTATAAGTACTGCTTTTAATATAAAGCAGATATCCAAAGTATAAAATATTTTAAAACCCATATTTAAATATGCAGTACTATAACTTAAGCCGACTTAAATTTCACGGAATTTAGCATTTGTATACGTCTCAGTTATATTCACCAGAGATGGGAAATATGTTACTATTGCATTTTTCATGTTTCATACATTGTTTCACACCATCCAGATGAGACCACATTAATTTGTTTGTAAGGGTCGTAAAGTAGCTCTTGGCGGAGGAACACGTGCGCGCGCCATTGTTGTTATCGTTTAAAGGCAGTCTACACTTAACACTAACATGATGTTAGTATTAATGTTTTTCATTTTGTGTCTAATGTGGACTGGGGGTTAAAAATCTGTCATCTATCAGCATTGCCAGAAAAAAATAATATTAAAGTTTAAACCATAGATGACCAACTCTCCAAATGTCAAAAATGTGTCTATAAATGTCTTCACACATATCAGTACGGTGTGAATTCAACACGCATTATTTTTATTTACATTAAGACACTATTACGCGATATTACGTTGCACTTTCTAATTATGTAAAAAAAAATTAAAATAATTAAACTTGAAATTCATTCACAATTTAATGTATTTTAAATTTTTTTTACAAAAACAAAATTATTTTTTTTGACATTTGTTAGGTGAAATTTATTTCTCCACAGTATAGCATTTTTTGTCTTTTAGGCGATGAAAAATTTCAATACAGAATAAAAAATAATTAAAATTAGTATTGAATGCAACGTTTCTTTGCACATAAATATATTAGAAAAAAAAAAATAAAAAAATAAATATTTAATTTTAACATCTAAAATTGATTATAAAAAAATTTTACAAAACATTTTATACAACTATGTACAGTTTAGGTGCTGTGGGGAAATTTTTTTAAAAACCAACATTATACAAATTTTTCTACCAATGCATTCTTAGACATAGGTTTTTTGAACAAAGACTTAGGTTTTTGACATTTCAGTTGCCTATCTATGTGTTATCTACGGTTTAAACCCTTTTCCATTTTATAGGATTTTTTGTTAAAACAACGCTGCTTATGTCACTTAAAAAAATAAATTATATAATATTTATTTATTTTAAAAAATTTTCTGTCTGCATTAATTTATTAAAAAAATTTAAGTTGTTGTTGGTAGTTTTTTTTTTACCAAAAAAACAATTGGTTGGGCAGCACTTGATGTACATAAACTCGCTAGTTTAGTTAGTTGTTTACTTTTTTGAGTGCGGTCGAGCGAATGTTGGTTGTCGTTAACGTCGCGGGTTGTTGGAAAAATAAGTTGAAAAATAATTAAAATTGTATGAGAATTATGTTGAAATACGAATTATATTAAGGAATTGCTAAATAAAAACAAAAAGGGTGTAAAAACTTTGCATTATAAATGCCGGAAAAATGTTCCTAGAATCAAACTGAAACAAAGAAAAAAGTATGAAAGTGTTTCAAACATTTCTGCAGTAAACTCAAACAGAAAAAGTATTTAGTGCAGCATAATTCTTTTCCTTAAAACAAAAAAGTGCAGCATGAAAAGTAAATAAAATTTTAAAATTTAATTATAGTGGAGTTGTGTGTGTGGTAGATACCTATTTAATGAAAACTTTAATTTTTGCGAATAGAAATAAAATTTCTGTTATCATGAACTATTACCAATGAAATTTATTAAGGAAGTTCTCTATGCAGAGTTTTTTTTGTGAAGTTGTTCATTTTTTCCCTTATATTCACCGCCCTACTGCGCTGCAGCAGTGGCTGCAAACAACTATAACAATTCTGCTCCTGCAATAACAGTGTTGTTATTTAAGCTGCTTTTCAATAAATTTGAGTGATTTTTATAAAAAATGTTTAACTTCCCAAAAAGGATTTCATTGATTTACTTTTTACTTTAAAAAAGAAAAGCTAAAATAGAAATCTTGAATAAAAATCGAATTTTAGGTGATTTTTATTGTACAAAAAAATTAAATTTAATTAAAAAACTTCTTGCAGTAATAGTTACAATTTCGGAAACTTTTCTTTTTATATCAATATCATTTTTAATGATATATCTAAGTATAAATTAAAGATACGATTACGCAAAACATTTTCTACTGATCGGCAATAATTTCGGTTTTTGAACAAGAGAGCGTGCAAAAACATATATAATAGGCGACAGTTAAAAAAACTCAAGAGAAAATAATTTGTAATTACAATAACCTAAATTCTACGATATTGGTTCCCAATTGGGTGTATCATTTTGAATTAATTGTTTCACCTGCCATATGGCATGTAAACATCCGTTCCAATTAGAGAAAATAGTTACGTTCTTGCTGGCCTCATTTTTAAGGATGCATGGATTAGATTCCACCAGCCAATAAAGCGTACCAAACAGTATTTTTATTCGTTAAAGCAATGCGTGGATATTGTCTGGTGAATTTTAATTATTTCAAATATTTCTATGTTGCTTATCGTTATGTCTATTGAGCAAAAAATGAAATAATCTGCTATATCTAACAACCGTATGGCGTGTAAATCCCTGTCAGAAAATTTAATCTTCAAAAAAATCCCTTGTAATTTAAAGACCTGATATACAATTATGAATTTTTGATATTTCATTTGTATCACCACAAAATAAGTTAAAAACCACCAAGTTAGGTGAGAAATCGCACTGTCTGTCAAACCTGCTCAGAGCATGAACAGGAGAGCAATTTACAAAGAAACGTTTTATTTCTAGCCATAGTCTTCTTAAAGCTATCGTCTCCTACACGCCCGTAAGGGATGTCTACAATCTCCAATACCCAACTTACTTTTATTCTCCGATCGTCCAACTTCATTCCGTGACCTATCAGACGACATCTTTTGAGCCGCCTGAAATTTATAGACAAAGCTTGCTCAAAATACGGCAGTAGTCCTGTAATAGAAAACCGTTAACGGGACGGGACGGTGTTGCAAGAATCAGAATTATCAAATTACCCACGTATTTTATTTTATTAATCAACTTTATTTATTTTTTGTTTATTGTTGGTTCCGCAGCCTACTCCTTAAAAAAGCGATTTTTAAACAAATTGGTTTTCGTTTTTTTTTCTCTCTTTTTACAATCTGTTTGCATAATGTTCTCTCTTTTATTTATTGTTTAGCTCATATTTTTATGTGCTACTAAAATATTTTGCAGCACTGGCTTCACGTCCACTCGTTATTTAGTTGTTTGTTTACTTTTTTTGAGTGCGGTCGAACGGATTTTATCCATGTATGTGTCGCGGGTAGTTTAGAAGAAAAAGTTGCAAATAATTTAAATAAAAATTATTATTAAAAGTTTGAAAAAATTCCCTTTTTTGCAGAACAAAAGGTGTGAAAAATTTTTAATATTTTGTATACAACAAATTAAATAAAAAAGTTATTTAAATTAAAACAAGAAAAAAAAAAGATGTCATAAAAACACAGCAAATTTTAACTTTTCTATTACAGAAAATAGATCTCATCTAAAGTGTTTTTTTTTCGAAAGATAAGAAAAAGAAGCCTAACAAAAGATCATAAAGAAACAAAAGCAATAAAGTTATTATAAGTTCTATTTAATGAAATAATTAAACAATAGATAAGTGAAAAAACAAAACATCTAGTGAATTTTATTAAAAGAAAAAAAAAAGAACAAGCACCAAGAAAGTTCTTATACATAGTTTTTTGTGTGAAGTTGTGAGTTTTTTTTACTTATTCTCGCCGCCCTACTGATGTCGCTGCAAGTCGGCTAACTGCTATAAAAAATTCTGCTTATTCCACACATTTTTAAAACACAATCTACCAACAAGAGAATCTTCTGGTGTGTTGTTATAAAGAGGTTGTTTTACTTATCAATTCAGTGTTGCCAGAAATTTCTTAAAAGAAAAATTAATTTTTCCCTAAACGTTTTTCTGTTTTAAAATATTTTTTTCCAACCAAAATATATTTTTCGAAGAAAGTACGTAGTAGACCGTAGCAGCAAACTTAGAAAATAAGTGTTACACAAAAAAAGATAATTTTTCTCGGTCAAATATACAGCTTTTTCCTTTTTCCTCCTTTTCTCTAAACAATATTAATGCTAAAAAGTTAAGGATAACACAGTTTTTAATTATTAATAAAAACATAATTAAAATTTGCTAAGTGTTCCTAATTTATTTTATTGTTTGTTTCCATGCAATGTGGAGGATAAACAACTTTTTATTTATAAATGTTTATTATAATCAGGTTGTGACTGATTTAAAATTGTGATGAAATAGTGAAGATGTTCTTAAAGACTTATTACTATGGATTAGGAGTTGTGCAGGCTCTAGTTCATTAATATAAAGAGATAAAGAAAAGTTACACCACATCCTTTTCACCAACATATATAATATGCAACAAAATAATTGTATATAAAAGTGTTTAAATAGAATTATTGTTATTTACCTTGTACCTACATACATATATACGCGGTTTCTGCATATACAGATTACATACATATAGATATTTAGAAAACTTAACTACAAAAAAATTTGCGTATGTTCGCATCACGTAAAAACTATTGGATTAGCAAGATAAAGTTAGATGGTATTTTATATAAAACATATGTGCAACATCCTAAGTAGTTACCCAGTGTAAATATATAAACTTTATATGTAGACCTATAAAAGTATGGTTCTTAAAACTTGGTATGAATAACTTTCAAAGCTAAATGCAATTTTAAACAAAATTGACGCTGACGACGATGCGGTCATTGATAGTTTTTAAATAAAATGGGAATATATGCAAATTGCTAATATGTATGAAAAAAAGCTTCGATATATAGCTGAATTTTATAAAAATTTTAAAAAGGATAAAAGCATGGTTCTAAGATAAAAATGGTTCAAAACGTACAGAAAATTCGTACAATTCTACTGATATCTCTATCTCTGCCAATTATATAAATTCCAAATTATTCCAAATAATTGTGTTACTAATTTTTGTTTCAGTTAATGCTAAAACTATTTGCTACTTTCCTGTATTATATATTAAACGTTAAAAAATATCGCTTATTTTTTCTTTATACATTTATTTTTTAACAACGTCAACACGAAATTCAGACAGAACTGCTTATTGGCTTTAATAAAGCAACTTCTTTAGGTGCACATATCATTTATATTATTTTATCTGCAGAATTGAAACTTGCAAACACTTTTTATAAATATTTATTTAATCACAATTAAATAACACAATAAAATTCTAAAACTGTTAAAAGTTAAAAAAATAGTTTTAAAACAAGAATTATCAAATATATTGATTAAAAATGTTGTTAATAATTGAATCATCTTTCTGGCAACGCTGGCTGACTCCCTTTTCATAATAAAACAATTTAGTGTGTGTGTGTATGTCAGTTTTTATTAGTAGTGTTTTTGTTGTTGGGCTAGATTTTGTTTTAAATTGTTTTTGTCTTTTGTTTTTATTTATTTTTTGCGTAAATGTTTGTTTGTTGTTTCAAAAACAGAGGTTTAGTGCAAATGTGTATGTGTGTGTACTAAACGTAAAAGCCGATTATATGTGTATCCCTTGAAAAAAAACCCACGAATATTTTAAAGCCCAAATAAAGAAACCTGTATAAAAGAAATTAAAATAAATAAATAAATTATCCTTAAAAAAGACAATAAAATAATTGGTGCTAAAAGAATATATTCAAATAGAAAAGTCCTTAATTTAGGAAAAAAAGTAGTTCTTGTTTCTTGCAGAAAATGTATGCTAAGAAAAAAGAAACAAAAAACAAAAACAGTGCAGTGCAGTGTTTAAAAAACAGAGAGCCAAAATTTTACTTTGAGCAAAAATATTTTTTCTCTTTCTTTTCCTAATTTATTCACGAGATATTTCTCTTTTTTTAACTGTTTCAGCAAAAGGAGTTGTTGTTTTTTAACCAATAAAGACTTAAAATTTTGTTGAATTAACCAAATAATGTGGTAAGTTTTTTGTTAATTAATTAAATAATATACTAAAATAATTAATTTCAAGATAAATTATTACAAATTTTAAACATTGAGGAAATACCTACCTACAATCAAAATAATGTCATCGCGCATGTTAAGTGTTCCTCTTTTTTGTTGTTTCTATATAAAAAAATTTCTTGTTATTCATTCATATTCTATAGATTTTGCCAGGAAATTTGCTAACACGCCCTTTTTAGTTATTGTTTTTATTCTTGTCTATTACCTATATTCCTTTAAAGTGTGATAAATAAATATTTTAAATAAGGAAGTTTAAAGCATTAATATCCTCATGCTTTTAAACTTCCTTATTTAAAAAAATTATTTATTAATGTTGAAGTTTGTAGTTTCAATTGTTAAAATTGAAAACAAAAGGCATTAGAAAAGCTTTTATGCTTTAAGAATGTTAAAGAATAGGTAGGTACATATATGATTCCGTTCCGTAACGACACGTTTTCCGCTGGTGATGCTGGGGCAGTCTCAGCCTAGTTTAGGGCCATTGTCTCGTTGTTGTGTATTTTTATTTATATTTTTTTAATTTTTGGACTCTGTTAGAGTGCGCGCTCCGAGCAAAGCTGAAAGCGATAATAGTTCATGCTATACCTACCCACCAATGCTACAAGATGTCCAAGTGAATACTATATTGAGCAAAGTGATTTTTTTGTTTATAATAATTTTCATTGTTTTGTAATGGATTCATACGACGAGTATTTCATGCCAATAAATACTTGTAATGCATTTTTTGTAAAGAAGAAAAGAAAGGAATACCTACATCGAATAAATATAAGACGATCGGAAAATCGTGAGTTCCACAATTTGTACAGTGAACTGAGATATTATCCTGGAAATTTTTTAATTATGTAATAATGTCAATATAAATTTTCGATTATATCTAGGTATTTATAATTTTTTTTTTCACAAACAAAATGCTAAGAACCGTATTCAAAATGCATACATACACAAGAAAAAAGTTCTTAAAGCATAATGAAAAAAAAGGGAAGGGAAGAAGCTACAACGTGCTACAACGCGCTACAAGCCATTAAAAACCTGCTTTGTAGCACGAACTCGCATCATGCTCCGCTGAGTATTATAGCTTCGCTTGTAGCAAGCACACTTACATCAGTTAAGCAGGTTCGTAGGCGATAACAACTCGTCATTCCCTTACAAACCTGCATACGGCGAAGCAGTAATTTTTGCTGAGACAATATGAGACGAAATGCAGTTGTTGTGTACTGGGTTGGTGGCACGTAGTGCTGTATGTCACCTAATCTATACATATAATAAAATAGTAACTCATTTCCGTCTGTCCGTCATTGTTTGTGTTCGCATCATGTAAAAACTACTGGATGGATTTTAACAAAATTTTGTGAGCAGGTACCTTAGTATGCTGATCCCAATATAAGATACTTTTTTTTCCACAAAAATATCTTATTTCCAAGATAAAGTGGAGACAAAGCAGTGAAAAACGCTATTTCCGGTTTAAAGGTGCTGCAATTTTCGGTTTAGAACTGGGATATTTTCAACACGGTTTTTCCAACACGGTTACATATTCACCACACACCTTTTTATTTTTGATAGTGGGAAATTTGAGAAACTATTACGCAACAGATGGCGCCAGTTGATTAAAATTTGTATTTTTTTACTTTGTGGAATTATATTGATATTAAAATATTTTAAACACCACTTACAGAGGTTTACAATAATTTTTAGAATTTTGTATAAATTTTAGAATTTTATAGAGGGATGGGTACCTTTATATAAATTAAATATATAAACCATAACTGAAACACTATAAAAGTAAGAGTCTTTCAATTGGTTTGGAATACTATTATCAGGAAGCCCACGACCTGGCGGGCACAGCTAGTAATATATAAAATCAAGCCTGCTATATGGTTGTTATACTTAAAAAATATAACAAATAAAGGTTGACTAAAAGAAACATTTTGCGAAAATGTTGTTTCTCAAAATCCTTGCTGTTTGGGACTTAACGTCTTCCGATATTTTTCTCTGAGCTAACGTAATAGTATTCGTTTATTAACAATTTTCGACGAATTGAAAGGCAATATTGTGCGGACTATTTCACTGTCGGCCCCAAATGATAGAAAATTTGGTCATTAGTTGAAATTAAAAAAAAATTCTACATCTGAGCCAGCCCTACATCTCAGCCCTTAATCATATTTAACACTAATGGTATAAAGTTATCATTTTAGTAAAGCCAATGTTTAGGTTTAAAGTATAGGTATAATCTCAGTATATTATTCTAATATAATTATCAGTTACTTAATTTAAAATTTAAAAAATCTCTACTTTTCCTTTTAAAATTATTCTAAAAATTTTAACTTTTTTACAACTGTGCCATCTCTGACTCGAACCTAGAAATATTGTACAATCTTATACATATGAGGTTAGGTGCGTTCGCTATTTACAATCCATAGGTTTGAGCAAGTAAATTTATTTGTTACATAATTCTGCAACAATGTCAAATTTTTAAAGCAGCTGTCGTCTGCAACATAATTAAGTAGCTAAACGGCGACAATTATAGCCAACTATGTGTTTAAAGCAGAGTACCGAAATGTTCACTTACTGCTCAAACATGTATGAATATGTACCATTTTAGTTTATTTTCTGCCTCTTTTCATATAGGTATGTGTAAGAGACTGGAAAATATTTGGTGTTTGTTCATTTATGAATGAGATGATTTATTTTATAGCTTTCTTTTTTTGTTTTGTAATAAATTCAAATGTGAATAAATAAAAAATAATTTGTTTTACACGTAAGTGCTCATATATGAGAAATTACAATTTTTTTAATTTGTCATAAAAGATCCTAGAAAAAAGTTCGCATAAAGGAATGTATGTATGTCATATAAAAATAAATACTCATAAATAAAACGTTTGTAAAGAAAAAAAATGTACAAACATACATACTTATGTATATGTAAACGAACAATAAAGCAAATTAGCTAATTTATTATTTTTCACATATGTATGTATGCTAAAAAAACCAACAGTTATACTCACTCATGTGTGATCGCAGGCAGAGCATTTTTTGTTGTTCATTTATGACCGTGAAAAAATATAACATTTTAAAAATCTCATTTATGAGAAATATCAGAATAGTTGAAATTTCTAAGCTCATAAATGAAAAATTCTGAACCCTGGCTTAAAGCATAAAATTATGAATTTTATTATTTCATTTTATTATTTTTTCAATTATTTATTTAATATGTTTAAGTATTATGTTTTAATACTTTTCGATTTACAATAAATAATAATATTTAATAAAAACTCTTTAGAGGCATTAATATTTCGAATAAATTTAACAACTTGTTTTTTAAATAACTTTTTTTGTTTTGTAATAAAAAAGTTTAACAAATAATTTATCTATTATTCCTTACTCAATATGAATAAAAATTTTACTTAACAGAAAACAATATGTATGTTTAGTACAATTTGAAGTTTTAGAAACCGGTTGGTACAATTTTAAACCGGTTGGTACAATTTTAAAATTTTCCACCCCTGGAATGCTTAACATGTATGTATGTAATGTAGGGGGAATATCGAAGCAGACCACTTCCATAATGGGTCCCTTTTCGACCCCCTTCCGTTCTCTATGATTGCTTAAAATACTTATCAAACACACAATAAATACATTTTCAGCACTAAAATATACAAAAAGACTACTAATAGCTAATTTCACGATAATGTTTTTCCTGAAATTAGTTGCATGAAACTTTTTTTGCATGAAAGAGAAGCCAGGAAAACCAAGCAAGTTTAAAAGAGAATTGAAAAAATTGCATGAAATTCCTAATTAAATCATGTAAATTAGCGTAGCGATAATAAAAGCTGAAATATAAACTCAAAACTACAGAAACTTTAACAATAAAAGGTAAAAACTAAAAACAAAAACATTATTTTTAAGTAAAACTCTCAACAAATCCATGTTTTAAGTCATTCGATTAAAAAGCAAAAACAACAAATTCAAACACAGCAGCTGTGTTTACATATCCATACATGCAAACATACAGACAGACGTATGTATGTATGTTTATTTTGACGTATGTATGTATGTTTATTTTGATCCATGTGTTGTTGATATTTTTATGTTTCTAAAAGCTAAAGTAAAACAAAAACAAAAAGACTAATAAGAACAACAAATTAGGAATAATAGGGAAAAACTGAAATGTATTGTAAAACCAAAAGTATCTGAGTGTGTAAATTGAAAAACAAACAGGTTTTCAATGATATTGTTTTTACTTATATATTTTTGCTAAAATTAAAATACATATTCAGTGTTGCCAGCAAAATAGAGACTGTCAAATTATTGAGATTCATATCTGTGCTGTAACTAATGGCGTTTTTTCGTCTGAAAAAAAACTGACTTATTGATGGGCAACACTTCACATGTTACTCGCAACATATCAAAGTGATGCCTTCTTTGTAATTTCAATAAAACACAAAAATAAAATAAAATTCCTTTAATTATTGAATATTTAAATTTTAATTAGTCGAACTATATTTATTAACATACAAATGAATTTTTTCAAATTAGGTTTAAGTTTATTATATTCTTTCTAAGCTGAAAGAATATTAATTGCAAATTAGGTGATTAATTTTAAACAACAAATGAGAAAAAGTTGCTCTCATTGCTAACCCATAGAAGGTTGGCTAAAGCAACAACGAATAAAAGATGGTAAATATTAAATGAAAAATATCAAACAAAAAGGCAAGCTTTCGGTTGTGGTAGACTGACAATGATAATTGAATACAATTTTTCTCGTATGCCTTTATCTGAGTTTGGTTAAATAGATGATGCAACATTACCGTCCAACGTTTACGGTTAACATTATAGGTCTAGTGAGGAAGCAATTCGTGCAGATGTTGATCGTTTTGGTACTTAATAATTTTACTCATTAAACCATCAACAAGACAAATAAATGCGCGTACCGAAGAGAATATTACTTTAGCTGTAGAAGTCGCAGAAAAGTCTATTCGTCGTCGTTCTCAACTTGTCGGCCTTTGTCCCTGGGCTTCGTGGAAAAATTTACGGAGAGATATTGGCTTACGTGCCTGTAAAATAGAGCTCGTGCAATTATTGAAGCTAAATGATCATTGTTTGACTTATTTTTGTTTGTCTTATTTTTGCGGATTGAGTGCCTCGATAGAGCGCTAGTTTAGCAGTCTGGAGGTTGCGGGTTCGATTCCCGCCAAAGACTCTGGGTGTTTTCTGCAGACAAGCAACAAACTTCAAATTAATTAATTTGAAACTGGCCCAAGATGAGCATTTTTATCAAAGACTTTTATTTAGTGATTAATCTCATTTCTAGTTAAATCGTAAATAAATAAAATTGCCGTATTTGGACCGGAACAATCTCTAAGCTGTTAATTAATCAATTAATAAAATGTACTGTTTGGTGCGGTTAACTCGCTGGCGTATCATATGTCCTTATTTCGATCGAATTTAGCTAGAAGCTACCGTTACGGTGAATGGCGAGCGCTATCGAACCATGTTGACTGATTTTTTGTTATCAAAAATTAATCAGCTAAACAACAACGACATTTGGTTCCAACAATATTGCACAACTTGTCACTCAGCGTGCTTAACAATTGATTTATTGCAAAATAAGTTTGGTGGCAACTTTATTTCCAGAAGTGGTTCTGGTCACTGGCCCCATCTTTCTTGCGATTTAATGACTCTGGATTAATTTTTATGGGGCTATGTTAAGTCATTGGTTTATACCAACAAACCAGCCACACTGAAAGCACTGGAAGCCACCATTGACGCCACAGGAACAGATTTATAGAAAAAAATAGTACAAATAAACCATCGCCTATGTGGAAGTGGTGATAAATTTTACACTATTTTTAAATTTTTTTCAAATGCAAAAAAACGCAATTTAGGCAACACCGTTCATATTTAATGTAGTAGAAAAAATACTCGGAAAAAAGTGATCTGGAAGAAATTTAAACAGAGTTGATAACTTTTGATCGCATAATTTTAAAATGTGTTTGTGTGTTTCACGCAATTGACAATTTTTTTTTTCGAGCAAAACAAAAACCCAAATAAAAATGACAGATGGTAAAACAGGTAATTGAAGGTTTTAACTAAATATGTATATGTACATATGTGTGTGTATGCGTTTATAATTATTAAGTAATTGTACTAAAATAAAACTCCTTAAGAGTAAAATATAAATATCAATTTTTAAGAGATCATTTTTAATACGGGTATTACTTATATTATTTTCTTATTATTGTACTTATTTTGTCTATCTATTCTTTATCAGATCTTTAATTAACTTATTTTTTAAAGGCAGGTTTCTAGCTTGTTCCAGATAAACCAAAATAACGGTTAAGCAGCACGAGATTCTTTTTCTTCGATACCTGTTCCATTCTATAAATTTAGCCACATGTGGTAACAGCTGTAAAGATTTGTATTGTTATAAATATCTTTTTTTATGGAATATATTTTGTAAACTTCTCTTTCTAAGTCAAGGACTTTTTGACAGTTATAGGTTTTAAAGCATATCGTTTTATCACCTATGACAGCCCCATTACATTTGTTCATGTAATGAACGTTCACGAGTGCCTTGATAGATTGATTGTAATCGCACTAGTCTATCAGCCTGAGGGTTGCGGGTTCGATTCCTGCCTATTTTCTGCCTGGGTGTTTTCTGCAGACAAGCAAAAAGCTTTGCAGGTAGTGTTGTCTTAAAAAAATTTAGTTTTTTTGCGGTCAGAAGACACTCTTGAGCGCGTCTATACCGTTTTATTCATTACTCATCATTGAGTCCCTCCTAATTATCTAGCTTACCTTTGCCTTATTTAATTTCCAACACAGACAGATCTCTGGCTTGACAGTATATCTAATGATGAATCTAATATCCTTTACGCTTTATATCTACATATATCTACATATATCTTCTTTATATCTAATAGCTTCAACATAATTTTATAATGCTTACAACAAGTAGCTCGGCCTTATACACATTTTCAAGTGTATGTAGTACGATTACGAACACTATCCTATTTGTGGGTCTCCGCTGATGTCTTTAAGCCTTCCTGGGCAGATTAGTTCATTCCGTCGGTAAACAGCTCTAGCAGAAAGGCACTACTAAAAATATATCTACGTCGCCAACAAGTCTCTGTAAGTCTTTTGACACTTTTTGTTAGCTAACGAGCAATTGTAAAGTAAAAAATATATCTGCTAAAAGTTACTTTAAAGTTTGTGCAAATATTTACTTATATATGTATATACTAGCTGTGCCCACACACGTTATGTGTGTCCTGACAATATTTTGTTCGATTTTGCTTTGAATTTTTATTTTATATAAAGGCACCCATCCCTGAATAAAATTCAAAAATTATTGGAAAGCTCTGTAAAAGGTGTTTAAAATATTATTTAATAATAATGTAATTCCACAAAGTAAAAATACAAATCAAATAAAAATTTTATTCAATTGGCTATTTGGCAGTAAGTAATTCATATTTTGTCATTATTTTAAAACAGCGCCATCTGTTGCGCTTTCACGTCGCATTATTAACACCAAATTCTTTCGATCGCTTTAAAGTTTAAAAGTCTGAAGTCTTTTACATTTACCTTCAAGCAAATAAACCAATTTCAATGCGTAATTTGTCATAGTCTTGTGTGTTTGCCTTTAATAAATAATCAATTTCATAGATCAGCAAATAAAAAAATTCTTCTTATGTTTTCTCACTCATTATTAGATGACGTAATTTTTTATCTTATCAATTTTTTATATATATAAACAAATTCTACTGCTTTTAGAAGTAAGAAATTGTTTCATATTGTAAACAAATAAAAACAATATTAATATTTATTTTGAATAACCGAGTTTAACACAAATTTTATCTAAAAATGTATTGGGTATTAAGAACTGCCAGGTATTTCACAGATAATATTGAACAGAAAGTGTTGGGATTGCTCACTAAACTTAAAGGGTGTTTTTTTTAAACTGAAATAATATAATGATATCACAACATTTCAAATAAAAAGTAGGTTTTATTAGAAGAATAACTTAAAGCAAAAAACAAACAAAAAACGTGGCAAATGGCCAGCATTCTAAAAGTCTAATTTTGTAGCACTTTTTCAAATATTGTTTTAATTCGTCAATATTGCTAATTTGTTCGCATACATAAATTGCTTTACATAATCCCAGAGAGAATAATCCTAACGACTTAAATAAGCCATTAAAGTTAGTTAGTAAGCCTGACTGATAAACTTATGGTCTGTCAAACGACATTAAATCTAATGCGCAAAACAAAACACCAAAGAATGTGTTTTGTAAATCAAAATCACGCCATTTTATTCGATTCCCAGAACGATAGGTATATATTTCTCGATATTAAATTTACTTTTTTACTCGAAAGAGACCACAAGTCGAATGGACAGATAAAGCTATCGAATACTTTTGCTAATTTAGGCATTTCTTCGATATCGAGAAATAGGCTGTAAATATTTTTTACATAAAAATTATCAAATAGTTCAAATAATTATTAAAATTAATAACTAAAGGCTCAAACTAACACTGAGATCAAAACTTGCAAGTTCTGTCAGCTGCACGATGAGACTTCAGAACACGTATTTAATACATGTCCTGCCCTGAGGTCTCGTAGACCGAAATTCCTAGGAGGTTCTCTATTGTCTTCAGGGAATATGAATGGCCCCTCACCGTATAAAATTATTGGCTTTAACCGCAGCCTAGAACTTGTTCGGTGAAAGGCTGTACAAAATATCCTTTGGGTCGCGGTACTTAGGACCTATTACTTAATAATAAGAATAATAACAAGTAAGAGTGCTATATTCAGCCATGCCGAATCTTATATACCCTTAACCGAAGTAATGCTAGATATTGTGTTACCCTCTTATGTTTGACTGAAAAATTTTTGTGATTTTTTTTTTAATTTTTTGCAATTTTTTTTTGAAATTTTTTTTGAAATTTTTTTGTAAAAATATTTTTGAAAATTTTTTATAAATATTTTTTTGAAAATTTTTTGTAAAAATTTTTTAGATTTTTTGTCAAATTTTTTTTTTAATTTTTTGTTAAAATTTTGTAATGCTAGATATTGTGTTACCCTTATGTTTTTTTGACTGAAAATTCATTGTAATTTTTTTGTAAAATATTTTGTTAAAATTTTTTTGTAAAAATATTTTTGAAAATTTTTTGTAAATATTATTTGAAAATTTTTTGTAAAAATTTTGTAGAATTTTTTTGTAAAAATTTTGTAGAATTTTTTTGTAAAAATTTTGTAGAATTTTTTGTAAATTTTTTTTAAATTTTATTTAAAATTTTTTATAAAAGTTTTTTTCTGTAAAAATTAGGAACTTCCTGCGATCAATATTGCGTTAGAATGGTCAGACTAAAGCAAAAAAAATGCCTCATATTGATCCCCTCCTAATGGGCCTATTGATTGCTCCTGACCATTGGGCACCCTGTGGGTCTGTTAGCTACCTCTATATGTATTGTCTTCTATAAAGGCCTTTAAAACAAATCAAAACAGAAAAACTCTAGCAACCTGAAAATAAACACAATATCGTCCCTCGCAGGGGGTTATTGATCCCCCGAGATCTGTATGCACTCCTTGCGATCTACCTGTCGCCGTCTAATATTTGCTTAACAAAAAAAGGAATGATCTGATGTTGCTGAATTACAATCCCAAAATTTTCGAAACTATGCTTGGCAGATTGGTTTGACTGAAATCTTCTGTATCTCGTCTGGTGCCTTGACAAACGACATTATAACCCGAACACGGACAGTTGGATAGTCGGACAGACGGCTTGATTAACTTTTTCCAGAGGTCTTTAAAGAGACGGAAATGTATAGGTAGAGTTTTAATTGAATACGAGAGAAGTTAACAAAGTCAAAATACATGCTCGTATTTTAGCTATTCACCTGTGGCATAGAGCCGTTTCAAGCATTAGTAATAACACCATGACTTTTTTTACTAACTTTTTCGTATAGGTGTATGAAATAGTAAATATTTGGTTCTTTAAAATTAACTTATTTCAAAATTTCGTTTCTTAATCGCAGTTAGCTTTGCTTTAGTTCATTTAGTTCTAAATGTATTCTTTTTTTTTTTTTTTCAAACAAAATTTCAAATTTTCAAACATTTGGATATATTTTTTTTAATCGTAGTAGGCTTTGCGTTTTGCTCTTAAAAAAAATAATCGTGTGTACTTGATTAATACAAATAAATTCGTTTGCGAAAAGATTTGATTTTTTTAAATTTGAATCAAATAGGCATTGCGTTTTTATTTATAGAAAAAAAACAAGCAATGGTAACTTGATTGAAATGTTGATTTTCAGTTGTTAAAATTTTGAAATTTGTCTTATGCGAATTCAAGTAGGCTTAGTAATTTTTTTTTTGCTTGGTTTTGTCCATAGAAGGGGAAAATTTTCTGAAAACAAGATTTAATCAGTAAAAAGTAGCACGTTGGTGAAGACAGTGTTGTGGAAATTACAATCCTTAAATAAAGTTTTTTTTATATTGTGTTTTGATTTTTGTGTGTGCAAGGATCCCAATAAATAGCAGTTCTATCCTTCGGAATTTTTTTTTTACATTATTCAAATTTTGAAATTTTAAATGGTAAGCATTTGGTTTTTATGTGGTGAACGAGAAGATATTGAATTTATTTAATGATTTGCAGATTACAGAGATATTTCCCTAATCATGAAAAATACAAAAGTTTGTAAAGCTGTTTTTACCAATAATAACTATATGTCCAGACGATTTGGAAAATCGTTGAATTAGAGAATTTAAATCCATAGTGGAGTTTCGCAAGTCCCAAAAATAAAATAAAGGATTGCAAATTAAAAGAAATAAAGAAGAAAACACAAGTGCTTTCAAAAATATTAAATTTTATTTGAACATACACTAAAATACACCAACACAAAGTGATTTAGCACGATTTGGCAGCATCCTTAAATTGGGAATGTACCCATTTAGCGCAAGAAAATTTTAATTCTATGTTAAACGAATCAAAATCATCATAAACAATTTTAAACTATATACATAAAAATATATACATATAGTTCTTTTCGTTTTTAAACTAATCATAAACAAAAAAAAAAAAAAATTATCTTAACTTATTACGTAATACTTATATAATTGTAAAATAACTGAGTAATACGTTTTAATGTAAAATCACACACACAAAAATACATTTAATCCTCACACCATAAAATATATCAAATACATACATATACCAATCAATACTAACACACTAAATACATTTTATACATAATCAAACACATAAGCAAGATCAAAATCTTTAACATTTAAATAATTAATTAATCACCAGTCTTCAGTCATCCGGCGCCTGCTGACTTCAAAGGACATTCTCAATGTAAGTAGTAAATTTTAGATTTTGATCAAACTTGTACCAAATACCTTTTATTTTCACACTTTCTTATAACAAAATAATATAAATTGATAATTTTTAATTTTTAAATAATTTTGAAATATTTCTTTTTACTAATTTCATAACTTGATAAGAAATTAATATTTTAATATTCGATAATTAATCCTTCAAATTTTTTTTTTTAAAAATGATTTAAAATATTGCGTAAAGATTAGTACATTAGTGTTCACCTAATTTCATATGTTTAATTAGATTTTTTTTTTATCTGTTAACCCACTCAAAAATGTCAATTTAAAATTAAATTCTTTTACTAAAATATTTATCTAGTTAATTAATTTAATAATTTTCTTATATAAAATACAATGTTGATCATTTGTCGTTAAAAAAAAAAAAAAAATGAAATTTTGAATATTTTAATTTAATCGCGAAAGGTGAAGTTGGAAGTATGGGGTAATTAGTTTTAGTTTGTTTCTAATTTGGGCTGACAACAGATCTTTCACATAGTCAGCATGGTGGGTGGGTATAGAACAGGTGTAGCATATTCCAGCTCAAGCTACACATCACATCTTCGACTGCTAATTCTATATCTTTACTGGTGTCTGTATGAATTGTCGTCTTTGTATATTTTGCTACCTAAATTATAAATCAACTGTAAATGATTCACAATTTAGTTTTATAATATTTAATTCGAATATGGGAACGTATCACACCCCCCCAACGACGAGCACAGCCGATACTAATAGGTAGCCCCGTTTCCAAAAGTAGACCATCAATTCAACGAATCGTTACAGAGATTTTTGGCGCCCAACGTGGGGCCTTGGTTATCGTAACTTTAGAATTTTTTTTTTTTATATATCATCTAGATACTGAGGGCCTTTGAATCTTTTGTGTGCGACAATTTTTCATATAGATAACTTACTTTCTTATTAATTTTCATTTTTTTTTGTGTATTGATAATTGCTAACTTGGTCATAATGGTTTACTGTTCATATAGTTCACCATTCCAATTCAAGCTTTTATTAAAACATAACTGTCAGGGCTTGGGTTCGGACTAGAGACGATGTTTCTGGATATGTTTCGGTTTCTTCCTCGTTCAACTGTTTGCTCTACCTTTCTATATTACAAATATAACATTTGGTTTCTTTACTTTTCCTTTCTAAATCATACTTTCTTTTTAAAATGAAACATAAACACATATATTTTGGTTTTGCTGGTGATTAGGACAAAGTATCTTGGTATAGTGTCGATTACTTTCCAGCATCAGCACCGAAAATTTCAGTTTTCTATCTCCTTTACTTCCTATTATGACTCCATTTTGAGACGGACTTTATTCTTTTGGCAAAAGTTAACCATCAATTTGGTGTTTTATTCATCTTTACTTTTTTTTAATAAATATATTTATTTTTCTTGTTAACAGTCTTCGATAGTGGTCGATTTAAATTTAGTTCGCGTTAATAACTTAATTATTTTTTTTGTTTTACAATTTTTTTTTTGCCTCTACTGAGATACTTCACCGAGTAGTGATAATTTGTAGATTTGAAAGCAGTACATATATTGTCATACCTTCTTGGAAGGATTTAGTCATTGAAAACTTTTAGCAGTGTTCGTAAGCTATTTCCATATTGCATACAAATATATATATATATATATATATTGCATACTTATGTTAGATATTTAAATATACTTTTTTCTTTATTTTACATACATTTAATGATAGACATTTATTTAAGTATATGTTAATATATGAGTATATTGTTTTTATTTTTGAGAGGAACTGAATTTTTTTGTTTACTTGGTTACCGGAGTTATATTTTATTTCTAAAATGCCTTTAATTCGTAGTACTGGAGATATTCCAGCACAGGTAGAACAAGAGGTATTTAACTCGACTGTAACCTTAGACGAGGGAGCTTGTGGAGGAACAAGAACTCCAGCATACCGAGGGGGAAGACCAAAAACACGGTTGCAAACTCGACGGGAGGCAACAGAACAGGAAAGTGCTGACCCAAACAGGGTGCAGCAAATTATGAATAATACCTTAATTGACTTTAGAAATGAAATAGGTAATATGGTCGCTGATCTATTACAAAATTTTACATTGGCAAATGCCAGACCTAATATAGACGACAGACACAACGAACGAAATGAACACTTTGAAAATTTAGGACACAACGAACGAAATGAACATTTTGAAAATTTAGGACACAACGAACGAAATGAACATATTGAAAATTTTGGACATAACAACAATAGACAGGATATGGCAGAAAGTCGTAGACTTTATAATCCACCTGATGTAGATCGAAACTCCGAAAAGGTTCTGAACATAGTTCGGAATTGGAAGATACGTTTTACAGGCAATATTTCTGATATATCGGTTGACGAATTTATATATAGAATCAACACATTAACGAGGTCAAATTTATGCGGTGACTTCGACCTTTTGTGCCAACACGCTCACATTCTATTCGAAGGTAAAGCGCTAAAATGGTTTTGGCGATTTCATCGCACCTGCGACAAGATAGATTGGGAGGATTTGTGCGACGCTTTGAAACGACAATATAAAGATTATAAAACAGATTTTGATATTAAGGATGAAATTTTAAGAAGAAAACAAAAACAAAATGAGACCTTCGACGAATTTTTCGATGCAATTTCAGCTCTCTGCGACAGCTTGCAAACGCCTTATTCTGATTTCGAGTTGTGTGAAACAATTCAACGGAATTTAAGACCCGAAGTAAGACATGAGCTTCTCCATTTGGAAATCACTCAAGTTAATCAGTTGCGTCGTGCGGTACGAAGGCACGAAAAATTTGTCAAAGATACGGCAATTCCTAATTTAAGTAAACGCTCAATTGCAAAGGGACAGGTGACGGAAATCGTCAGGGCTGAAGAACAGTTAGGTACAGATCGTAATTCAGAAGAATATTATGAAGTTTGTTTAGTTTTACAGACACGTAAATGTTGGAATTGTGACAAGTCGGGACATAGTTTCGTAGATTGTGAAGAACCTCGAGCTCTATTTTGCTATGGATGCGGGGCAAAGAATATTTATAAACCTCAATGTCCAAACTGCTCCCAGAAGCAGGGAAACTCATTGAGGGATGTCCGTACGAAAATGGACGGACATCCAATTCGGAAGTAGAACGTGCTAATATAACTAGTAATTCAAATAGACCGATTATGATAAACAAACCTGAAATAGCTGATATAAAAAACAAACCAATTGCTTTAGAAAAACTTGATATGCCAAAAATTCATCCTCTACAAAGACCCTATCATGTGCGTCGTGAAGAGTACAACCGTGCGAGGAATAGGATATTTAATAGTACAAATTCTGAGGAAAGACCTAAAAGATCCTCAAGAAGGATTCACGAATATTACAAAAGAAGACAAATGTTAGGTAAATTTATTATATCATCCTTAGTAGCTAAAGTAAATGACAATCGACCGTACATTTTGTTAAACATAAAAGACAAAGATTGTTTTGCGTTATTAGATAGCGGCGCAAATGTTAGTGTTTTGGGTGGAGACATATGCTGTAAAATTATTAAAACTGAAAACTACCAACGATGCATTGGCAATGTAAAGACAGCCGATGGACAACAGCAACGTATTGAGGGTACGGTTATACTAGATGTCAGGTATAATGGTCAAACAAAATCAATGGAATTTCTGTTAATCCCATCAATAGTTCAAGAAGTGATATGTGGAATGGACTTTTGGGAAAAATTTGGCATACAAATTGCAACGATAGACACGGTTAGAGAGGATGTATCAGATAAAGATCCAGGCAAGATTCCAATGACGGCGACACAAAAGCAACAACTTCAGAAAATAATTGATTATTTTCCAAATTCTGACCGCGACGGACTTGGGTGTACATCTCTCATTGAACATAATATTGATACGGGAAAAGCCATGCCAATAAAACAAAAATATTACCCAATCTCTCCAGCAAGAGAAAAGCTTTTATGTGGTGAGATTGACCGGATGCTGAGTAGGGGTGTTATTGAAGAATGTCCGTCATCACCATGGTCATCTCCGGGGGTTTTAATCATGAAACCTGGGAAAGTTCGCTTCTGCCTAGACTGTCGTAAATTAAATTCCGTAACCACAAAAGACGCATATCCTATCCCGAATATAGACGGACTTATTTCGAGACTTCCTCCAATTTATTATATTTCCAAGGTGGATCTAAAAGATGCATTTTGGCAAATTAAATTGGATGAATCATCTCGACCAAAGACTGCATTTACCATCCCTAATCGGCCACTGTACCAATTTACAAGAATGCCGTTTGGATTGTGCAATGCTCCACAAACAATGTGTAGACTAATGGACCAAGTCATTCCGTATAATCTAAAGTCGAACATTTTTGTTTACTTGGATGATCTTCTGATAATTTCTAAAGACTTTGAGACCCACTTACAACACTTACAGGAGGTGGCTACACAACTTCGACGAGCTAATTTGACTATTAATGTGAAGAAGAGCAGTTTTGCTATTCGACAGATTCAATATTTAGGTTATATAGTCGGGGAGGGATGCCTAAAAGTCGATCCGGAAAAGGTAAAAGCAATTACAGAATTTCCTGTTCCTAAATCGATTCGACAACTTCGTCAATTTCTTGGAATGTCTGGCTGGTATCGTCGTTTTATTGATGACTATGCCACCATAACGTTTCCTTTAACAGAACTATTAACAAAGAAAAAAATCTTTACGTGGAACGAAAATGCACAGGAATCTTTTGAAAATATTAAGAAAAAGTTAACATCTGCTCCCGTTTTAGTTCACGCAAATTTTGAAAAGCCATTTATTCTTCAATGTGATGCAAGTATGTATGGTGTAGGAGCTGTTTTAGCACAACTCGATGATGAGGGGCTCGAAAGACCTATAGCTTTTATGTCACAAAAGTTGAATAAGGCTCAAAGGAATTATTCCATTACTGAATTAGAGTGCCTGGCGGTAATCCTTGCTATAAAAAAATTCAGAGCGTATATAGAAGGCCATGAATTTAAGGTCATAACAGACCATGCGAGTCTAAAATGGCTGATGAGACAGAAAGACTTAACAGGACGGTTAGCAAGATGGGCTCTCAAGTTGCAAGGTTTTAACTTTTCAATAGAACACCGAAAAGGTAAAGAAAATATTGTTCCAGATGCATTATCGCGGGGTTTTGAAGACGACATAATGGTAGCGGAATTGGATTTGCCAATTTTGCCTTTAATCGACCTTAATTCCAAGGCATTTGAAAGCCTGGAATACCAAAAATTAAGAAGTGAATTTCAAAAATCAGACTTACCGGACTATAAAGTAGTTGACAAATATATATATAAAAGGGTAAAGTTTTCATCGGGTAATGAGGATGAGTCGGACTCGTGGAAACTGTTCGTACCAACGGAATTACGAAAAGATGTTATTTATGCCGCTCATGACGTACCTAATGCTTCACACGGCGGAATCGCTAAAACCTTACATCGTATTCGGGAATTTTTCTTTTGGCCGAAAATGGTTGTTGACGTTAGGAATTACGTATTGAAATGTGACTCCTGTAAAACCTCCAAAGTGCCGAATATCTCACTGAAACCACCAATGGGTCAAATGGTTGTTACCGATAGGCCATTTCAGCGACTGTATTTGGACCTGATTGGACCTTTTCCGCGTACCAAAAATGGAAACATTGGTATTTTAATTATAATGGATCACTACACAAAGTATACGTTTTTAAAACCTTTAAAAAAATTCATAACAAAACCTATTGTAGACTATCTGAGCAACGAGATTTTTGCAGCTTATGGAGTCCCGGAATTTATTGTTTCGGATAACGGTAGCCAGTTCAAATCAAAAGAATTTAAAAAACTGATTGGAAAATATGGCATTATTCACCAATTTACAGCAGTTTATAGCCCTCAAGCAAACGCGTGTGAAAGGGTAAATCGATCAATTAATGAGGCACTTCGATCGTACATTCAAAATGATCAACGGCTATAGGATAACCATTTGTCTAGCATAAATTGCGCAATTCGTAACAGGTCCACCAAACAACAGGACGTACTCCTTACGAACTTTTTTTTGGGCAAACAATGATCACTCATGGACACAATTATAAAATTTTACGTAACCTGAAACTATTATCAGAACTAGACACGGAAATAGAAAGACAAGACAATTTCACTCTTTTACGGAATGATATACAGACAAAAATTAAGAACGCATATATACGAAACACAAAATCTTACAATCTGAGATCTAGAAAACGTGAATTCAATATTGGCCAAACAGTATTTCGTCGTAATTTCACACAGAGTTCGTTAGTAGATAATTTTAACGCTAAATTGGCACCAACCTGTATAAAAGCTCTGGTAAGGAAAAAAATTAGTAACGTGAATTACGAACTCGAAGATATTCACAATGGTCATATTGCTGTATATCACGTAAAGGATATTTGGACCTAACATCTTGTATTTTTATGGCATCATCGGACATTGCTGCTTTTAGATTAAATCCTGCAGCAGGCTTTGTATTTCATCTAATTTGTGGCATAGAGCCGTTTCAAGCATTAGTAATAACACCATGACTTTTTTTACTAACTTTTTCGTATAGGTGTATGAAATAGTAAATATTTGGTTCTTTAAAATTAACTTATTTCAAAATTTCGTTTCTTAATCGCAGTTAGCTTTGCTTTAGTTCATTTAGTTCTAAATGTATTCTTTTTTTTTTTTTTTCAAACAAAATTTCAAATTTTCAAACATTTGGATATATTTTTTTTAATCGTAGTAGGCTTTGCGTTTTGCTCTTAAAAAAAATAATCGTGTGTACTTGATTAATACAAATAAATTCGTTTGCGAAAAGATTTGATTTTTTTAAATTTGAATCAAATAGGCATTGCGTTTTTATTTATAGAAAAAAAACAAGCAATGGTAACTTGATTGAAATGTTGATTTTCAGTTGTTAAAATTTTGAAATTTGTCTTATGCGAATTCAAGTAGGCTTAGTAATTTTTTTTTTTGCTTGGTTTTGTCCATAGAAGGGGAAAATTTTCTGAAAACAAGATTTAATCAGTAAAAAGTAGCACGTTGGTGAAGACAGTGTTGTGGAAATTACAATCCTTAAATAAAGTTTTTTTTATATTGTGTTTTGATTTTTGTGTGTGCAAGGATCCCAATAAATAGCAGTTCTATCCTTCGGAATTTTTTTTTTACATTATTCAAATTTTGAAATTTTAAATGGTAAGCATTTGGTTTTTATGTGGTGAACGAGAAGATATTGAATTTATTTAATGATTTGCAGATTACAGAGATATTTCCCTAATCATGAAAAATACAAAAGTTTGTAAAGCTGTTTTTACCAATAATAACTATATGTCCAGACGATTTGGAAAATCGTTGAATTAGAGAATTTAAATCCATAGTGGAGTTTCGCAAGTCCCAAAAATAAAATAAAGGATTGCAAATTAAAAGAAATAAAGAAGAAAACACAAGTGCTTTCAAAAATATTAAATTTTATTTGAACATACACTAAAATACACCAACACAAAGTGATTTAGCACGATTTGGCAGCATCCTTAAATTGGGAATGTACCCATTTAGCGCAAGAAAATTTTAATTCTATGTTAAACGAATCAAAATCATCATAAACAATTTTAAACTATATACATAAAAATATATACATATAGTTCTTTTCGTTTTTAAACTAATCATAAACAAAAAAAAAAAAAAATTATCTTAACTTATTACGTAATACTTATATAATTGTAAAATAACTGAGTAATACGTTTTAATGTAAAATCACACACACAAAAATACATTTAATCCTCACACCATAAAATATATCAAATACATACATATACCAATCAATACTAACACACTAAATACATTTTATACATAATCAAACACATAAGCAAGATCAAAATCTTTAACATTTAAATAATTAATTAATCACCAGTCTTCAGTCATCCGGCGCCTGCTGACTTCAAAGGACATTCTCAATGTAAGTAGTAAATTTTAGATTTTGATCAAACTTGTACCAAATACCTTTTATTTTCACACTTTCTTATAACAAAATAATATAAATTGATAATTTTTAATTTTTAAATAATTTTGAAATATTTCTTTTTACTAATTTCATAACTTGATAAGAAATTAATATTTTAATATTCGATAATTAATCCTTCAAATTTTTTTTTTTAAAAATGATTTAAAATATTGCGTAAAGATTAGTACATTAGTGTTCACCTAATTTCATATGTTTAATTAGATTTTTTTTTTATCTGTTAACCCACTCAAAAATGTCAATTTAAAATTAAATTCTTTTACTAAAATATTTATCTAGTTAATTAATTTAATAATTTTCTTATATAAAATACAATGTTGATCATTTGTCGTTAAAAAAAAAAAAAAATGAAATTTTGAATATTTTAATTTAATCGCGAAAGGTGAAGTTGGAAGTATGGGGTAATTAGTTTTAGTTTGTTTCTAATTTGGGCTGACAACAGATCTTTCACATAGTCAGCATGGTGGGTGGGTATAGAACAGGTGTAGCATATTCCAGCTCAAGCTACACATCACATCTTCGACTGCTAATTCTATATCTTTACTGGTGTCTGTATGAATTGTCGTCTTTGTATATTTTGCTACCTAAATTATAAATCAACTGTAAATGATTCACAATTTAGTTTTATAATATTTAATTCGAATATGGGAACGTATCACACCCCCCCAACGACGAGCACAGCCGATACTAATAGGTAGCCCCGTTTCCAAAAGTAGACCATCAATTCAACGAATCGTTACACACCTGACCTTTGATCTGATTTCTGATATAGAAAAATTTAAATTCATTTTAAAGTCAGGCTAAAGTTCGTTTTATTTTCTTTCTCGTAAGTTGAAAGAAAATTTTTAGATGGTGTCAGACTTCGTTCTTACCAACGTACAATAGATGAATGAAAACAATTTCTCGTATTCTATTACCGAAACTTGGTGGGCTAAATAGATGATGTTCACAACTTAACACTAGCCAAAGTCGATAGATGCGAAGAAAATGCATTACGCTCTGCCAATGTGTAAAATAAAATTATCCACATCTTTTCTTAAAAATTATCACCGAAGTTGTAAAAAAAAGATTCTTTCAACTTAGAGAGAATTAAACAAAGGAGAGAATGAAACAAACTTAAGCCTTACTTCAAAATTCATTTAAATGTTAACAAATAGTTCGATAATTAATTAAAATATTTAAAATTTAATTTTTATAAATTATAACCAACCAACCAACTATAGGTACTCTTCTCCAGAACTTCATATCTAATTTCATTTTATTTGTGTTTCTTTTTGTTACTTGGCTTAAATCTTAAAAATGAGAAATGTTAGTAATGATTTCATTACTTGCCAGTTGATGACTCATCAAATTATTCAATTTCTGCACTTCAAAATATTTTGTTAATGACGTGAACGAGTTGAACAAGTGGAAACAGTTAAAATAAAAAATTCAAAACCTTTTAGCGGATTTGTGGTTAAAAAAAAAACAAGTTAGATGGTTCTGAAACCAATGAAGTCCGGAAAAATCAAAACTAACAATATTCAATTTTTCCAACTCGAAAAGAAAATTTTGTGAGGAGCTACCTTAGTATCCTGATCCCAATATAGGATACTTTTTTTTTTTGCAAAAATATCTTATTGCCAAGAGAAAGTGGAGAAAAAGCAGTGAATGTACACCGATTTTTTTTACCGATTTAAAGGTTCTGTATACTTTAAGTCATCTTTTATTTTTGAAAGCAGTATATTTTAAGCAATGTTGCGCGACAGATGGCGCTGTTTTAAAATAATGAGTAACTCACATCCTGTCTTTCTGCAGAGTTTTACAATATTTTTAGAATTTCATTTAGAATTTTATCCAAGGATAGGTACCCTTATATAAAGAAAATGCGTAAGTGCCTAAAAATTTGGTTTGGATTACTTTCAAAGCAAAATCGAACAAAATAATGTCAGGTCGGAGACAACGTGGGCACAGCTAGTAATGAATAAAATCAATGCGACTCTGAAATTTAGCAATCTTTTATGGAGAACATGCCCGAAAATGAATATAAAATTAAACATTGTTGCCGAATTTTAAACGAACAGTTTTAAACTCTTTATGCGACAACTTTTCTGTTACATATTAAGTTAAATGTGGTACTTTGTCTTTTTATACTTAAAATTTGCATTTATTTACACTCCAAGGAATTATTGTTACAAAAAGCGATGGATGGCTGCAGCTTTTTTCATTTTACTTACACAAGTACATGATATTTTATGCATTTAAATTTTATTTCTCTCTAGTTTTCCTTTTCTTATCTTTAGAGTTTTCTTCTTCAGTTATCTAAACAACTACAGGAAATTATAACTTGTAACCAGAGAATAAAAGAAAAACTAACAAAATTTACTCACAATAAAACAAAAACGCTCAACACCTTTTCTTTTCTTTTATTTTCTTTTCTATTATTTTCTTTTTCTAAGTTTTTCCTTTTTGGTTTATATGTAGGTCTGTGGTTACCACAAGAGTTTTTCTTTTGGTTTTAATTTCTAATGTTAAAAGAAATTGCAAGGTAAGAAAAACAAATAAATGTGTGTTAACTTTATAAAAATTTCAATTAAAATAAATGCAGTTGAATTTGTACAATAAACTCTATTTTGTCGACATTTTCTTTTTCTGAAAAGAAAAGGAATAAAATATTAAAATTTAAATCTCTGAGAAAAACATTTTGACAAAATATTATTAAAATTAAGGTTTTTAAAATTTCTTAAAATTTAAAACATAAATTAACTTAATAGTTACTAGAAGATAGCACAGCACTATCGATAAAACCGACCCCCTTCGTTCCTTCATGATTTCTGCTATCCGACTAGAAATTCAGGCACAGACTGCAAGTATCGTCTTACCTTGATTTTTAACTTGGGCCAGATAATACTTGAGAGTCCGTGAGCTGTCACTACAGCAGTTAACCATTTGTAGTCAACCATATTACAGTGCTGTCTGGGTAGAGTGAACCCCCGATGCTATAAATACCTCGTTAGAGTGAACATCATAATGTTTACATTGACTACTCTGTAGAGAGAACACTCATGAACCTCTTTATAGTGAGTTTTTAGGTTTAGCGAAGGAGAAAAACAATGAAAAATAGTATAAAAATTAAAGAAAACATAAAATAACTGTAAAGTAACGATTCTTTTAGAGTAAGTTGATAAGTTACTCTCACAAATACGCATTCTATAAAGTATTAATTTATTTAAGTCTGCGCGCATGTTCCATTAAGGTCGCTTCTCAAAGTTAATTTCTGAATAATTGGTGTTATAATTGTTACATAAAAATGAATTCGAAAAAAAGAAAGCATTTATCCTTAAAACAAAAAAGCGACATTATAAAAGAAATTGAGAAAGGTGTAGTGTTTCTTCTTTGGCAAAACGTTATGCCGTTGCAAAATCGACAATTTCTTGCACGTTTGAAATATCAGATGATGAAGACAATGGCGAAACACCAGCAAACACAAATCCGATATCAGCTGCTGAAGCCATTAAGGTTTTTGATAAGGGTATCGAATGGGCTGAGGCTAATACTACAAATTTCGCGAATATACAAGCTCTACATTGCTTTCGCGATCAAGCAGTGCAAATATCGGTATACAAACCAAAGAAATAAATAAATTTAAACTTTAATATTACATGAAAATACATAAAATTTATAACACCTATAAATGCATTTAGAATAAATAATTTAGTTTTTTAAATAAAAAAAAAAAATCAAACTTGATTTAGTGAACAACCTGGGTATAGTGATATCGCTCTGCAAAAATTAGTTCACTTTACACAGACAGCACTGTATATCCAAGCTTCTTCTTGGCCTTCCTACTGACTTGTAGTTAAAAATTCTAGAGTCTTTGGTGGAAATCAAACCCACAACTCCGGACGAATAGACTAGCATACTACCTACTAGCATATTGAGGCACCTCTGCCTCTGAGGTAAGAAAATTATTGTTTATTATTCATACAGGCATCATTTTTAAGGTAAAGCGAAACTTGACCATTAATTTCTACAAACATCACTAAAAACTAGCAAAACTCTACTACACAACCTATAGCAAGAGCCCCCACGCAAACCCCTAAGGGTCTGTGAGCACATACACAGTCTCAACGAGAATCTCACAAAGAGTACAAAACATGTAAAAATTTTAAATCAGTAGCATACCAGCTTTCAACAAGGTAGTTTTGTGTCACTTTGCTAAATATTTAACAAACCAATGCATTTTAACCATTTTTTTTGGTTGGGGGCCTTTGCCTATAGGCATCGACAGAAATAACTGACAAATTTAGCACCAGTGGAGGATAAAGAGTTACTTGCACATATGATTGTAGCACAAACTGGACGATCATAAAAAACAAGATTCACAGAACACATACACTCGTACAAACGGAAATGAGAGGACTCTAACTTTGTATTACACCTCAATACGCAGGGATATGCATGGATAGGGGAATATAAGAAAGCATAGAAATCTAAAAAACGGAGATCTTAGCCAAACAGTTGCTGTGACTTTCAATGTGGTAAAATTCAAATCGAACGTCCATATAAACTTCTTCCTCTATCCTCCTTCCTCTATCCTCCTTCCCATAACCAAATTTCCTAGTTCTGGCACTATGCATTGTATGAGTAGGGGTATTCCCCCGGGCATTGGTCGAGAAAAAAATCTTGGTTTGATTTTTTTTAATGCCAACTGTTACTCTTATTTCAAAAATTTAAAAAACTTTATTTTTAACCCATTACATTCTTTATGCCTCAGTATAGGATAGAATAGTTGTAATACTTAATTTTTAATTAGGTTTACAGGTAGCCTGAAGTATAAGAGTGGGTCTGCACAACTGTAAGGGTAATGTAATAATGGAAAGTGATCTAGGGTATAGTTGGGATAGTTAAGTAAATAAAAGTAAAGGTGTTTAGATCATGTGGAATGTTTTGTTCGAAAAAATATTGATTATTTACTACAACAAGGAGAAACTCCTGATGAGGAGCAAGGTAAATTTTTTCAATTTTTTACGCTTTTCTTAAAATCATTGCCAAGATCTCATTACGAGTTTAAAAATAATAAAAAATAATTAAATTATTGATCTAGTCCAAGCCAGATATCTCCTATTTTTACAAGTAGACTCCTGACTTTATCCACGTGTCGTTGGTGATTACCCTATTTACTGCTTACCGGCTGAGAGTATGATAGGTTCCGTCCCCATGCCCACACATGAGTGCAATTCTCGATTGTTTCGCCATCTGATTTATTCGTGGACTATTGGACTACCTTTTTCTCAAAAAGGCTACTTTCACATAAAAAGACACTTTTTTCCAAAAATTACAATTTTCCGTAATTGTTGAAAAATTACTTTTTTACAAAAAAAAAAAAAAAAATTACACAGAAAAAAATATTTGCGCCAATTACAGGATTTAATTAGCTTCAGATACAAATTCAATCAAATTTTTAATTGATTCAATGATTCGTTTAATCAGAAAATAATGTTGCTCTTTTTTAATCAAGTCTATAATTAAATAAATAAATTATAATTAAATATATAAAGAAATAATTACATTTGTAAAAAATACTTTTTAAAATTAAATAAAAAATTATTTAAGTGAAAAAGTAATTTCTTTATTAAAAATTAAATTCTGGGTGAAAAATTAATCCAAAATGTGCTTCTTAAAATTAAAACTCATTTTGTTTATTATTTAAAAATCATTACCTGACTAAAGTAGTGCCACCATAAAACAGTTGTTTTAGTGTGAAAAAACCTGTTTTTTTTTTACAAATTTACAACAAAAAAAAAAAAATTAAAAACAATAAACTTAACATCTGCATAACCGGTCTGTGTGTTTATTTTACACATGATTTTGCTGCAGTGTAATTTCACCGTCTGTAAATATTTAGGTATTTGTTGCAGTATTTATTTTATTTCCTATTTTCCTTTATTACTTTCAAGAAAATTAAATATTTTAAACAAAACACGTTGTTGTCGTAGTACGCATCCGCGTGAATAAAATTATGAATGAAATTATTTGTTGATATTAGAATTGTTTTTGTTGGTTTAGTATCAATTGCTGTTGTTGTCCAGCCAAACAACCAACAACCGGCTTAAAATAATTTTATATAAAAAAAAAACAAAGAAAACGGTTGCCTATAAATTATTCATAAATAAAAAATTAATTTCTGATTAATAACAGAAAAAAAAAAAAAATTATAAAAGCAACAACAAACACTGTCTACAAAAAACTTGCTTTGTTGTTATTGTCATTTGTCGCCGCCAATAGAGGCAGTGATTTGTTAACTTACAAGGAAATAATTAAGAAATTTTGAAAACATATTACACACGACTGTGAAATGAGTAATTAACGAGTTCTGATAGAAATCTATCAACAATAACGACAACAACCAACAACTATACTACAACGACAAATGTAATTAATTTGTAGTCAAGTGTAAAAATAGGTCAAGTTGTTTCTGTTATAAAGAACAACTGTGACATGTTTTAATTGTATAAATGACCTTCAGAAAGTGTAGCTCTGATTCTTGATAACGTGACGCAACGATAGTCTATTGGTCTTATGAAATTCTCTAATTTATTTTTCTTAAGGGGCTTTTGAATATGTTTCGAACAAAGAACCAAGATTTTTAATAAAAATAAAAAGAGACTATGTAAACAATAAATAGTACATTTTTGTCACAAAACGTGTAAATTTTTTGTTATAAAAGTACCTCTTTTTAGGAAAATAGCGTTTTTTTATGAAAACATCGATTTTTTTTGGGGAAAAGTAACTTTTTCGTGAAAACATACAATTTTGAGTGAAAAATTTTCTTTGATACAGAAGCAGTTTTTTTTAACTGTGAGTTTTTAGTTAAGAAGTATCTTTTTATGAAAACAACAGTTTTTGGGAAAAAAATATTTTTTTATGAAAAAAAGAACATATTAATGAAAATAAAATTGGTAAAAATAAAATTTTTAGTGAATTATGTTTTTTGCTGAAAAAGGGAGTTTTTTTGTACAATGGTGGTTTTTGGTGAAAAAGATGACTCTTTGGTGAAATAGATGACTTTTTGGTGAAAAAGTAAGTTTTATTGGAATAAAATTTCGGTGAAAAAACTACAATTTGGTGTAAAAAGGGACTTTAAAGTCCAAAAAAATTTCCAGTTCTAAAAGTGACTTTTGATATAAAAAGTGAATTTTTTGTAAAAAAAAATTATTTTTTTTTGTTAAATATCGACTCTTTGGCGAAGAAAAACCCGATTGAGTGAAAAATTTACCTTCTAGTTAAAAAATTACTTTTTGGTGAAGAAGTGAATTTTTTTATAAAGAAGTGTCTTTTTAGTGGAGAATAGACTTTTTATTGGAATAGATAGTTTATTTAATTGAAAAGAAACTTAAGTGAAAATTGGATTTGTGAAAGGTGACTTTTAAGGGAAAAAATATTTTTTTTTAAATTTAAGTTATTAGTAAAAATAGATTGGTTTAGTGAAAAGCGAATTTTTTTCGACTTTTGGTATAAAAAGCGAATTTTTGGTGAAATATCGAATTTTTGGAAAGTAAAAGTGAAGAAGTGACTTTTTGGTGAAGAAGTGATTTTTTAGTAAAGCTGCGGCTTTTTTTTTTAGTGAAGAAAAGATTTTTTAGGAAGTGTGTTTTTTTTAGTGAAGAAGTAACTTTCTAGTGAAGAAGAGACATTTTAGTGAAAATAAAAATGTTAAGTGATAAAGTGTCTTTTAAGTTAAAAGTAACTTTTAAAAACATGACTCTTTAGGGACAATATTATTTTATAGTAAAAAGTTGACTTGTTAGTGAAAAGGGACTTTTTCTGCAAAAATGAATTTTTAGTGAAAAATTTACGTTTTTTTTTAATTCGTTATTAAATTATTTTTATAATAAAGCAGCTGTTTGTGGAAAAAGAAAATTTCTTAAATACAATTTTCCCGTTTTCTTTAACAATTTATCACTTAATTTTTAATAAAAAAATATATTTTTTTCACTCAAACTGCAGTGGTTAGAATATATGAACTACTACTATAAGAATATATGAAGCCTACTAAGAATAGTTCATGTGTAAGTAAGTAAATAGTTTGATTAATAAATTTACATAAATATTAAAACAATTTCTTAATAAAAAACAATGGCTTTTTATTAAAAAGGGAAATTTTTGGTGATAAAAGGGGATTTTTGTTGCAAAGATATACATATGTATGTATGTACCTTTTGGTACAAAAATGTACAAAGTGATTATATGCAACAAGAGCAAGAGCCCTCACGCAAACCCCTAAGGGTCTGTGAGCACATACACAATCTCAACGAGAATCTCACAAAGAGTACAAAACATGTACAAATTTTAAATCAGTAGCATACCAGCTTTCAACAAGGTAGTTTTGTGTCACTTTGCTAAATATTTAGTAAACCAATGCATTTTCATTTTAGTTACCTTTTTTTTGGTTTGGGGGCCTTTGAACAAGAGTGACTTTTTTGTGCAAATGTGGCTTTTTTTTCTCAAATGTGTGCGAAATTTTATAATTTTAGGAGTAAAAAGTAACGTTTTTGAAATGTGACATTTTAATAAAAAGTGAATATGTTATAAAAAACTGACTTTTTGGTGAAATATGATTTTCAGGTTAAATTTACACTTATTGTGGGAAAACTATTTTTTTTTGTAAAAAAAATTTAAAAAAAAAAAAAAATTTAAGATTAAATATAATATGGCTTTTTGTGCACAAGAGTAACTTTTTTTGGTGAAAAAAAAAAACTAATTTCTTGTGGTGATAATTGGCTTTTTTTTGGAAATAATTAGCGCATTGATACTTCTGCAACAGAATAATTTTTGGTAAAATAAGATTAAACTGATAATTTCTAGCGTTTTTAACAAAAGTAATTTTTGTTTAAGAATAGAGGATCTATAAATATTCACAGTATATTATCATTTTTTTTTAACAATAAAAAAGCAGACATTAAATTTTTTGAAGTGGTAAAGTGTAGATTTAAAAACATAAAAATCTGCTTAAGCAGCTTAACTTTGAAATTTTTTACTGACTGGCTGTCTAAACATTTCAATGCCTGACTGACTTTGACTTTGTGTTGTTGTTTTGTAAGCCAAGTAAAAGCAAAAAAAAATAAAAAAACAAACGTAAAAGAACAAGAAATAAATAATTCTATATAATGAAACTAAACTTAAAACAAAGTTTAAACAAATAACAATAGATGAGCCAAAAAGCAAATAGAGTTATTAGTTATAAGCAAAATTCCTTTGCATGCAATTTTAGAAATTCTTTGTTTAAGAAATGAATACACAAAATTAATGTATACACTGGAAGAAATTTTATGTATGAAACGATATGAAGGAGTTAAAAATATTTTTACTTGACAGGCCGAAAGCAGATAAATCCGTCCCAGTAGAGTAGATTTTTATTGAACACACAAATGAATAGTAGTGAAGTAGGCTTAGGTTGATTTATTCTCTCTAACTTCTCAGATGGGCTGAAAGAATATTTTATACAAAAGGGTCACAACTCAAAATTTTCCAAAACTGACTTTTTTCCATAAATTAATTCAGAGTACATATCTCTAATTACTGCAAAAATTTCTTTCTCATCACTATCTTCTTTAACTGGGAAAATACAGTTATGTCTATTTTTATGTTAAGTGTGTTGCTTCTGCACAATGAACTAAAGAGAATTATTTTTAGTCGTAAATCAAAATTTTATTTTATTCTCGCAAACATAATATAAAATTGAAAAAAGTATAGCAGAAACTTCTTCAATATTGAATTTTTTCATAATGGAACAATATTTTATTTCAATATTACAATAATTTAATAATTTTTACATAAACAGTTTTTTGTCTCTCCTGAAAATTTTAGTATTTTGAGTTGTGGCACTTTTGTATTTAGGGTGCGATATGTGGTTTCAACAAAAAGGTGCCATTTGCCACACAGCTAACGAAACAATGGCTCTTTTGCGCGACAAATTCAATGGCCGTGTTATCTCATGTGGTGGCGATGACAATTGGCCGCTAAGATCATGTGATTTAACACCGTTGGACTTATTTCTTAGGGTTATTTAGGTGTACGTCAATAAGCCAGCAAGACTGCAAGAGCTAAAGGATGAGATAATTCGGCACATTAACGACTTAGAACCTCAATTATGCCTCAGCGTCATCAAAAATTTGGAGCATCAGATGGAGGTGTGCCGCGCCGATGTCGCGGCGGCGATTTGGCCGATATTTTGTTCCATACATAATTGAACCATACCAATATTATGAAAATACTTTCCTAAATAATTTCTGTTTTATTCATTTAAATACAGCCAAATATATCCTTTTTTTTAAGCGCACATTAATTTTTTAATCACTTAACCAGCACAGATACTGCTAACATTGTCTTCTTGCTGCTGTTATCTTTAAATGTTTCATCACATTAATAAATCCTTAATTGATTAATTATGATTTAATAATAAATAAAACATACACAGTTGTGAACTTGACATAGAAAATCTGTAAGAAAAAAAAAAAAAGGTCTGTTTAATGAAAAAGATAATGTAATAATTGTTTAAGAGTCTTGGTTGTTTTTGTTTATTACACCTATACCGCGTTTTACACGGTAGATAAGTTGCATGAAAAAACCGCACAGTGAAAAACGAATTTTAATTATTTAATTTATTTGCATTACCTCCTTCAGGCCTAATTAACTAACTGAACTTAATAAAAATTTTAATTCACTTTTGTTGCTTAAACACTTTAAATTCTTAAATATATTAATTTCATAAATAAACTCTAAAGTAAAATTTGTTTCAAAACACAAAATAAAAAAAAAAAATTAAAAAAAAAAAAAACACAAAAGGTCAAAATTTATTTACAAGGAACAACCCAAATCCCACATGGTTACAGAATGAGTCACATGAATTTGTGTAGAGAAAGATGTGTGTTTTTTCTTTTACTTTAAAAGAGTATTAACTCCAACTTTAAAAGAATGCATCATTATATAAAAATGCATCATCGTACTTGTTGCGTCTTCAAGCCACACATAATTTTGTTGTTAATTTTTTTACATAATATTTGTTGTAGTATGTTTTTTGTTGTTGCTGTTGTTGTTTTATGTCATTTGTGGGCTTTATGTTGTCCATTAAGCTTTTAATACGGTTTATTGTCAAGATTTATGTGTTTATTCACATTTGGTTTGCTTGACAACAAAGTTCATAAATGACATTATGGATGGCGTTTGCATTATTTTTCGTGTTTAGTTGTAGTTCAGAAATTACTGCATAAAAATAATTTTAATTTGTTATTCACACGAAGAAATTAGTTAATTTTAGAAAATTACTAAAAAATAAAAGTAATTGTAAGGGTGTTTTTTTTGCAATTAAGATCTTTAAAAAAAAAAGATTTTTGAAAAAAGTACCCTTAAATAAGTCCAAGTACCTACATACGTATTAAACCGTTGCATGAGCAAGCTCATCTAATGCATGTGCTCATTAGCTCATGAGCAAATAGTCATACTCGAAAACAAAGGAGCTTAATAAACGCATATCTACTTATACAATTTAGTGAGCAAGCCTCTGTTCATATCATAAATGTAATGAGCTGACTGAGTGAAACAAACTTTCTATGCTCGTGAGCGTCGTGTGTACTCGTCTCATGTTCGAAACTATCAGTGTGTTTTGTTTAGTAGTAGTTGTTTAGAACTTTTCGATAAGACTTAGGGCATTTTGCCTGCACCAGTGTTTTTTGGTGTTTGTTAAGAAATTACCACCTTAAAATGAATGTAAGTAAGGTTGTTAAAAAATTCTGGGTTTTTTATTTGTACACTCGAACCGTGTTCGTGTTTTACTCGAATCATAAAATTGCTTGAACTCGCCCAAGTTAATTGTTGTTTAACATTTATTCATGATTATTCAAACTTGCTTGTGAAAACACTGCAAGCTTATCGCTTTTAGCTATTTGGTGTCTTCGGTGTTTATTATTGTCCACTCATTCTTACTCGTGCGCAATGAACAGTAAGTACTTGTTTAGTGAAATTGTCTATTTTTTTAATTATTTCAAATGTGTTAGCATTCATAATAGATAACTTCTCGTACCATTTTTAATTTGAAAAGTCATGGGTTGAGTTCATATTTCAAATGTTGCCAAATTAAATTTTATTATTTCCTAGCTGTGCCCACACATGTTGTGTGCGTCCTGACAATATTTTGTTCGTTTTTGCTTTGAAAGTAATCCACACCAAATTTTAAGACTCTTACGTATTTACTTTATATAAAGGTACCCATCTCTGTATAAAATTTATAAAAAAAATTCTAAAAACTATTGTAAAGCTCTGTAAAGGACAGACAGGAAATGAGTTACTGATTATTTTACAACAGCGCCATCTGTTGCGCAACCGTGCTTTCAAAAATAAAAGATACCTTTAAGTATGCATTACCTTAAAATCGGTTGAAAAAAATCGTCGTACTTTCACTGCTTTTTCTCCACTTTCTCTTGAAAATAAAACATTTTTGCGGTAAAAAAAGTATTCTATATTGGAATCAGGATACTAAGGTACCTCCTCACACAATTTCGTTAAAATCCATCCAGTAGTTTTTACGTGATGTGAACACAAATGAAAAGCAGACAGACAAAAATGAGCTACTATTTTATTATATGTATGGATTTATTTAATTTCGTTGTAGTGAAACATCTAGCGTCTTTGGTGGGAATCGAACCCTCAACCCCCAGACTGATAAATTAGCACGTTACCTACCGGTTGTTCTGGTTGACTAGTAGTATTTCTACATTATTTTCGCAATTGTTGTTTCTCTTCTAATTTTAACGATAATAAATTTAATTATAGTTTTTTTTACACACAAAAGATTATTAATTCTATATTTAATATTTAGTCTGCGGAAATTAAAGTCAGATTAAAGCACAGGCAATACTTATTTCATTGAAATACACAAATTAATTGAAATTTAAATACGAGTGTTCGTTTGCACTCTCATTCGGAAGTCTCTCCGTACGCCAGAAGCTGGTTGGTGGTAATGTTGACCTTTGCGAAATCCATATAAAAAGTACAAGTACATGGTGGTTGGTTGCATTTACAATTTTAAGCGAACGGACGGACGGACTGAGTGATTGTTTACACAACAATTTTATCAGTCGAATAACGAAAAGTGATTTATGGTTGTATTTCATTTATAATAATTTTTTTTTCGTTAAAAATTAAAAATAAAAAAACAAAAAAAAAAAAAAAAATACGTTGAAGCATGGCATGGTTGGAATTGATGTCAAAGAATTTTTAAAAGAGTTTGTATTTCAAGTTTCTTTGGTTGAACAGTCATTTGTGTTAAATTGTGGCGTTTAGTGAGTAGTTGCGTGTTTTCTTTTGTAAATTTTTCGTATAAATATTTTTTTTTTAAAAAAGGTGAATATTTGTTTTTGATAATTTTATTGTTTATCTTATGATTTTGATACAAACATTTTGTTCAATTAATACCAAATTCCGGCCACGTCATTTCGGTTTCTTGTTAAACATAAACATAATTTTATTAATTTTAAATGGGCACCACATCCTTTTAACAGAAGTTAGTTATGTTTGTCTTAATGGTCTGAATCATGCAGTGTTTTAAATTTAAAAAAAAAAGGTTTAATAAATTAAATACGAGGGTTGTTTGGCGATTCCATGACTTTTTATTCCATGACTTTTTACAATACAACACTGTTAACTTCCGTTAACTGTTTTCTATTACTGGACTACAGCGGGATTTGGAAAAAGTTGCGTCCATTAATTTGTTTGAATGAAGTCCTTATTTATTATAAAAAATCGATCACCAATGTTAAAGATAGGTACGTTTAAAAAAGGTGCTTTACTGAGTTCCGTTGTAATCGTACCAGAACCAAATGATGCCAAACGATCAAGCACCCTTTTGAAGAAGACGTTACGCCAGAAATAGGCGATAAAGTTTATGGAATGATATTAAATGATCGGAGAAAGAAAGTACTTGACCTGGCTGAGGCTCAATCGAGCGGCTACATCAAATTTTGCATGAATATATGGATATCTATAAGCTATCAAGACTCCTCGAACATACACGTGTGTAGGCACTATGGCAAATATAAATGAATAGAGCTACGAACTGGTATATCCAGATGTAGCACCTTGGGACTAGTTTATCTTTCCTAATTTGAAAATTTGTATAGAATAAAAAACTAGAAAGATGCTGGCCTAAATGTATCGAGACTTTGTTGAGCAATATAGATCACCTGCTGGAAAGTCGAATGCATGGAGGAACGGTTCTCATGGCACTTGACAAGCAATCGGTTATAAAACGCATGAGATGGGTGAACGTGTACTCCAAATTAGTGTTAAAATGTGTTAACGTTAATGTAGGTTAAAGGCACAGAAAAAAATATTTTCACCAATTAAATGTTTTAATTGGTTTAAGATTAAAATTTAATGAAGTATTTAATTGATTCAATTATTTGTATAATTAAAAATTTTTTTGCTCTGTATTAAACAAATATATACATATATTTGAATCAATTAAAAATTAATTAAACTTGAATTTAAAACTAATTGAAAATTTTAATTGGTGCAAAATGTTTTTTTTTTGTGGAACCATTCCCAACTGTGCCTATATGAATTTCTTTGGACTAGAACCCAGAGTAGCACTTATATATAAATGGTCTAATGCGGTCGAAGGTCCTACTAAGGGTGAACTCATTAAACCTGAAGAGGTGGAGGGCTCAAATTGTGCTCAAAGAGCCCCTTGGCAGGAAGTTCAAGGAGGCACCTCAGATATATTAGAAGTACCTTAAGCTGGATAACTGCGTTAGGGACAGGCCATGGAAACAGCAAGTGTTAACTAGCCAAGATGAAGATTGACGTAGATGGTACTTTCAGACTGTGCCTGGAAGAGGCTGAGACGGTAGCGCACATTATGTGTAAATGACCATCACTTGCTAGCATAACACTTCTACATACTTGTTATATGTGTACGCCAAATATTAGCAATTACTAGAGACTCCGGGATGAGAAAGAAGATCGACAGTTACCAATCGACAGTGTAAAATCGATAGAGTCAAGAGTAAAGACAGGTGGTAGGACGTGACTTGATGAAAGTAACGTTGCCGTAAATTACAAATCGTTTGCCTATAATCATTGTGGAAGGAAATGGCTCGAAAAGGAACCCATTTTTAATAATGTTGAGCAATAAAACTTTATTTGCAAAAATATCTATCCAAAAAGTCACTCAATTATCACATGGCCCTCGTAAAGTTTTTGCGATTATGTGTAGTTTATTGTCATTAATTAAAATACGTTCTTTATTTGATTATGCAAAGTAGTTTTAACAAAAACTTTAAAAAGTATATCGATATTTAGTAAGGCGCGGTAATTTCCAAATGAAGACCATCTCGCGTGTATAAATTTTCAAATCATTTACTCGTTATTATTATTTTTTTCAAATCATTTACTCGTTATAATGGTCAAAGCTTACGCTCTAACTCGAACGCTCTCTAGTAGTGCTGGCAAAGTATTGAGTACCCAATACACACAAGGAGTTAATCAAAACTTTTAGTGTAGTATTTTTCGAAATAAATTAAATAGATTTTTTTACGACTACCAGCACTATACTCCACTGTTCTCTCACATTGCCAGCACTATACTCCAGTTTTCTCTCACCTGGTAACTAACACATCTTGCTGTAAAACTCTTTGGAAACTTTCAGTTTTAGCATTTGGAAAATTTTTCAAATTCCTGAAAAAAGTAATTTTTTCTAACATCTGTGTTTTTGTTTCTCTTCAAAAAATTTATAGTTTTACGATTAAATTAAAAGCTCTTTATTTCACAAAATAGATCTTTATAACACTGCGTGTCGTCTGTGTCAGGGTAAAAACATACGAAATGTACTAAATACGAGTCATAAACTGCAACTATAAACTTTATCATCATCACATTATGTGTTCTTGCAACGCCGTCTTAATATGACAAGAACAGAAAGCAAGACACAGAACGTCCCGTCCCCTAGACAAACATCATATATTTTAATAGTTTTATAAACTCTGCCGGCATTCCAAACATTTATTACGAAATGCAATGAAAGATTTTTTGTCTTTTTGTTCAAACTATAAAACTTTAATGAGTTTATGCTTTTAAACAACAACAACAACAGCAAAAGTCAAACAATTCGTTTTTGTTATTTCCTTTTTATACACAATATTTTCAATGACTTTCAACAGCCAAAGAGTCAGTCAGTCATTTTTGTTCTATCAAAAAGAGCAAAAACAGATTTTGCCTTGTAATTCTTGTTAGTTGTTTTTTGTTGTTGTTGTATTGTTTTGCTTGCTCGTATCCTTTTTTTCCTGTAAGTATTATTCGAGTTAAAAGTCAAAGACCTAAAAAGTCATTGATTTTTTAATACTCGTAGGTAGATGATGTTATTGTGTTTTTGCTCTTGTTATTTTCATTATTTTCTAGTCTATTTGAGGGATACAAAAACTTCTACTGAAGGCAAACGGAAA
Source organism: Phasia obesa (assembly GCA_949628195.1). Classification (NCBI taxonomy): domain Eukaryota; kingdom Metazoa; phylum Arthropoda; class Insecta; order Diptera; family Tachinidae; genus Phasia; species Phasia obesa. The sequence goes on from OX451219.1 coordinate 10,858,659, forward strand.
TAGATGAAGGCAAAAAAGAGGAAAACTAGGTCTGTGTTGATGTTAAGTTTTTTATTGAAATCAAAGACTGAATGAATATGTTATTGCCAAAATAAGGAAGTCTATGTTGGTTGTTAGAGAGACAACTAGGCCCCTGACCTTAATATATCATCCTAGAAATTGTGCTATAAGAAAAGTTGTGAAGCTAACCACTATTGCTTTGGGTACCTTTTAATACCCTCTCTATTTGTGCTTTTCGTCTTCTTAACTTATTCATCAGAATTAACTCTCGGTTTAAGTGGTTTCCAACTGTCTACTGGTGATTGACATCTGCTCGTTGTCGACTGTTAGTTGATGACTGGTAGTTGACGACTGGTAGTTGACGACTGGTAGTTGGCAACTGGTAGTTGACGACTGGTAGTTGACGACTGGTAGTTGACGACTGGTAGTTGATGACTGGTAGTTTTCGACCGGCAGTTGTCGGCTGGTAGTTGTGGGCTGTTAGTTGTCGACTGCTAGTTGTCGACTGGTAAATTTCGACTGGTAGTTGTCGATTGGCAGCTGTCGGCTGGCATTTATCGTCTGGTAGTTGTCGGCTGGTAGTTGTCGACTGGTAGTTGTCGACTGGTAAATGTCGACTGGTAGTTGTCGATTGGCAGTTGTAGGCTGGCATTTGTCGACTGGTAGTTGTCGGATGGTAGTTGTCGACTGGTAGTTGTTGGCTGGTAGTTGGCGACTGGTAGTTGTTGACTGGTAGTTGTCGGCTGGTAGTTATCGGCTGGTAGTTGTCGCTTCGTAGTTGACAAATAGTAGTTCTCGACTGGCCAGGATTATTGCTATTATTTGCTTTAAAGTTTCATGCCTTTCTTTGTTTCATGCGATGCAGTTTCGTCCACTTTCAAGCTCAGTCAACAAACATCATTTTTCAAAATGTTCTTTTTAGTCAAATATAATTTGAAGTTGCCGTTTCCTGTCAGCAACACCAGCTTCGATAGGATTCAACCACTGTACAATCTTAGCTCAAACCGTTACTCCCAGCGTTTTAGGATTTAGGAACTGACACTTAGTGTTATCTGTACGTTAGAATTCCTTCGATCTCGTAATTGGAATGGATTACTGTTTTTCTTCAAGCTCTTTCCCTATTTTTTTTTCTTTCCGGAGTGGTGTCCTTGCTCATTAGCCGCTTTAAAATCTCAATGGTCCTTTGTTAATGCTTCCCTTCAAAATCTTTCCCGATCTTTCCGGAGTGATTATTAGTCTCTTAAGCCGATTTAGCATCTTAATAGTCCTTTGTTCCCTATGACGCCTGTTTTTCTAATGTGTGACTGCGTAAGAGTGTGAATTGTCGTTAAAGCTATCGTTTTCTGTCAACAGCTCAGTTGTGATACATGTTATGATACTCCAATTGTAGCACCATGCAATTCTACCTACGAGTTGTTGGTCTCTGCCAGGTTTATGGGTTGCAACTATAGTAAAACTGTAAGCTCCCTCCATACCATTGCCCTGTGCAATTAATAATTTAGGCCACATTTGGCCTAATTTGTACGCTATGTTTTGTCCCGTTTTGCAGTTGGACTGGGTTATTGTTTCCTTTTAACCCATGTATGTACATATCTTCCTCTTTTCGAAGTGTTATTAATGTTCATTAGACTATTAACTTTATTGAAGTTTTTGCTCCCGATGTCTACGCGTTGATATGGCTACTTGGAGTTTTCAATTTAAACTGACATTTTTGTACATTTTTCGACAGATTTGTCCACCTCGTTCACATTCACCGCCAAAGTCCCTGAGGTTTTTCAGAAATTAATCTTCCGTAATTTTTAACGGTTCCTGAGTTAATAAAATTTTATTATATGTGGAGAGCTCCACATACTCAGGTTACAGTGTATTATAACAGAGTCTCAATATTAGCGACCAAGCTGTTCTTGGTTCTGCACCTCTGTCATATGCCGTGAATGAGGTTGAATTGATAAAGAGTTTACTTTTCTTCACCCGACTAGAAGTCTACTTTTGCTCGCCATTACCAGTTTACTTCTTATCGTTTATCAAGTTACCTGACAAGTAATACGGCTTATCCATCAGATAGTACGATAATAACTATGAGAGACCTGTCCCACTTTTGCTAAAGTTGGCGTAGAACCGAAATATGTGCTTAAAGATCGGTTTTCATTGATGTGGTGCTACTTTTAAATACATGCAGTCATAATCTACAATCGTATGATACATTTGGCAGTTGCTCAGCAATTCTGTTGCAATTATACTGCGGTTTCTAATTTAAGCCTTAAAGCAAGATGTTTTCGATAATCTTTTCAATATGAATCAGGTAATGTGGTCCAAAGAGTTACTTGTTTCACGAAAAATATAGTAGGGCCTCGGTATACCAAGCAAGGGAGGGCATCTATTCAGGATCAAGTTACGACCAAATCTTAGAAACGATAGATAGGTTATCGTTAATGGCTAAAAAAATTATTGAATTATAAAACAAAGTGGCGTGATGCAGTGAGTAAGCACAATGTGTTATATTTGTTTGCCCTTTATTGAAGATCCAACAAATTTAAAATAGGCGGTGTCTGCTCTATTGGAAGCAAATTAAGCTAGATAAACTTGTAGTAATTCTTTTATGAGGCACAGTGGATAGTTCTACCACTTGACTTATTTTTTCTCTACTTCTTCTTTTGGATAAAAGTTCACTCAATATAAATTATTTACAGTTTAGTCAGATAGTGAAGTTAGCTGCAAACTAGCTGTCATTGTTAAAAAGTAATTTTATTTTAGTTGTTATCGGATCTATCTAGTAATTACTCTATTTAATAATTCTATTTATTGAGTTTTATTTAACAGGATAGATTGTCGACGTTCTTATTTAAATATGTAATTGCAGCGTTAAAGTTAGACGTTAAAGTAGATATCGCTACGCTTGACGCTCCGATTTAGATTGGTCTGTAAACACTAAAAACTTTAGTCAAAATCGAATTATATTTTATTATCCATGTAGTAAGAATAAATCTAAAGGCGAATCGGGCTAATTGCCAGCAAAAAATCTCTACTTTTTTTCCTTACCTGTAGGTTTTGTTCTAAATTTAATAATATATTTTCCTCTAATAAATTATTAAAATTAATTAATTTAATTAACTAAAAATACACCCAGCCAGAAGGTAAGCACTTCATTAAGCCAAATATAACATCCCATATTTTCACCACCTTATAGTATTTATTAATAGTTAATAATCTTTCGCATTTTCTTTTTTATCATTAGAGAAAAATATCTTGTGTAAATTTAACACGAAAAAGATGTTGATAAAGGTTATTATCTGCTTATCATTTAGTCAAAGAAAAAAACTTGTTAAAATTAAAAAAATTATTCAATTTAAAGTAAAAAAAAAAAATTATATTCGAATAATAATAAAATAATCGATTATTCGAATAATCGATTATTCGAATAATTTTCATGGACAAATTTAATAAAAAATAGTTTATTTTGCTGCAAATAGGCATTTTTAAGAATTTTTCTAGATTTATTTTATTGAGTTATTCGTCATTAAATCGATTATTTTGATAATATAAGAAATGACAAAATCCTTATAGTGATAGAGTATACTAAAAAAAAGATTTTTAACACATTAAACATATTCTCAACAAAAGTATTTTTGCATTTGACAACTCACTACCAAATTACACGTTTTAGGGCGTGTACATACATATTTGACTTTTATATTATTTTTTTGTGAATGAAAATCATTAATTGTCTACTAATTTCAAATCAACATTTATGCTCCATTTATTTAAATAATTGTTAGGGATTTTTTGACTACAAATAAAATATTCCCTTTTTTGCTCACAATTTCGTTTGACTTGCCTAACGAGTGAGTGTAAGTGGGAGAAGTAGTTGAGGAAAGTTCAACAAACTACACACGCCCACTAATGGTTTACTATAGATACATGACCTGATTAAAAAAAGACAATTAAATAACAGAGTTAAATAGTTAATGCAGAGTCAGCATATGTATGTTTAAGGCTTTTGCGAACAGCATATTTTTCTTAAGGGACCTTTTTAAAAATAACTTACTTAAAAAGCACTATTTTTAAAACTACTTTTACATAAAAATTACCTTTTTCAAAATGGAATTTTTTATTCACTATTCTTTCCAAAAATGCCTTTTTCAAAAAGGACTTTTTTATTCACTATTCTTTTCAAAAATGCCTTTTTCAAAAATACATTTTCTAAAAAGTACTTTCTAAAAAAATTAAAGATTAAAAAATCACTTTTTTGGTAAGTTTATTTTTTTAAAGTACTTACTTTTTTGTCATAGTCAGATCTCAAAAAAAGCAATTTTTGCAAAATTCTGTTAAAGTTTTCAAACTAAGGGATTGTAGCAACAATGAGTTATCTCCATTTTTAATTGGACAAGGAAAAAGGCAATTTAGATACATTCTGCATTTTTGAACAGTTATTTTTTCTAGTTTCCCAAAAATGTATAAAAAATAAGAGTTAACTCTTTGTTGCTGCAAACCCTTTGATTTTATTTACATGGTTTTACTGGATAAAACATATGTGTCCATAACTTCGGCTTAGCTTGAGTTATAATTCTGTAATTTTTTTTAAATAAGATAATAAAGGAATAAAGAAATGGTTTTCTTTAATAACTTATTTTATTTTTATTTATTTTTTGAGATATGACTGCGCTGCATTAAAGAAAGTATTTTCTTTAAGACTAGATTTTTAAAAGCACATTGTTTAAAAGTACATTGTACCGTTTTTAAAAAGTACCTATTTTAAAAAGACCCGTTCTTAAAAAGTACCTTTTGCATAACGTACTTATTTTAGCTAACTTTTTAAAAATGTATCTCTTCCAAAAAAAAAAAAAAAAAAATAATAAAAAGAGCTTTTAAGATTGCCTTTTTTAAAAGTACTTTTTAACAAGTGCCTTTTTATAAAAAGGAAAGTATTTTCTTTAAAAGTTCAGATTTTACATTGTTTAAAAGTACATTGTACAGCTTTTAAAAAGCACCATTTTTAAAAAGTGCCCTTTTAAAGAACTATCTAATTTAACAAGTACCTTTTTTAAAAGGTACTTTATGCATATCTTTTCTAAAACGTACCTTTGTAAAAAGTTTTTTTTAAGATTGATATTTTAAAGCGCCTCTCCAACAAGTGCCTTTCTATAAAAAAGAAAGTACTTTCATTAAAAATTCGGATTTTAAAAAGCACTTCGTAAAGCACTACATTGTAACGTTTTTTAAATGCACCATTTTTAAAAAGTACCCTTTTTAAAAAGCACAATTTTTAAGAAGTACCCTTTTTAAAAAGTATCTATTTTAAAAAGTATCATTGCTAAAAAAAGTACTTTTTTAGCAAGAGCCTTTCTATAAAAAGGAATGTATTTTTATAAAAACTAAAACAGATTTTAAAAAGCATATCGTTGAAAATGGTGCTTTTAAAAAGCACCATTTTTAAGAAATACACTTTTTAAAAAGCACAAGTTTTAAGAAGTACCATTTTTAAAAAGTATCTATTTTAAAAAGTACCTTTTATAAAAAGTATTTTTTTAAATACTTTTTTTAAAAAGTATCATTGCTAAAAAATACCATTGTAAAATGTTTTTTTTTAAGATTGCTTTTTTTTAAAGGACCTTTTAAACAAGAGCCTTTCCATAAAAAGGAAAGTATTTTTATAAAAACTAAAACAGATTTTATAAAGCATATCGTTGAAAGGTACATCATTGTTTTGCACAATTTTTAAAAAGTATCGTTTTTAAAATGCACAATTTTTAGAAGTACCCTTTTTAAAAAGCACAATTTTAAAAAGTACTTTTTTTAAAAGTACTTTTTATATACCTTTTTTAAAAAGTATATTTTCTAAAAAGTTCCTTTTTAAATGTTTTTTTTAAGTACCTTTTCAACACGTACCTTCTTATAAAATATATTTTTTTTTGAAGAAAGTACATCCAACAACTCAAATTTGAATATCTCTGAAACTATAATATGCTGCGCGATAAACAACTGCTCTCAATATTAAACGACAATGTACTGAGATGGTTTAAAAACTCTGTACTCGTATTTACCAGCTATAAATATTCTCAGCTTAACCTATCAAAGTGTTTAATAGTCCAGCAAAATGTCTATTGGGCTATGGCAAACCTGTAAATTAGTCGTTCTCTCCTTCTTAATTTCGCTAATATTTTGACCTTTTGCTGCTGAAAAAATAACAAAAAAAAATACAAAAAACTTGGGATAAAAAAAAGAAACTAAAAGAAAAAACCCAAAACTATATATTTAAAAAGCAATTTTACATAAATCAAATAGTCGGTTACTAAGGGCTTTACAAACCAGTTCTATATTTAACTTATTACTGCTAAAATTCTCATTATTAATATACCCCACACTTGAAACATCATTTCATGTAATAAATTGTGGTACTGCGGACTGGTATTTGTTATGAACCAGTAGTGTCTTACTTACTCTAAGGTATGATGTGGTGCATTGTGTTTAACACATATTCATACTTTAAGAAAAGTCATTGTTAGTTAGGAGACCAAACGAAATGAAAAAAAATAAGATAAAAGGCGCTATGAGCTCGAAAGAAGAAAAGAAAGGTAAAAGAAGTGGATAAAAAAAACAACACCTAAAATAACAAGGTGAGACTAAAATAATGTTTTAATATTCATAGCAATTTTGAAAGCAAATTATTAAAACATGAGCTAATGTTTTAGGGGAATTTCAAAGCAACTCCTAGGGTCCCGTTGACACATTTAGGTATGTAACTCTTAAAACATGATATCAAACAACGTTTTAAAGTTATTGACCTTGAAACATCAAGATTCAAACTAATGATATCCACTATCTCCTGTGAAATCCAACAAGTCACGTGACTTAACTCTATTCGATTAAAATACTGCAACATTTGTCTGTTAGCACTCAGCAGTTATAGTCGTGGTATTGTCGAAGACTTCCTTAAAAAAAAGGTCAATCATATATTTACTAGAAATATCGCCTGATACCGCTTCATAATGCTCTTCGTGCATTAAATGTAGCTTCTTCGTTCCCGATTTTCTTTTATCTCACTTAACCCTAGACTTCGTCGATCAGCTCTAACAGCTAAAGCGGAATTACCCACATTCACCTATCGGTGATCTGTTCTTCTTTTCTTTTACTAAAATTTGACGCAAAGGTGCTGGTGCCAAATTACAGAAATCGACGGAGTTTGTTTTTTATCTCACAAATGCCTTATAATTCCCGAAATACTCCTTGTTGATGCTCATGTCCTGCGAACGAAACTGATATTGAACCGTCATACCCCTTTTTGACTTTGGTCACTTAAAACAAACCATTTCCTCGTTTGTTAATTTGGCGTGTTGCCCTTACCAACGACCTTGATGCACATGGCTGACAGGGACAATGCTCATAATCTTTGTTTTGGAGTTCAAAACTTCTATTGGTTCTTCTGTTAAGTAGTGCAATAGCACCTCGGTCTAAATCGCCCTTCCTGCGATTTCGGTTCAAACCACAGCCATCAAGTTTCCTCCCGTAGAGCCTCACCAATATACGGACACAGAGATTTAGGGAAATCGCTGTGAGGCTAATGGTTCCCGAGGTGCCAGTTGTGTTGGACACTGATCAGACTTCGAAGGTTTCCATATCCCAGTTTCAGGCATCCGCTAGCTTCGGGGACTAGTGCCTCGGGAAAATTGGCGTCCAGGTTGTAAAAACTAATAAGACAATATAATGTCCCCGAGGGGACTTAACTTAGACCCTAGAAACTGTCAGTTTGTAAACCATGCGTAAAATAATTCCGTCCTCTATGTAACTAGGAGGAGGTTGTGCCTTTCTCCGGCACTAAAATTATAATTTATTTTCTGAACCCCCCTTTCCCCACTATTACTTTTTTGCTGGTAACACAAAGCGATTGATATCTGACGGATCCAAGTAAGCTGTAGGTACATAGCTAGCTTCTCAGCATAACCCTCACATGTCCAAGATCTCAATAGCAATGCTCTCTTGTTGCATAAAAAAACGCTGCTTTTAATTACTCAGAAAATACTCCACTGAAAATGGTCACATGTTTACAATAGTGTAACTAATCGAATTTTTGAAGTGTCTAGGGCGGTATTTTCAAATAAGAATATTCGGATACTTTTGCACAACCCTCCTTAAACTGAATAACGTTTATTAAGATGAGTTTTTAAATGTGTTTTTAAACAATACCATATTCTCCTGCCACATAAATGTGAAAGCAAAATGATATTTGAAGCCATTTCCAAATAATATGACTCCTTTTGTTCTAACTTTTGCCCCACCCTGTGCCTACATACATACATACGTATTTGATGACTTCACCACTGTAAATGATAGAATTAAAAGGTAGACGGCAGAAGCTTTATTCAGCCTGCTGCATAGATTGTATTGTGACTCTCAGTTTATTTGAAGCGCAGCCTTAAGCTATTTTCAGTTAATTTAGTTTCGCTACAAAGAAAATCAAGAATGAAAATAAATTACCACAAAAAGGTGGCAACAAGATAAATGAACACAAACATCATGTTGAACAAAATAAAGAAAAATAAAAAAATTTATAAAGGAAAAAATAATGTGTCAATATTGACTTGAAGTTGATTTAAAGAATAATTTAATGTGAAAATGCAGTTGCTTTTAATAAAAAAGTCTCTTTTTACTCGTTTCCTAATTCAATATGACCCAAATTTTTATAATAGTAATTCTACGAATAAAAAGTTATTTTTGATTTGAAATTTAATTTTTACAGGAAATCCGTTTATAAACCGTTTACGCTGTAGTATTTGTCGTCGTAGTAATAATTTTTTAATAGATTTTTTTAAAGCTACCTATCCCGTGTCTTCTCAATTAACACGCACTTTTTTCTTTTCTCTTTTTTGTTGTTCAACTTTATACGAGGGTAAGACGATAAGTCTTTAGAAAAACATAGCAAACTTATTTTATATAAATAAAATCAAATGTCGTTTGTGGGTAATCGCATCTGTAGTGTACCTCACATGTGCACAATGCATACACCATCATGAAACTATCAATATTGATGACCGCACAAAAATTGAGTGACATACATTTGAGTATCACAATAAATGAGTGCAATTCATTACACATTGAAATACAGTAATTTGTGATTGGTTATTAATATTGGTAACATGATCCTTCACAAATTCCATAGTGCTATAGAAAGAATAGAAAGTAAGAATGAAAGAAATGTATGATTGTAAGATGTAGAACTGTTAACTATTATTTTCATACTTTGTATATAAAGGGCTTAGCGCCACGAATAAAACAGACTTTTGATCTATTAGCTAAACAGCCAACAGCCATAGTATTATTTCAAAAAGCCTCATTTTTGCTCTTACTCAAAGTAAGAAGGGCAAGAATTAGTAGCTCAACTAGTGGCAAACTTCTGCCGGTTGAAAACTTCTCTATCTTCGTCGCTAATCCGCTTTGGACCCGTAGATTTCGATATTTTTTTTTAAATCTTCATCATAACCCAATTTAGGTTTTAAGGGAAAGAAAAATTGACCACGCCCACTTTGAACTTTTGCACCAGTAGCCCTCTTAATAATATTCATAGTTTCGCGGAACACAGGCTGGATTGAAATAGGAGGTAGTGGTACCTCCTATACAAAGTGAAAAATTCTGATCGTCTACCTGGAGATCTACAACAGGTAGAGTAATGAAACTTTGCACAAGTAACCCTCATACTAATGTGCATTGAATAGCCGACTTGATTGGGATAGTGGGCTTGGCAGCTCCCATATCAAGTAAGAAATAGTGGGCGTGGTAGTTCCCATACAAAGTGAAAAATTACTATTGTGTACCTGGAGATCTGTAGGAGATATCATACTGATGTGCATATTGTAACAAAATACAGACTGGATAAGGATAATGGTAGTGGTACCTCTCATACAAAAATACGCATAGTCTACAAAATAAAAACAGATTGGATGGAAACAGTTCGAGTTAAAGGTTGGCCATACTTTTCTTCCAAGCGTTTATTGTATTTTTTGTGGATATGTGTAGCGAAGCGCACCGGGGATAGCAAGCTAATTTATATTTTTTTATTCTTTAATGTCGTCTACGTTTAGTACATCCACTTTATTCAACGGTTCTTTAACTTTTTAAAACCTCCGCAAAGTGATAACTTTTAGGGTCCCCAAAACAGTCTCATGTTGCAATAAAGCCCTCCTGATTAGATTAAAATCATTTTACATCTAGCGATTTTTTTAGATTTGGGAAACATATGAAAATCGCTTGGATTTTGATTACTTACTTCCTTTTGTCTAATTGTAGGTTTTTTTTATTTATTTCATAGCTAGCTGCATTAGCCCAAAACTGACTTTTAACTTGATACTACTCCTTCTCATAGCAATTTTTTTTAATTTAAACTTAAGTTTGAAAAGATTAATTAATTTTTACTTAAAAATTAACTCTCTTTGTAAAACTTAATAAAATCTAATCTAATTTCATTTCATTTCCTTTTTTGCAGGTATGTAACTAGTCAATTACTGATAAATATACATAAGTGTAAAATACTTGGTATCAAAGCCAGAGGTATGTTTAATTTAAAACCAGCAATTTATAAAATTTAATTTGTATAAAATATTTCTTAAAATATTAAATAACAATCAACTTGTGCCAGAATAGCAGAAAACTGTTTATTTAAGACGAACTAGCTTGGATGTTATATTTTTTGTGATTTATCAAGAATTTTCGGATCTAATTAAAAAAACATAAAATTTAGAGAAATTTATAAAATCTTTATTTGAGTCGATATAAAAATCTATTTATATAATTCAATGTGTAAAGATTATTTGATAAAAATTGCGACAGCGGCTACTGCTCAAAAGATTCTTACGCTGGGTAAGATTTTGGCATATAAATAAATAAATATAAAAATAAATGCCAACCTTTCGTTTCGGGCTTGTCCCTATAGATATGAGCCTTAACATACCCCTACAAAAATATATTTTTTTATATTTTAAAGCCATTTTATTCTAAAGGCGTTAAATTGCACGATCTAAGCGGCCAATTGACCTGCAGCAAATGTGAAATAAACTGTTCACCGAACTCGCAGCTCAATTGGGCCATTGTTTTACCTGCTGTGCGGTATGTGGCATCGTCTTTTAGAACCCACATGCCAGCCAAGTCCAGGTCTTCCCTTTTGGAAGAGCTGTTCCTGCTGTCGTCTTAGAGAAAAAGTACGGTCCAATGACGCCACAGGCCCATGATTCACACCTTGTTCACGAAGTATCCATTTAACCAGAAATTAGCTTCTTCGCTTCACACAACAAAAAGTAAATCTTCATCCAACTTTGCAAGTGCCCATTTAGCAAAAGTTACACGTTGTTTTGGTTCCTTCCGAAAACTGTTCCACGTAGTGGAGTAACAGAGGCCCAATTGTTGCGAATGGCACCGAATCTATAATTCAAGGTCATTAATAACACTACAACATTGTCGGATACAGCCGCGATATTTTAATCTGTTCTCACTCTACGTATGCGTATTGATGGTTTAATCTCAAATAATGTAAATTTGGGGCAAAATTTAGTTACAAGATTCAGAATAGCCGCCTAAAACCGTCGTCCAAACTGACCACAAAATGGAAGAAGTTCACGACACACTTCAATAATCTCAAAGCGTTGTTCGTTTACAAGTCGATTCATGGTTAAATTATAGACCAAACTGAACATGTTTAACAGAAACATATTACACGAAAACTGCTGAGCTGCCAAAATGATAGCTGGCTGTTAAAAAATCACCCATTCATCAACGATCTGATTTCGGGCTGACTTACGGGTACGATTTTTTTTTAAATTGGGGTAAAATTTACCGGATCTACAAGAAGTCGAATTCGTGTCGAAAATTTGGGTTTTCTTCATGTAAGTCGAGTACAGACAAAAATCATAATTCTTTTAGTGATCCGTGTTTAAAGGGTTAACCAATTTTTGTAATTGGGGTAAAACTTTATGAGAAATCGATTGGTCCATCCCAGACCCAGAGTTTTTCAGTGTGTAATTTAATTTAGTACCGGAGAAAAACTAAAAATCGGTCATAATCGGTAATTATGGAACCATTACTTTTATGTTAACAGCAAGAATGATAGAAGACTAAAACTAAAATTACGGAATAGTCTTTTTAAACAATGTTTCGTTTTTGAATTGTTTTCCATCGTGCTTATATAGAGTATAGTCGTATTCACATATTTAGGCTAATGTTGACGCAAAATCTTCCACATCTCTCAGCTCTCTCTCTCTCTCTCTCTCTTTCTTTTCATGTAGTTTTGTTTTGACAAACTGTCAAATTATAATTAATTTCTTTTAAAAATTATTCGATTTCTTTTTTCAATTAAATCTCTACATTTCTATACGAGCACTTATCTTAGTCATTATGTTCTCTCTTTTATGAATTTATTTATTTGTCCTATAATCGTATTATTAATATGGCATAAGAATACTTGTTGAATATGTCATTATTATTATTATAGCAGCCAGCTAAGAAGGAAAATTTGAACGTACAAAATAATTCCATTGACCTTTATTGTTCACATTTGTATTTTTCATAAAGTGGGTTGGTAGTATGTCTTCTTTACCTCCTCAACAAGATGAGCATGACGATGATTATGACAAAAAAAAAGTAATAAAGAAATGTTCGTACTCATATAGTGGAATGTAATAATATGCTCGTATCGTTGACGTGACGTTTCACTGATGATGATGCTGATGTTGATGATGTGTGTCTCAATTGCTGGAATAAATTGAATTGAATTTGATTTATTTACGTTTTTTGTTTGCGTTTTGCTTTCATTTCGTTACATTTTTTCTTAATTCTTATTTAATATATTAAAAATAAACTTTGACTTTTAAGTAGCTTCGTGTTTAAATGTCTGTCAGCTTTTTGTGTGTAATTATTAAGACATTTTTCTGTTTTATGTCTTGAGAGTTTTTTTTTTTTTTTGAATTCACTAATTAAATGATGGATTGGTGTCAAATTATTCAAAGATGAATAATGGGAATTTGAAAGATTGAAAGGAAAGCGTGGTGGGTGGTGGTGTTTTGTGAAAGATGATGCCTTATTTAAAAAAATAATCCTATGGCTTTATTTTTACATTTTATGCAACATTGTGTCAGACTTAAAGACTTCAAAATCTTATCGCTTTTCCAGTGGAAATAACGAATCAAATAGAAAAATGTAAGAATTTAAAAATATGAAAAATGTGAGTTGTGACAGGTGGCACACAGAAGAATGAACTACCAAAAATTCCATAATAAACTTAAACCAATCTACAGGATTACTAAGAATTTTAAACAAAATATAAAAATAAAATCGTCTTTTATTAGAGTCGTCTAGAACTGATTAAACTTGATCAATCTTTTTCGTAATAAAAGCTGTGATTTTTCTTATTGAATATAATATCTGTGGCAAAAAGCAAAAAGTGCTTAAGTCTGATTTTTAAGTTTTGTAGGAAAGCAATTTTGAATTTAAAAATTAATTTTTTTTAAAAAATAGTTGGTCTTTAAACTTCACACATGGGAGTCCGACGTATGTTTTGGAAATTATTTTAGATCTACGAAAAGTACGCAGGCGTTGCAATTAATAAGTTGTGAAAAAAAGATTTTTTGATTTGGAAAAATAGCTTGTAGTTTCTTAAGCTTTTTTCCCAATGCGTTTAGACATTGAAAAAAGATAAGCTGAATTAAATTTCGCTATAACTTCCTCAAAAATGGTACAAAATAATTGAAACTTTACACATGGGTACTTTGGAGTACGGAGATTCCAAATTTTGCTTAAGTCGACTTAAGCACTTATTCCTTAATGCCACAGATATAATAAATGAGTTTATCTAACAAGCCGCTATTTTATGAGCCCTTCATGAGTAATATTTCAGAAAAATCTTGAAACATCATTCTTCATTAATAACACTGGCAAAGTCTGTTTCTTTTAAAAAAGCTTTAAAAAAAATTTTAAATGATGCCGTATAATTTTTATACTTGACTTCAATTTATTTCATTAATTTTTCTTCTTTATGCATAAATCACATAGACGTCAGCAGGCTACCGACTACAAGCTGTTAAAACTAAAATACACACGTTTATATGACGACGATTATTTTGACACTTTGATTACATGGCTACACGGCCACCTTTGTGGCTGTAGCCAACTTAGGCTGATTTCTATTTTTGTATGTGACGGAAGTTAAAATCAAAAAATTAAATATGACTAATTTATTTACCATAAGGAGGTTTTTAGCAAATAAATTTATGCGTTTTGACATAATACAAGTATTTTTTTGAAAAGGTATTTTATTTTTATAAAAGTAAAATATGCATTTCTGCAATAATATCAAGGGGGTTACTGTGTATTTTGATTCGAAAAGGAAATCATTCAAATTTCTTAGACTTTAGCATTGTGTTTCGAAAAAGATTACTTTCCAATCAAAATACGCAGTAGCCTCTCAAAGTTTTCACTGACTACACGACGACTACTGTAACCAAAGGCATTTGTAGTCGTGTAGCGGTGTAGCCGCTGTCGTCTATGTGTTTAAAGCATTAAAATTAAATAAATATTCTTGGAATTCCATTTTTAAACTTTTAACAAATTGTTCACATTGTTGCAATTACTTTAAAAATATTTAAAATTTTTTTATATGAAAAAAAATCCTGCTCAAAAAATCCGAGGTGTGTTCAAAAATTATGAAAATTATCCGAGTTGTTAAGGATCAGTTTTATCGTTTGTTGGTACTCATGCTTCTTCGCTCTTGAGACTAATTTTCAGGTTAACATTAGCCATTTAATTCTTTACGTCACAAAAAAAAAAAATGTATAAATATTATTTTGATTCAACACAGAAAAAATCAAAAAAGAATAATAAAAAAGAACGGAAAAATATTTGTATTTATTTTTAAATATTACGAATACAATTTTAAATTAATTATAAATAATTATAAATCAATTTTAAATTTTGTGTGAATCGAACCCACAACCCCGCAGGTTGTTACACTACCCCACTATCTACTAGCCTACCTTGGCATACGCGAAAAAATAATAAATGTCAGAAATTGATTAACCGAATTTTTTACTATCAAAATTATCTCAAAGAAGATAAACTGATAACCTGATCCTTAAAGGTCGCTTTGTTAAATAAGAAGGGGAGGTGCAGAAACACTTGGGTCCCTAAAGAGCCATATTCGATTTGGAGCTGAATCATCTCTAGGCTTGGATAAATTTTATTATCCGCCCAAAGTCACAGCCTGCTAGATCTGCAAGGTCATGTAGCTATAGATTTCCTGTCAGCGATGAAAGGAGATATTACAGTGTCTCATTCTCCTCTGTTTCCTGACATTACCTGCAGGAGTCATTATACAGTAGTGGCTTAATACAGCCACTAGTGTGACCACTTGTCCACGAGATGACCCAAGCAAAGGTAAAATCTTTTTAATACTAGAAACATGTATGTCTCGACTTGTGCTGACAGACTATTTGGTCTGTGCGACCCAAAAAAAAGGCCTGCCTAAACTTTGTTTTACATCAATTTAGTGCAACATCAACTAGTTTATCTAAATCGAGTAAGTTCGTCCGCGATTACTTCGACAAACTGATTGGTAGTGCTCTTGTCTATCAGTCTGGAGTTACGTCAACGATTCTGATTTTTCTGCAGACAAGCAAAAAGCTTCGAAAGCAGTGTTGTGTTAAAAAAAAATATCTGGAATACCCGTGTACCCATCGCCTTTGGTGATGTCCAACATTTGTAAAAGATGTCTAGACATCCAAAATGGAATTTCCAGCAACTTTCCTATTAGTAATGTACCTAAGCTGATTTATTGGCCGAAATTCCAATGGTGCATTTGTTCTGCAGAATAAACTTCATCCTCTTAAAATGCAGAAGACTTTAATTTTCAGTGCTTGACTTTGACCCGTCTGTATTAACAAGGAGTAAGTCATATTCATGACGTGAATTTGTCGCCATGAGTGAGATGTTTCCGAATGTGATATTTTCGATTAGTATTTTAGGTAAAAGTGTCAGCGGTTGGTAATAAATATTATCAGGCATTGTCAAAGCATATCGCAAAATGTTCGAATGGCTACAGTTTATCAATCTGTTTGCCCAGATCGCACTGAGTCTTTTGGCCGAGTTCATAGTCATTAGATCAGCCGGGAGCCAGTGCAGTACAGTAGAGCTGGCAAAGTATTGAGTAGTGGGTACCGAGTACTCGATACTCTATAATTTTTTTGGGTACTCAATACACAAAAATAGTCAATCGATACTTTTACGGTAGTATTTTTAGAAATAAATTTATCAAAGTATGTAAACGGAAGTATTAAGTACTATTGAGTAATATTGAGTACCCAATTGAAAAGTATTGAGTTGTATCGAGTAATTGAAAGTAGTAGAAATTGCCAGCACTACAGTACAGTGAGAAGGCACTTCTTCTATATCAAAGTGCACTTGTTGTCATTAAAGCCAACTTCATTTAAGTTTCTTCCTGAAATAGTTCGATTTAGCGGTTTACCAAACACACCTCGTACTCGATTTTAACACCAGTCAAATGAGTTTTGTCATGTTTTATGACGC
The DNA here is from genome assembly GCA_949628195.1 of Phasia obesa. Taxonomy (NCBI): domain Eukaryota; kingdom Metazoa; phylum Arthropoda; class Insecta; order Diptera; family Tachinidae; genus Phasia; species Phasia obesa. The sequence goes on from OX451219.1 coordinate 10,875,216, forward strand.
GCGTTAAAGACTTGAAATGTTTGCAACACGCGAAATGACCATTAACTAGTAGCAAAATTATTCCATACCAAATATAACTAGAAAAGCTGCTCAATTAAGTTAAAAAAATTACCTTATCCTTACCAGAAATCCATTTACATGAAAAAGAGTTAAAAATGGATTTATGTTCTTCTGTTTTTTTTTTGCTTTTTGTTTCTAAATAGTCTGCCATAACACAGACCTTTAGGACAAGTCCTTGTGTTTGTGTTATAAAATGATTATTCAAATAAAATTCCCCTTGTGTTGGTTATTATTGTTTATTGTATTACGTGTCCTAACAAAAGAGAATTGAAAGAGAATGTGAAAACTGAAAAACTGCTGTTTTTTTTGGAAAAGAATGACAAATACGTGTTTTGTAAATATTTCAATATGACAAGATGAGCAGCGGAGAAAGAGTTCGAATGATTAAAAATTGGCTGACAGACTGACTATTCAATGGATATTCCCAATTATTAAATAGCATTTAAGGGGGTTGAAAAAGCTGCTTTATGAGTTAAAAAGAAAACGAGAAACATTTGGTTTTATGCTAAAACCCAGCAACAAATTTCTGCTTATTTCTTATTTTAAATGATTTGAAACGAAAATAAAAAATAAAAATTCCACATTTAATTTTTTGTAAATGAAAAATTATTTTCTAAAAGCTCTTATGATTTTGGGCTTCTAAAACTTCTTCTCGGTATGATCGTGCCAGCATGAGTTTTAGTTACAAAGTCGATATTTTTTGGTTAAAAATTATCATGAATAACAAAGGCCCATTTCTATCTTTGTGAAAAAACAAAATTTTTGTTTCAGCCACGCAGAGAAATAATAATTATAGTATGGTCACAAGAACCGTTTTGTTACAATTTGATCATTAAATGACCACAACCAAAGTTTTATTATTATTCCAAAATAATATTGCATTTATATAAGTAAAAAAAAAAATAATAAAACTGGAGTGGCCTACACAGAACTTTACCGTACCGAATGAAAACAGATATTTTTATGGATATATTACATAAAGAATAAAAGTACAAAGTATATACGAATCGAAAAATGAAATATTTTTGGTTTGGGGTGTTAAGTAAACTACCCCTTGCCCCTTTCCGATTATGCCCAAAATTTATACAGCTCTTCATCCCCATAAACCAAAGGCACGTACTTAATTTCATCTTGATATGTCATATGGTATGACCTGTAGAGCGTTCACAAAATGTGGGGGTAAGGAAACTACCCCTTGCCCACTCCCGATTATTCCCAAAAACTATACAGCTATTAATCTACATATACCAAAGGCACATACTAAATTTCATTTTGAAATGTCAAACGGTATGGATGTACAAACTCCACATAGTGGCATAGACACCCACCCACCCACAGACATCATCGCGAAAATAGTCAACATGATTAAGGAGACCTCAAAACGTATAAATACGTCGAAATTCCGACCTCGATTTTTTCATGATTACTATACTTTACCTTGTACTACGTATGGTAAAGTTAAAAAAAAAATAATAAAAAATAATAAAAAAATAATAAAATAATAATAAAATAATAATAAAAAAATAAAATAATAATAAAAAAATAAAATAATAATAAAAAAATAAAATAATAATAAAAAAATAAAATAATAATAAAAAAATAAAATAATAAAAAAATTAAAATAAAACGAATAAAAAAACTAAATAAAAAAGATAAAAAACAACAAATTAATTATTATTTTCGGGCGGAATTACCTGGTAAACTATATTGCATTTACTGTTGTTTATCGACATTTAATCGCCATCAATCCTTTTTTGCTTGAATTTAGAATATATCTCGCAACCCCCATCATCGTGCGACGTTCAGATATTTACTCCCCTTCTTATACAACATGAAGCATAAAATGGAAAAAATTTGTTCAACAATTAAAGGTTTTAATCAGTTTTAAATTAAAGTTCAATTAATTTTTTAATTGATTCAAAGATATATTTGTTTAAAACAGAACATTGAATCAATTAATTATTTAATTGAATTTGAATCTGAAACCAATTAAAACCTTCAATTGATGAAAATATCGTCTTCTGTGTATAGTCGTTCTTAAAATAATAATTGCTTATGAAGTGATGTCTACAAATCTCAGTGTTCAAAACTTTAAATCGAGAGTGTTATTACATCGTCATGGCTAGTCGTGGTTGATCGCGAATAATTGCTTATGAGGTATCGTCAATTTTTCACCCACAAATCTTTATTAGTATTTCACACTTTACAATGCCCATTGATACATGATTTCGAATCTATTGTCAAGTACAACGCAGATGACCTATACGAAATAGGGAAGACCCTTTTAAGTACACTACCTCGCGATGTCCGTCCACAGAGTTTAAGTATTCTACCTGTACCTTTTGTAACATTTTGAGGTTTATCCGATGTTTCAAAGCCGTCTATGGAATGACAAACTATAGACTCAATGGACAATCTTTGGAGCCGTTTAACCTTTTAACGATACTCTGGCAAGAGAAGAACGCGCTTATTTTGTTCTTTGCCTGCTAAGCTAAACTTACTGTACCATGTTTTATGGAGGCAAGGACTAAATTCCTTCCTATGCTACTTCTTCAATTAAAGAGCAATTATTAACAGTAGATTATTAGAAATAAGTGATTTCTAGATTCTAAACCTAATCCTTTTTTGTCTGCTCTGCCCGTAACTACTCATCTGTGTCAACCCCACTTTTTTTTTTGCAAGCTGTTCCATATTTCCTCATTAAGTCTCAAGTTGGTTTCATGTAAACAATCGGCGAGTAGAAGACATACTTCGCTTCCTTTCCTTTTTTGCTGCCTACGTTTGGAGTCACTGTGCAACACGGAAAACAATTGAGAAAAGTGTGCTAGAGGATTTAGATTTAAAATAAGTATAATTATGTCTTATATATACATGTGTAAGTGTCTAATACAATAAAATATATACAAAGTCTTACCAAGTATATTTGTATACTTGTCTCTTTCCCACTTTCTGTTTCTTCCCTTATGCGCCTGAGAGAAAACTCAGGGTTGAAACCGGAAACATTATTAGAGTGTTTTAAGGTGAATTTTGTCTGTTTATTAAATTTAACCTTGAGGTTAAATAGGAAATTTAAACTTTATATTTACAACACCACTTAGTCATATATTTCAATTACGAAACAAACAAATACGAAAACAAAAAACAAAATTGCTTTTAAAGGAAACCTTATTTTAACATGAACTCCTCCACAACTCGCACATAAAATATATGAAAGAACGTCTGTCTATTTCTCTAAATAATTTTATATTCGTAAGTAGGAACAAGTAATCGTATACCTTGTATTTAATTTAGTATTTTTCCCTACTTTTACTGCAAAACATTTCCAGAGTTAATATTTTGTTGACACATAATCCTTGCATTAACCTTATTGAGTTTCTCCCTCTTTTTTTTTTTTTAATTTTAAGGGATGTTTCATTTTGTGTACGACCAGCTTTAAGCCGATAATTTAAAACATAAACATTTCGGCAGGCGCTATAATACTATGAAAATCAATTGTTTTTAAGGAAAATCCATAAATAGTATGTTTTTTCTTTCGTCAGGAAAGTACAATTAAGAGAAGACAATGTGTAGCGGTACAACATCTTGTTTTCACCATACATATGGTGTCAATTTTGTCATTAGTGTATCATCTAGTCATTTTTCGTTTGTTGTTTAATATTGTCATGTTAGTCAATTTAATCAATTAACACTTTGAATTTGAAACCTTGAGCGAATAAAATAATAGAAAAATTCCATTAGAACACTGTGTGCTATTTGCAGCTGCTATACGAGGGAGGTTCCAGAAGTCATACATGAGGTGCAAAAAATTAAAAAGTGCTTAAGTGTTAAGAATATTTTTTTTTATTTTAATGTAGGGGGAATATCGAAGCAGACCACTTCCTTACCGGGTCCCTTTTCGACCCCCTGCCGTCCTCTATGATTATAGACAACCGAAGTGTTATTATGGCAACCTTACCCTCATAGAGGTCACGTGCTACAACAAGCCTTTAATCTTGACTTTAGTGATTTCAGACTGTCGACTGGTAACTGGCGGCCTTCTTTCTTATCACGCAGTCTCTAGTAATTGCTGGCATATTTTCAAGGCTCAGATCTCCCATGACATCCACATTTAACAAGCTTCTACCAGGGGTTCTAAGTCTTCTGCTAGTCAGTGCCGGATATTCACACACAATGTGAGCTACCGTCTAAGCTTCCTCCAGGCACAGTCTGCAAGTATCATCTTCGATTTTCATCTTGGCTAGATTATACTTCTTACTTCATTAGAATTGAGAATATTACGTTATTTAGCATTTTTGGCAAGGACAGATAGTTTGCAAACAAGAAAACATTGAACGTAGTCCAGTTTCCTCTGTTCTGTAAGAAATTTCTCGCATAAAATTCCAATAGGCATCACATAGTTTTAAAACAAGTTGATTAAATTAATTTGGTGTGAAAAAGGTCTCATGTAAGTTACAGAAAGTTAAGTGACAAAGGTGGAGTACCATATAAAACTCATTCTAAATTAAGTAATAAAAGCCGAGTTAAGGAATACTGACTTCCTATACGAGGGTTTATTTCGGGCAGCAAATCCTAAAGGAGGCATCAATCAAAAATAATAATAACCTGGCAACATGTTTGCTTGAAGCAACTCCATACAAATTTTTCCTTAAAGCCCAAAACAGAGGTACAGTTTATAAATAGTTGAGAATTGAATCTACCCTAAAGAATATAGTGTTTCTTTTTTATTCCCAATAAAAAAATTTGTCATTATGGGTTTCGTTTAACCAGGAAGTATTGAGAAACACTGATACTAAAAAGACACTCCTACTTAAAGGTAACTCCTGTACAGATTCGATTGGGAAGTGGTGTTTTAAATATACCTCAAGGTTTGTTCATGTAAATGGTCCTTCGAACTTTGGGCTTTCGAACTTGAACAGTTGATAGCCGCGATGTTGCTGAAGTTAAATTTGTCAAATTGGCTGCTATTTATTCAGTCTGTTTTACCAAACCTGTATGATTGGGTACGTCAACAAAAATGAGCGTAATGGCCATTTTGGGCAGGCGGCGTTATCCGTGCATATTTTTAAAAGAACGGGGTTGGCCTGGCTTGAATTGGATGATATGGATACCAACGGCATATGGTTTCATAGGACGGTGTGGCACACAGCTCACCCACATTATACATTTTGAATAAGCGATTTGACCCCGTCAGACTTTTTCTTAATTCGCAGGTCTATGCGAACCATATTCTCTCTATCACATCGGACGCTTAACACTTAACACTTAACTCTTCGCGATTTCAGTTTCAGTCAATAATAAATCCTGAGTTTGTGGAAAAATTAATTTTTTGTGGAAATAGTCAGTTTTAGACTTAAAAGTGATTTTGTACCAGAACTGACTGTGTTAAAAAAATGGACAATTTACCTAGAGTAATATAGTAACTGGCACTAAACAAGAACGTTAAGGTTAGGTCTAACACCTATCATAGTGTATCGAAACAGTGGCAATTAGCGCCCTCCTATCCTGTTAGGATTCGAACCGGTCGCTATCATTTAAAAGCTAGTTACGTGACAAGTCTTGTATTAGATACTATACCCTTAGGGTATTTTTGCGCAGAAAGTGAGAGAATTAATTTTTTATGTATATTAACTTTAATAACAAATTTGTTTTCTATTCTACATTTTTCTTTTACACCATTTATTTTTTATTTAAAAATTCACTTTCATTTCTATGTTGTTACAAAAATATTCTTTTTTATTATTAAACGACTTATGTAATGTGTTACACGTGTCACATGCAAACGTTACTTCTAGTGTTTAAATGTACAGATTCAACTAAACATTTACATATGGATGCATGTATGTATATCTGATTTACCCACCACCTTTATCACACATGTAACACCATTGTTAACGCGATAGTTTTCTAACAATTGTTTGAAATTTCATTTTAAGAAAATCAATAAATTTTTCATTTCTACACACTGATAGAAGTACCTGAGAGGGAACATATTTTTGTATGCGTTTCATTCTCTTTTATTTTATTTGAGTTTATTATTTTGTTGTTGAATCGTTGTCTGTTGTTAAATTAATTGTCTGTGAATTTAAGTTTTATAGAGGAAGATACTTCCTCCTTTTGTTAGTGTTTTTATGACATATTTTATGTTCTTGTCAAGGTTATTTTTAACTAGGAATTCTTATTAAAATAATTGTTAGAAACATGACCGAAGAATAATTTAATAAAGGTAAGTGGGCCGTTGCATGAGCAAGCTCATCTAATGGTTGTGCTCATAAACTCATGAGCAAGTGCTCATACTTGAACTAGCTTAAAAAACACATGCCTACTCATACTATACTATGAGTGAGCAAAGCTCTGTTTGTATCATAAACGCAATGAGCTGACCGAGTAAAATGATCTGTCTATATTTGTCTCTTGTTCGCAAAACTCAGAGTGTTATTTTATTTAGTAAAAGATCGTAAAATGAACGTAAGTAATGTGTTTAAAAAATTTAATTGAAATATTTGTTTTAAAACATATTTTCAATCCATTTTATTGTGTACTATATTTGAGTCTATTTTTTTCGATTTTGCTTTGAAAGCAATCCACACCAAAGACCCTTTTTTAATTCCGCCCTAAACTATGCTGCATATCAGTTAATGTATTTTTTTTACTTTGTACAAAATAAAGTATGCATATCCGGTTACTTCAACTGCGTAATTTTACTGCTTTTTCTCCACTTTCTCTTGGAAATAAGATATTTTTCGGGGAAAAAAAGTATCCTATATTGGGATCAGGATACTTAGGTAGCTCCTCACAAAATTTTGTTAAAATCCATCCAGTAGTTTTTACGTGATACGAACGCAAAAGAAAAGCAGAAGATAGACAGACACAGACGGAAATCAGTGGCTATTTTACGTGTAGTAGCATCCCTCCACCTTTCCAAGTTCAACCACTGTAGAACCTTCGCTTGCATTAGGCCATTTTCTAGTGCTACTCTGGGTTCACAGAAATTCAGAGCAGATCCCCTTCTTGCTAATTGGACTGCGGCTCCATTCCCAGCTGTGCGTGCCTATGTGTCCCTTAACCCATTTCAACGTTACCTCATTAAGCGAGGCACATCTGATAAGTTTTAAAAAACATTCCAGCACTAGTTTGGAGTACTCGTTCACTTGCCTCTTGCGTTTTATTAATAACCGACTGGTTATCAAGTGCAATTAGAACGGCGGATAGCCTGGCCTACTAGTATGTTTTTCGTGTATAACTCTCGGATTATAAATATGGTAATCCAATTCCTAAATATATAAGCATTTGCAGAGAAATTATTTATCTAAATAAAAAACCCATTTGTCAAAAAGATCGTAGCTGTGCGTGGAAGCAGAAGATCTCAATGAGGTTATTACAGGCCTTTCATAGAAATCAAATTTCTATCATTTTGTATTTCCAGGTAACTATTTACAACTATCCACCCGTCCCTATAGGCAACCTCTTACTTTTCGTCCTTATTGAAAAGCTCTCTTCTTAAAAAGGATTTTAAATTTTACGTTCTAAAGCAAACTTTTATGTTTTTTCTGTTTCTATAAGTATTTCCCAAAAGTAGGCAACATTTTATGAATTAAAAGTTTTTTTTATAAATTTATTTACAGTTGCTTGCCCTTTCAACAAACATATTATTCGATTTCCTTTAAGGACCAAAATCAATAAAAACGTAAAAATGAGCAACTCATTCAATTTCACATCATTTGAGTTTTTAGTAACTTTCCCAAATTTTTATTAACCAGTCAAGTAAATTTAAAAACATACGTTTAGGCATATTTCAAAATTGATAAAATGTTGCCTACTTTTGGGAAATCCAAACACAAATAAAACCATGTTTGTGAGCCATATTCAAGACGAACCTAATTTTTCTACAATTTAAATTCCATTACTTTTTTTTAGTCTTGTCGACATTTATTTATTAATCGGTCAGACTCTTACCAAGAATGTAATTTCATTTTTAAACAATTTCCCTAGTGTGTTTTTCCTAAAATTAAACTATATGCACGTAGTATAATGGGAAATTGCATTTAACAAACCCTCACTTGCATTTATATGGAAATTGAGGCTTTAGCAAAGAAATTTTCATTTTACTCTAGTTCTATTTTTTTTTGTTTAACACGAACATAGATTTTACATGGATATGTTTTGTTTGCTTCTTTATTGGAAAATATATAAAAATATATGGTGAGAAGTAAAGGGTGTGCCTGAAGTAAAATAAACAAGCAACAATGCTATATTCGGCTATGTCGAATCTTATAGATCCTTCACCATAGTAATGCTATATATTGGGTTACCCTCTTATGTTTCTTTGAACATTTTTTGTAAATTTTTTTGAGATTTTATTTCTAAATTATTTTGGAAATTTTTTTTAAATATTTTTGGAAATTGTTTTTTAAATTTTTTTGTAAATTTTTTTTTTAATTTTTTGTAAAAAGTAGGTACTTCCTACAATCTTTTATATTGCGTTAGAATGGTCAGACTAAAGCAAAAAATTCTTTAAAAAATTTTCTCATATTGCGACCCCCGTAAAGAACTTATTGACTGCATCTGGTTACTAGTGGGCACCCTGTTGGTCTATTGGCTACCTTTATATGTATTTTTTTTCTATATAGGCTTTTAATGTAAATCAAAACAGAAAAACTTTGCGAACCTAAAAATCCAAATCGGGAAAATCTGTATGCGCTCTTTGTGATCTACCTGTCGCGGTCTAATATTTACTTAACAATAAAAAAAAAAAGGAAAAGAGAATCATTAAAACCGAAAAAAAACGTGAAAATATATGGGAGATTGTGGTTTTTTACCCGCAGCCTCCAAAGGAATGATCCGATGTTGCTAAATTACAAATCCAAAATTTTCGAAACTATGCCTGACAGATTGGTGGGCATAAATCTTCATATCTTGTCTGGTGCCTTGGCAAACGACATTACTTCACGATCACGGACAGATGGACATCTCCTAATCAACTTTTCAATGTATAAGGATCCAGAATATATGTATACACTTAATGGGGTCGGAAATGAATATTGTAGAAATTACCCACGGAATGACAAACTTATATATACCCTTTCAATCTGTAGTGAAAAAAAATCATTTCTGCAAAATATACAATTGTGTTTCATTTTTCAAAATTTTATATATAATAAATAAAGTTTAATATAGTTTAAGGCATATACTCTTAGAAATAATAATAAATTTATTTTTTCGTTATTTCTTTCGCCGAGATCAACAAAGCGAATAATACTTAACCTCGTTTTGCTTTAAATCCTGCTTAATAGTCTGCTACCCCAGCTTAATATTATAGAATAAAACCTGGAAAAGAAACCACCATTTTATTTGAATCTTATGCGATTAAAGTGTTTTGCAATGCAGTGTTTAATAAACAAGAATTTAAGAATTCAAATCAAGAATTTCATACGAACTACTGTAGCTGTTCGTAAAAGTTGGCACTTGAATAAGTCAATTCTTTGCACAAGAATTCGGTTGTTCGCCTTCAACAGTATTGAATAATATATATGTAAGTTATAGTGCGATTCACTGTCCAAACAAGCGCAAATGGAAGGGACTGTTAGACGAAAAATTGTGCGGATACCGTGAAGAAATTCCATAATTCCAGCTCATACCATCGAAGTAATGATAAAACAGTAAAATACAACGATAAAACAGTAAAATACAACCCATATTGCATGGATGCTCTAGTGAGTCAATATTGAGTAAGCCAATACTCCACTGTCAGTAATGGCTTTTTCGCCCACTCCTGTAGGCGGTCAAGTTGCTTAAAAATAGATTTTGGGGTACCTTTTCAACCATGTGAATTGTATGCCATTTTCGGCCTGAAATGTCAATGTATGTGGTGTAGAAAAAGATCCGATGTAGTTTTTTACACCGCTTCGAAAAACGATTCACTTGAAAGCTTCTTAGAGACTATTTATACGACGTCAATTACAGATTGTTAATAGATCGTCATTGAGCGTATTATTACGTTTTGCTCTCGTAAATAAGGTTGAAGTTTCGCAAAGGAGGTAGTAATTTGTTTTACACTGTCGACTGGTAACTATCGTCCTTCTTTCTCACGGCATACACAGAAGCACAGTCGGCAAATATCATCCTCTCGAATTTCATCTTGGCTGGATGATACTTGAAGTTTCCATGACTTAACGTCAACAACGTATTTTTCCATCTTAAGGTACTTTTATTATATGTGAGCAACAGGCCTTTCTGCCTGTTTACACGTAGTAGCCTCCCTTCATCTTTTCAGGTTTAATAATGCGAACTTCGGTCGCATTATGAACATAACCCAGTGCTACACATAAAAAATATTTTCACCAAATAAAGGTTTTAATTGTTTACAGATTAAAATTTAATTAAATAATTAATTGATTCAATTATTTGTTTAAATAGGATTTTATTCTTCTGTTTTAAACGAATATATGTATATTTGAATCAATTAAATAATTAATTGAATTTTAATTTAAAACTAATCAAAACCTTTAATTGGTGCAAAGAATTTTTTCTATTAACTTTGAATCTGTTCCACATAAATGTAGAGGAGCAGGGTAAAATCAACATAAAATCATTATAAGGTTATTTCTTGAGTTTGCAGAACTCGGACAACATTAATCAAGGCATTGCTTTGCTTGAACATTATTTTTTCCATTAAAAAGCAAGGCTTTATTTATTCGCGAAATTAAGGATTTTTCCTTTTTAAATCTTAGTCGGGACCGGGACTTATTTATTACTTATATTGTACATTTGAATATAATAATTTAGCCACCCCTTTGGATCTCAAATGTTTATTGGACACCCTAAAATCACTACAAACTTACGTACAGACGGATATTTACTATATCAAATTCTTATTTCATGTCACAGTATATAAGTTCAAATAATAGAAGAAGTTATAGTTACTCAACAAAAAAGAAAAAAAGAAGAGAAAAATAAATATAAACGATATTGAATTGCACTTGCGAAAAAAAACTGCAAAATGAAGAACTGGCAGAAACAAAATCCCAAAGAACATGCAATGCGCAAAAAAAAAGAAAATTGAAAAATGAACATTTTTTTAAAAGCAGGAAAAATAGAAACTTAAGAATAAAAAATAAAAAATAAAAAAAAAAAATACTTCAACTTATTCTATTTTGGCCAAATACCAGTATTGAGATTTAAAAACTGAAGTGACAGGCCATGAAGGAAGGGAAATGTTTTTTTTTTTTTTTTTGGTTTTGTTTTAAACACAGTTTATAACACATTTGTAAAAACAATTACTTACAATATACAACATACAACAGACATACATATATTATATTCCCACATATGTAATTGTAATTGTACTTTTCCAAAGGGTTTAATGACTTTATGGCAAGTAAAATGTTTTAAATAAAGTTTTAAAGACAGCATTTTGCAAATGGAAGAGAACTTTAGTCAGTCACTTAAAGAACTAAAGTAAAATTATTCTAGTAAAAAAGTTATTTTGTTGATGTAATATAAATCCGTCCTTATTATTTTTTTTTTATCTCGGCCATTCATTAAATTACTCAGGACGCGTGTATCCTTGTCATTATTGTTTAAGGGCAGTCAGGCAGTCCTTTTCCGGATTTGCATGTGCTTTTCTTCTCTTTCTAGCACAGACAGATTGGTCTGTTTCGAATAGCTGTATTGTCTGCATGAATCAGCCACGTTCGGCCCTTTTATAATCGTTTATAAAGTATAATTTTATATCTTAAATCGTTCATTGGTGGAGCACCCTTTAAAACTCATCTTAAGTAAAAAAAAAACCGAGTTTGGGAATTCTCATTTCCTAAACGAAGGTACAGATAGGAATAGGGATGCATTTCCTGGAGAATGCGAAAATCATTATTCAAAAGGCAGAATAAAGTCCCAAAAAAAAACAAGCTGAGGTTAACAAAGGTGCAACTTATGGAAGGTATTAAAACATTTACTTATAACAAGCTCAACAGGTGTCATCGGTATCCATCTTTAGTCAACAAACTCACTTTGATCTATATGATTAGATTATATACCTTTACTCATAGACCTAGTAATGTATTGCAATTATCTTTCGATTGCTTTAAAACAAGAGCCCCCACGCAAACCCCCAAGGGTCTGTGAGCACATACACAATCTCAACCAGAATCTCACTAAGAGAACAAAACATGTAAAAATTTAAAATCAAGGGCATAAAAGCTCTCAACAATTATGTAGGTTTGTGTCACTTTGCTAAATATTTAGCAAACCAATGCATTTTTATTTTAACCACTTTTTTTTGGGGGCCTTTGCTCTAAAAAGAACTCGTCAGATCCTGTTCTCTAGATAAGCTTCATTAGCTTACCATCAGGCTACGCGATTCATATAATAAAGCTGACCGTATAAACAAGCCTACATCTGACGATATCGCCTAACCGTTGTGGAATTGTATGCCCTGCTAACGGAGCTATTGGCTTTGTAATCTGGGGCAATGGATGACAAAACTCTTTACACCTTTAAAAACCCTAAGGACTTTCCTGCTCAAACCTAAAAGTGTGTTGGTTCTTACAATATCGAGTCTTAGCTGTATGTCCTTTAAACCCTGAAATATTCTCTATATCTCCAGGATTGAACAGTTCGACCTAGTAATAACTTAATGGGTTCGTTATAGTGGTTCCCTCTCATATTTTTTTTAGACAACACTATCTGCGAAGCTTTTTGCTTGTCGGCGATAAACACCCCGAGTACTTGGCGGTAATCGAACCCGCAAACCCCGACATATAGACCAGCCCGCTACTAATCAGTATAACGAGGCATTCTCAGAGTTTACAATAACCCAGAACGCGACATGTCAATGTCAAACTGAGGTGACATTTCTGATCAGTACGGTTTGGCAAGTCATCATGAATCGTTTAACGCTTCATATAACAACGCTTCTAAATTGTGGAAATTTAATTTGAAAAAAAAAGATAAATAAATATGTTTGCGAAGTTCATAGAGTACTTCGTTCCTTTAATGGTCAATATAATCGGCAAGCAATTCGTTCCGTTGTAGATCGTTTTCGCACTAATTCTACTCTTCTCGATTCAAAACGATCAACAAGACCAAGGCATATTTAACCAGGTGACTGCACAAGGCGGAGCTAATATTAAAGAGACATTTTTTCAATTTTTTTATATGGAGTTTGACATTAACCAGGTTTTTTAATATATCTATTTTACTGTCAAAATCCATATAAAAAAATTAAAAAAATTTTTTGCTCAAATTTCCTCTCCCTTACGCTATCACCTTGTTTAATATGCCTTGAACAAGACTAAGAAATATGCGAACCGAAGAAAATATTACTGCTGTAGCGCGAAGTGTTAAAGAATTCGCTGAAATTTCGATTCGTCGTCGTTCTCAACTTGTTGTGCTTTGGTTGCGAGGATAATGTTTCGAAAGGATATTGGCGTACGTGTCTTTAAAATAGAGCTTGTGAAAGAATTTAAGCTCGTGAAAGAATTAAGTTTTCATGCAGCTAAAAAAAATACCATATTTAAAAAGAAAAAATCTTTTTATTATTAATATTTCCCTTTTAGTTTCAAAGATATGAAGATGTGAGATTTTAAATTTTCTAAAAAACTTATTGCGACTGATAAAATTTTATAAATTTAGATCAACTGTCTTCAGCCGGAAAACTGCCGCAATAGCAATTGAATTTCCATTAGTGATATCTACCCTCACTGTTATTTACTCTCAATGTTTGAGATTAATAATTACATTTTTATTATTTTGTATTTTTATGATGTTTTTCTAACCCTCAATTTTTATTCTTTGCTTTTCGTTACAGATCTCATAACATTTAAAAATTCTTAAAACTCTTTCCATCATCGTATAGACAACAAACACTCTTTAGAAAAATATATAAATACCGAAGATATATAAGTAAATACCTATAACTCTCTAGGAAAAATTCTTAATAATTTTAACAAATTATTCAATATTAAAGAACAGCAACAACAACAGCAACACCACAACCACAAAATAAAAGAAGACTTAAACTGAAATACAACAACAAGGCTTTCTTTTCATTCTAAAAATTGCTACAAACTCGCCACATTCAACGAAATACAAATAACAACCACAAAAACAATATAATATAATATAATATACAACAACATTATTGTATTATTAAAACATTTCTATTTATTAATGTATATTTATTAAATTATACACAAATCAAATCTTTTATATATTGAGCCTTAAAAACAATCAGCCACAGACTATTGGAGCAAAAAAGAAAAGAAGAAAGTAGAAAGAAATCTTCAGTGGATTTCGTGCTGCAGTTAGAAGAAATCATCATAAACGTTTTAAAATAGTTTTACAATAATGACGTAAGTACCTTTTTTTACTCACTTTCCCTATTAATTTATTTAATAATAAGAAAACTAAACAAAAAGAATATATTTTCCTAGGGGTTTTTTTCATTTGCCGGTGCTCATTTGCGACATTGCTATAAATTACAGTTTAGTTTTACTATTATTATTTATTGTTTTCTTCTTTTTTTACCCATATAAACCCTTCCATGCTGAAAAAGTCTACAAAAAGTATGTAATTGAAAACTCAGTACCAATTAGTGACGTTATTTTTACTTGCTAAAAACAGCACTTTTTGGCAAGTCATTTTTCACTTTGTGGTGAAAAAGTCACCGTTTGTTGAAAAGGTCTCTTTTTTGTGATAAAGTAACTTTTTTAAGAAAAAGTAATTTTTGGTGATAAAATAACTTTTTGCTGATAATATCACCTTTTGGTTATAAAATCTCTTTTTGGCGAAAAAGTCACTTTTTGGTAAAAAAGTCACTTTTTGATGAGAAAGTTAGTTTTTTGTGAAAACGTTCCTTTGTTTGAAGAAATAGTTACTTTTTTGTGATAAAATAACTTTTTTCTGATAAAATAACTTTTTGGAGAAAAAATAACTTTTTTTCGATAAAGTAACTTTTTGCTGGAACAGTAATTTTTTGTAGAAAAAGTCACTATTTTTTTTCAAAAAATAACTTTTTGGTGAAAGAACAGGCTCTTTTTGTCGATAAAGTAAGTTTCTGATAAAAAAAAACATTTTGATAAAAATTCACATTTTTGGTGAAGAAGTCACTTTTTCTCTGATAAAGAAACTAAAAAAAAACTTATTCACAAAAAATCATTTTTTGGTAAAAAAAACTAACAATTAGTGCTAAAGAAAATTCTTGGTGAAAAAGTAATTTATTGGTTAGAAAGTTATTTTTGTTTATAAAATAGCTTTTGGTGATTAAATCACATTTTTGTGAAAGTCACTTTTTTGATGAAAATTTCACACTGTTGGTGAAAAAATTAATTTTCGGTGAAAACGTATTGGTCAAAGAGGCACTTTTTGTCAAAAAAAAAAATATATTTCGAGTGAAAAACTCACTAATAAATTAACTTTTTTGGAAAAAATACATTTTTTTTAGCGATAAAAACACTTTTTGATTAAAAAAATAAACGCCGTGATTTTTTGTACAAATAATCACTTTAAGCAAAAAAGACACTTCTGGTGAAAAAAACTTTTTGGTGAAAAGGTAATTTTTATTTAAAAATAAGGCACTGAAAAAATGTATATATGTATATATGTATTGTGTTATCAGCCATTAGGCCTTGAAGCACACTTAATAGATGACCTATGTGAAAAAAATAAAATTTTCGCAAAATTATGCACTTTTTGTGAAAAATATACTTTATTTGTGTGAAAAGAGACCTTTAAGTGAAAAGTGCCTTTTGTGTAAAAAAATATTGATTTTTTTTGTTAAAAGGTACAATTCGATAAAATATTGTGAAAAAATTAAAATATTTAAACTTGTAAAATTTAATATATTTAAACTTAATTACCGGTATCGAGAATAATTATTCCCATGAAAAATTTCCCAATTTTCTATCGTGAATGATTATCATAACAATTTCACTTGTATTTTACGGTAAAAATCATTCACAATAGCAAATTTTGGAGTTAAAAATTTGGGAATAATTATTCGCGATAGGAGTGAATATGTTTTTCCAAAAAACTTTTTTTGTGAAAAAGTGTACTTTTTGTAAAAAAAACACTACATTTAAAAAATAGAATTTAAAAAAGTTACTTTTGTGTAAAAGTTACCCTTGTATAAAAAGGTACGTTTTGTATTAAAACGGACTATATAAAAAATGTTACTTGAGAAACAAATAATAAACTGTAAAAAATTAGCATTTTGTGAAAAACTAACATTTTGTAAAAAGATGAATAAAATCACATTTTTTATAAAAAAAAAAAATACATTTACTTTTGTTTCAATTTAGTTCACCAGTTTGTCTGCATGATTTTTAATACTGCAATGCTTTCTATTATGAGCGAATGGCAAGACTCAACCCAACCCAATCATCGTCAACAGCACACTTAGTTAGAAGCCTAGTTGATGGATGATGCACTTTTTTGGTTCAAGGGCGTTCATATGAGCAGCATTTACTATGTTCACTTTTTTGTTGTTATTCCAAAAGCACATTTTTCATATTTGCCATTTTGTTTAGCGTTGTTTTTGTTGATGATGAATTTCTTTTAGATGAAATTTGTTACAAATTAAACAAAAGTTGGAAGAAAAACACAGTGAAATCAAGAAAATAAGACGACGTTGATGAAAAGCTTTTAAAATAAATTGTTACGGCTTCAAGTGTCGTTTCAATAATATTTTTATTATTCGACCAAATAATTTTCAAAATATCCTTGATACTTACTTGATGTAAAAATCATCTCAAACTTAATAAAAACCTGTAAAAAGTACTTCCGCTATAATTTTATTTCCGATATGCTTTTTAAATAAAGTTTTGGTTTATTTCTGTTTATTTCTTTAACCTTTGAAAAGTTTGAATGACATGCATTCAAACTTCTAAGAGCTTGGAATTTAACAACACAGTGGGGCACAGTGGGGCAGAATGAAAATATTTTGGAAATAACGTAGCCATTTGTAAAGGGCTAGGCCGATTGAGTATCTCAGCATACGAGTATCTCAGCTTAAGTTGCCATAGGTGGCGCTGTATGGTCTCAAAGTTTAATTTTTTTAGAGCTTGGCATTTCATAAATTTTTGTTTAATTTTTAAAATTATATATGGTCGTAAAGGTCTATTTAATACCTACATATAAAATGATGGTTTAATCTGTAAATTATGTTTTAAAATGAGCGAGTTATAATCATTTTACAATTAAAATTTTTGGTTTTTCGGTGCCAGTTTTTTTCAAAATATTTTAAACAATTTTTAGCAAATTTTTTTTTAAAATTTTTCCCATAGTTGGCGAGCGAAATTTTAAATATTTTAGAAAAATTTCAATTTTTTTTTGTTCTGTGTTAAAAACTTTTTATTTAAAAATTCCACAATTATTGAATAAAAACTTGCCGCCATTTTATTTTTTTAATAGATATAAATTTTTTTAAGAAATATATAAAAGTTTTTTGTGTAGGATAACAATATGTACACACGTTTAAACCAAATTTCGTGTAAAATTCGTCAACCTTGTAAAAGATAGAGGTCTTTTAATTTGATCTATGTATTTTAATCGAAATTTTGAGTTTAGCCTATATGTTCTAAAAACCCCAAGCTGCGATTGGAAAAAGAACTGCCGTAATGTATGTACTCCCAACTATTGTATTTCATGACCCCTAGATCATATGTGGAATTTATGGTCAAAATACTATTTTGGGATTTTTGGCATTTATTTTGGGTATTGTGGGATTTCATTTACCTTAAAGTTGCTTTTGGATAGTTAAATTTGAATCATTCGGCCCAGACCTTTACAAATAGCTGAGTTATTTACAAATATTTTTATTCTGCACCACTGTGCATTGCCTGTTTTGAATATTTGACACGCACTTTTTAATGTTATTTATTATTGTTGTTAATGTTTAAGTTAATTATTTCGCTGTTATATTACTTTAAATCATATTAAATGGGGTCTCACCCTGTTTTCTTAAGAAAAATGAAAACAACAACAACTTTAAAAAAGTTCCTCATTATGTTGGTTTAACTAAAGAGCTTTTTAAAAACGTAAGACAAAAAAATATATTATTTAACTAAAGTTAAAAAAAAAATATTTACATATACTACACTGCGAGAAATTGGTTTATAAAATCAACTTTTTAGTAAAGGTACTTCATTAAAAGGTACTGTCAATAAAAGGTAGTACCTTTTTAAAAATACTTTTATAAAAAAAGGTACTTTTAACAAAGATAATTTTAATTTTCTTAAAGTTACTTTTTAGACAAGTTATTCTTTATCAGAGGTACTTCTTAGAAAAAGTACTTTGTACATATGGTACTTTTTAGAAAGTAAATTTTGTAATAAGGTTCATCTAATAAAAAGGTATTTTTAATAAAAATGGACTTTTTATAAAAAAGTACGTTTTATAAAAACAGTACTTTTAGTAAAATTATACTTTTTATAAAAGATAGTTTCTGTAAAATATACTTTTTATAAAAGTTACTTTTTGTAGAAGGTAAATTTTGAGGATAATTTAGAAAGTTGTTGTGCATTCGATCTTCAGCCCTGCTTCTAAAACGTTGTGTTACTTCAATTTGGTTTTGTGGAACGATTAGTTTTTAATACGCTGTAAGTGTTACATAAAAGTTCTTTTGAGAACACGGCCAATTTAATACTTTTGAGCTAAAAAAGGTCATCATTTATAATGGAAAGGAAAATTCACTTCTATATTTATAGAGGGCATCCCTATCTCTTCTAGTGAGTGTTATTTCGGACACTGAACAATCGAATTGCCATGGTGTATAGTCTTTTTATGTAGTATTTTCTAGGTAGAACCAGTTTAGATAAGAATTAAGAGTTGTGTCATTCAGATTTACAGATTTGGTTTGTTGTTCAGATTTACGCCAGTACCTGGATTGTCGCCTTAACCTAAAGGTGGGCTTACCCCTGGGTGAATAGGAAGCTTCTACCAACACCCTTAATGCTAATAGCGACAAGTAGTAATTTAAAAATATGGCCATTGGTGGTTTCTGTTGAAGTACCAACCGAACTTAATTGCTCTTTATGCAATTTACGTCCTCCCTGAAGTGTCTTACCAATAATCAGTCTCAGGGCCTGATTATTGAGTTCCCGTGGGGCTATCGGTTTCCGTGAAAGTAGTCCTTTGGACACTGTATAGACCTCGACGATTCTTATCTTCCAGTTTCAGGCCCCTTGCAAACCTCGAATACTGGTGTCCCCATAACCCCAAAAGTATTGGCGTCAAAGTGTTGGAAATTCACAAGACAATATGACCCCGGGGGAAGTTCTTCGTGGTTCTTAGCAACCAGCAGTTTTGAAAGCAGAGATAGGTGATCTTTAGATGATCTTAATGTATTTTAATATACTCGCTGCAAGATTAACCTAACTTTACTTTTCTGTCGTAATTTTATTAAAAGCGGACTCATTAAAAAAAAGGCTTAAGACTTCATCATACTGCAGCAATAAACAGAAAGCCAAATCGGTGTATATATTTTTAGGCTATTTTAGCATACGAGATCAATTACCACTAAGTCGTGTATGAAATATGTACATGCAAAAGGATGTTTTTTTTATAACGCACATAATAAAAAAGTACTTTTACCACTTGCAAAAGGTACTGAAAACACATTTTTTGCCTAAAAAAATATTTATTTAAAAAATGTATTTATTAAAATTTTTATTGTATTTTTTAAATTTTTTATTATATTTTTTTAATTTTTTATTGTATTTTTTTATTTTTAAAGTACTCAATGGTAATATCCCAATTTATTTATCGCCTTAATGTAGGCAACATATTTGTTCAAATATTTTTGCATTATAATTAGAAATGCTAGTGCATTGTAAACATTATAAATTACTTAAAAAATTAATAACTTTTACACTCAAAAAAAAAATTAAATATTAGTCAAGTGAATTTTGTAAGTGTCCACCTGTTCGTGTGTTGCACTTCCCCTAGAGAGGAAATTGACATTTATTTAAAAGCAAGAAGGCGTGGGTGATAACACCTTATTGTGTAGTCTCGCTGTTGTTGGTTTTTTTGCATTTCATACAAATATAAATGATAAAGGTTTTGTTTTGCGTTGTTTACAAATTAATTTTTTTTTTATAAAACCTGAAAAAAGAAAAACTTCTAAAAACAAAATAATTTTCCATCTTTTTGGTTAAAGTTTTTTTGCTTTTCTGTAATAAAAAAAAAAGTAAATGAAAATGTTGGCGTTTACGTAACTTGATTTAAAAAATATTTTTTTGTTTTAATGAATTTGTTAAATGGGTAACATTTGTCCTCAAAACAGTGAGTTTTTTTTTTATAAAAACAAAGGAAGACTTTTTAAAACGAAACATATTGTGATAAAATTTCTTTTTAAATGAAGGCATAAAACTTGCGCGTTTATACGCGATTGCTACTTATTTAATTCAAATGCTTTAAAAAACAAACAAGATTAAATATTTTGCAATTTTAACAGTGAGTGATAAAACAAATTATTTCAAAAATTAAATGAATTTTAATAAAGTTGAGGTTAAAGGTTCGAAAAGCAACTCTACTTTAAATTATAGATTATTAGGAATAATGTAAAAGAGTGCCTGGAATTCTTTTATATAAATATCGCTTTTGAATGGCTTTAAATTAGCACATCCTAAAACTCTGCTATATTTTTGTAATCATTGCATTGAGGCTTTATACGAGGGGGGATCAATAAGAACTTGGCTCATCCTCGTAGCTTATCTATATATCTATTCATCTATACATATAATAAAATAATAACTCATTTGGATTTTATTTGTGAGGAGGTACCTTAGTATCCTGATTCCAATATAGGATACTTTTTTTTTGAAAAAATATCTCGTTTTCAAGAGAAAGTGGAGAAATAGCAGTAAAAAACGCAATTTTCGGTTTAAAGGTACTGAAATTTTCGGTTTAAAACTGGGATATTTTAAACACTATTGCGTAATATTAGGCGCCAATTCGAATAAAATTTGTATTTGATTTGTATTTTTACTTTGTGGAATTACATTGTTATTAAAATATTTTAAACACCTTTTACAGAGCTTTACAATAATTTTTAGAATTTTTTATAAATTTAACAATTTTATCCAGGGATGGGTAAAGTAAATACATAAACCATAACTAAAGCACTATAAAAGTAAGAGACTTGCAATTGGTGTGGAATACTTTCAAAGCAAAATCGAGCAAAATAAATTGAGGACGCCCACGACGTGATGGGCACAGCTAGTATAATAACACTGTAACAGGACCGTTTAAATAAAAAAAATTTGTTTCTGGTGCAGATAGTCATCGATATGAAAATAAAAATTTAAATACAAAACACCAATTTTTGAAATTATTGTCTGCTTATGTTCGTATTAAGTAAAAACTATTTTTAGGGAGGTACCTTATTAATTCGGTTGAAGTAAAGGTAAAATTATCTTATTTGTCAGAAAAAATGGAGATAAAACTTCGAATGTACACAATATTTGCGTTAAGAACAATAAATTTTTTACATTATTTACTCTATAATAATATAGTTTTGTATAACTTCCTTAGTAATTACCCAAAGGCGCGTATCTGTATTCAAAGTTAATATAAAAAACATAACGGCAACACTATAAAAAAAGTCTTAAAATTCGAACAAAATATTATTGACAGGACGCTGACTATGTCGAGAGCATTGCTTGTTATAAATAACCCTGCTTCAATAAAAAAAAATATGTGTTAAAGGACATCTATCAAATTTTTGCCAAGTTATCTAAATCAAAAGACATTTCTTTTGTATAAATAGGCCAATGGCACAATGGGGCAGAATCAAAATATTTTGACAATTACTTAGCGATTAATAGGACTAGGGCGATTGATCCAAATTGTCATGGACATAGCAGAGAAGTATCTTAGCTTAAGTTTTGACGGTGGGAACAATCCACTTACCAGGGGTGGCGCTAAGTGGTCACAAAGTTGGTCGCTTTTTCATTAGTTAATGCGAGCATAATGTAGCCATATTAAAAATCTATAAATTAAGCTGTGCACCGCTACCGCATCTGTCATGTTCTCAGAGTTTGCGGTCAGTGACGATCTGCTAAATTTAAAAATTAAAAGAATAGAGTTGGCGGAAATAGATTAAGGAATTTTGAGAAGATTATTATTTTGAAAACAAAAAAAAAAAAAAAAATAAATAGAAAATAAATAAAAAACTTCGGACAAACAGTTTTAAGGCCTAATAAGGCGGTTATGGTAAAAAATAAATTATTACAAACAAATGTTAAATTGGCAAAATGTTAAAATAAACAACAAAAAAAATCTGTAAAAAAATCACAAACCACCCTCGTACAACTTTTTAAATTAATACAAGAGTGGTGCAGACTTTTAGGCTGTGCTAATAAATGACTATTAAAAGGCGACATTTATAACAAAATTTAATGGTATAATTTTATGTGTTACTAAATGAGCGTTAATTTAAAATTAAAAAATAAAACTGGGTAAAACTATTTAGTCTAATTATTTAGTTTCAAACATTCAAACTAACAGTACGGGGCGCTAGACAAAATCTAGTTTTTATTACTCACTGTTAATGTATGCAATATTTGCCTTTAAAAATATTGTATTTTTTTTATAAATGTTTCTACAAACTTTTCGCTGCCTGCTATTTAAGTGATAAAACAAAAGTTTTTGTTTAATTTTTTCTAGCTACAAAAATGTATAAAAAAAATAACAAATAATCTGTTAGAAAGTATTTTTTTTTTTATAAATTTATCTTAAATAAAAATAAAAAATATATAAAAACAATGTCGTTGTCGGTTTTGGTTTCTATTTCCTCATTAGCTGTGCACTTTTTTTTAATTATCGCTCTACAAACTATTGAGTACTTTTTTCCACTATTAATGTTCGCTTTGTATTTTTTCCTCCAGCAAAACAAGTGAAATTCGTATTTTGGTTTTAAAATTTATTTATTTCTTTTCTTTTCCACCAACATCCCCGAAAACATAGTTATTTTTTTTGTTTGTTCGTTTATCATCTCTAAATTATTTGTTCTATTTACCACATGATGCATCATAGAAAAGCGAAAAGAAGACAAATAACAGCTAAAAATGAATGTTTGGTTAATGTGCAACTTGTTTTGCACCCAAATCAAAACATGCCAAACAAAAAATTTACTACAACTGTATGTTTGGCAGAGTACAGAAATGCTCACTCACTGCTCACTCTTGTGTGAGTATTTACATTTTGTAATGCCCAACTGCCAGTGTATGCAGTAATAAAGTGTTGTAGAAATCTCATTTATGAGAAATTTCATAAATAAATAATCATAAATGAAAGCGTTTATAAATAAAAAAACGAACATTTATGTAAAAGAGATTTAACGAAAATCAGCTAATTTACTACTTATCATTCTGACACACTCAATCATATGTGATCATAGGCTGAGCATTTTTTGTTGTTCATTTATGAGAAATATGAGAAATATCATAAATGTTGAAACTTCAACACTCATAAATGAAAAATTCTGAACCCTGATATTCTCAAACAACTCTTTTTGTGAAGAAAATTGTATGAAATAAAAACTTTCTCTAAGACTTTTTTCTAAGGTTTTACACATACGAAACACGAAATGGGTAACTCTATAATTCGAAAACACTATGGTAAGTATGGTAGTAAGTCTACCGGTGTCAAATCACATGATCTTGTCGGCCTATTGACACCGCCACCACGTGATTTAACACGGCCATTCAATTTGTCTCGCAAAAGAGTCATTGTTTCCTTAGCTGTGTGGCAAGTGTAACCGTTCTGTTGGAAACCACATATGGTCCACATCCATATCTTCCAATTCGGGACATAAAAAGTTCGCTATCATCTCACGATAGCGAACAACATTCACAGTAACTGCCTGACCGGCCTCATTTTGGAAAAAATACGGCCCAACGATGCCGCCAGCCCATAAACCTCACCAAACAGTCACTCTCATTCTTGGAATATCATTCGCCCAAATGCGGCAATTCTGCTTATTGACGAATCCACTGAGGTGCAAATTTATCATCCACTGTTGCCATTTCTTGTCATCATGCTGACTGACCATTGCTCGATTGTGTACCTTTCCATGGTTCAAATTGAGTTAGTCTAAAATTGAGAAATGTCAAATTAAATGCAGAAAAAAACTTGACGTTCACATTCAACATCGGCTCTAAAAATTTATATAATAAAATTGTAACTCATTTCCGTCTGTCTGTCTGCTTTTCATTTGTGTTCGCATCACGTAAAAACTACTGGATGGTTTTTAACAAAATTTTGTGAGGAGGTACCTTAGCATCCTGATTCCAATAAAGGATACTTTTTTTTTTTGCAAAAATATCTCGTTTCCAAGAGAAAGTGGAGAAAAAGCAGTGATAAAACGCAATTTCCGGTTTAAAGGTACTAAAATATTCGGTTTAAAACTGAGATATGTATTTTAAAAACTATGTGTTTTGTATTTTTACTTTGTGGAATTACATTGTTATCTAACAATTGGTGTGGAATATTTTCAAAGCAAACTTGAGCAAAATATTGTCAGGACGTCCACGACATGGCGGTCACAGCTAGTTTTTGATTAAGACTACTTAATTGTTACATATAGAATCTAAGATTTTAACGCTTAGATGTCTGCATAGTTAAGTCTTCATAATCATAATCATCCTCATCACCAGTAGCTGCTTCGGCAAATCAAAGTTCTCTTACTAATGCTGATGATGACACTGCTGAGTACATTATCATGATTTAGAAAACTTTCAACTAAAAAGTTTTTTAATCTCTTGAAGACATCAACTACACTTTATGGCAGATTATAATGTTTATTTTTGTTAAAACACTTGTAATGTTATAAATAGTCTATTCATTTTGTAAAGTTGCTCGTTAATACAAACTTTTAATTTATATTATTATGGCAATCGAAAAAAGTTTTCATTTACTTAGTTGTATGTGAGTCGTTTTTTTTTAGAAACTTTAATATAGAAAGGGAATTTTGAATATATATATGTACATTTATTTTATTAAGTGCCAAAGAAGACATTTATTTTGAGTTTATTTAGGTTAAGTAGTGAGCAAAATATTTTCCCATAAAACTTATGGTTAAAATTTAATAATTAAAGCAAAAAAAAAAAAAAAAAAATTTTAAGGCAGTCCAAAGTTTTGGGCAAATAAAAGGATTTACTCTCCTGAAACAAACGGTAAATAACTATGGGTAGACCAACATTAAATTATCTGTAGTAAACTATATTCCAATTGTTTTAAATAGATATACAGCAGGTAGTGTGCTAGTCTATCAGTCCGGGATTGTGGGTTCAATTCCCATCAATAACCGGTCTTCTTCACTACAAGTTGGCAGGAAGTCCAGAAAGGAGCTTTAATATATTTTGGGTACCTAAAATTGGTTTACCTGCGTTAGCGACAGGTCAAGGAAACTTCTAGAATCATCTGGCCAAGAATAATAAAAAATAAGGAAAGACGATATTTGCAGAGTATGCTTGGAAAAAGGTTGAGAAGGTACCGCACATTCCATTAATAACTGTTTGATGAATCAGTCATTTTGTGATATCCTACTCTTAGACTTAAAGCGTTGAGGCTAACATCAGCGATTTGGCACCAGTCAGATGGCTAGAGGAGGAGACTGCTTGCTTTCCATGCGGATCTCCAACAAATCTCTGTCATTGCGTATATTTTTGTCTATGCGTATTTTTTGGTAGCACACACTATTGACAATCATTTTAGGCTGCTGATAAAGGGATTGAATAAATTTAATTCTTTCATCAGGAGCTGTAACTGCTTCCTATATTGTGTTGTGAAACATTACACAAACTTTTTTGCGCCACCCACATTCCTGAAATGTATCTTTTTTTGTTTCGTTACTCTGTCGATTCAATTCAAGACCAAAGCAATTTTAGATTCATAGGTGTTATAACCATATTTTTAATCCGTTGCTTAAAAGTTAAGGACCATTTATTGGCCACCGCTGTATTTATGCCACACAAGCACACATCCGTGGAAGGGGTGCTTAATGGTCATTTCTAGCGATTTTAATCTAAGCCAAAGTCATCATGTTACTCCTTCAAGCGTCTCATCAACAATAACCAGAACAGGGACCATGGATCCATCTAGTCTGTTATTTCCAGGTTACCAGTAATTAGGCCACTGGACCTCGAAGGTATTTATTATCGACTGACCCCTGAGCGTGTTCGGGAACTGGTAGCCTAATATCACCCGGATGCAATAATGAGGCGTGGATATCCATGACCAACAAGCATTATTTGTATTAAAATTAAACGGTTTCAGATAGCAGAATGGCCTCTTTTAATAACTGGAAGTGAAGATCGGAAACTCATTAAGTTTTCTATAAAATTTCCGAGGAGTTCTTTTACAAGCTAAAATCTAAATTTCTGGTGATGTGATGCTTGACTTTATACATTAAACATTAGGCCCTGAGAATATGATCTCTGAAAACGCATAATTAAATTATCAACTCGGTTGACATATCAACAATCGTATGAACAAAATATGTGACGACTGGCAATGCTTTTTTAAATCACAATAGTAGTTTTAAATATTATATTTGATTCACAATAACTCATGTAATAAATGCTAAATTAAGCTAATTTAAGGCATAGTGTCCTTAACTCTAGTAATGGCTGATTAACATCATTCAAAATAAAGGCAGGTTTTTCGCGGAGCAAGTTTTCTTGCGTAAATTTGTGGGAGAGGAAGATAGACGTAAAATGAGTATCTACTGCTCTCTCTCTCTCTTGCACAGTTAAACAGGTGATAATAACAAATTCTTTGTAATATACCAAATTATTGTTAAAAATACTAAACATCAAAGTCAGTTGGTAAAATTGTGCTTTGATCACTATCTAATATCATTCAACCACTAATTTAAGAAAAAATAATTATAATTTAATTTGCTAATTTCATTTACAAATAAATTCTTACCATTTTTTTATGTTAATTAATTATTAAATCTTTAAACAAATAAAACCTGAAAAAACAACTTCATCAGCTTTTAAGTGTCGTCTATTTGCTATTGGATTTCATTGAATTTAAGGTGATCAGCGAACAAATATGGAAGACAAATAAAAATTCATTAAGAACCAACAATAAAAACCACAAAGCGGTGGCAAACAATTTAAGATTGAAAGAAAAAAATATTTATTTGCAAATAATTTTTGCCAAATTGAAGTATCTTTTTTATGTTGAGTTTTTTTCTTCATTAACTTTTCTTGACCATATCAAGCATTTACTCGTACGTCATAGTGCCAATTTCAATTATAAATGTTAACTGAAAAGTCGAAAAAGGTAGCTAAAACAAATAAAAAAATAATTATATTGTTTTGCACATAAATGATTGAATGACATCAAAACTTTTATACCAAAATTGTAATTGAGGTAACAGAATATTTATTCAATTACGAAGTTGTTGACTTGTATTAGGGAGGACACATTTTTATGTGTTTTTCTAAATGCGTATTATTTAGAAATTTAAATTCTACAACTGTCATTTTGTCATGAAAGGTGTGTGTTAACTATAAGTGTGCTAATTGAACAATCCAATTAATGGATATAACATTTAATTAATTAATTAATCGAATTGATCAAATTTATGATTAAGCAATTACTTTGGATTATGGGTAAAAAAAAAAATTCACAAAAAATTATTTAAACTGCGAACACAAAACATAATGATGTGATCAAGATTAAGGTCAGCACATAGCCCTGTTGGCCCTTATATGACGGTGTTCTTATCACCGGGTGAAATTTTATCACCCCTATCGCGAATGAAAAACTCCCAAGTTTTCTATTGTGAATGATTTCAATAATAAATTGACTTCTATTTTATGGTAGATATTAATTAATTAATTTAATTACATCAGAGTAACAAAAAAAAAATCTCATTACTTCATGGAAAACTAAAATCAATTAAGTTTGTTTGTTAAAACTGGACCACATGGAGTGATGGAATTAGTCTAAAGGCTCAAAAAAACAATTGGAGGGTTTGCAGCAACAAAGGGTTAACTCCAATTTTTATAATTTTTGAGAAAATAGAAAAAAAAAACTGTTCAGAAGTGGAGAAGGTATTTAAATCGCCTTACTGTTCGTCTAATTATTTGTTTAAGTTAATACTTTGTTACTTCAAATCCATTTTATATTAAATAAAATATAAACAACAATAATTGTTAACACTAAAAACAGTATTTTCCCTTTCCTCTTAACATACATTCATACCTTTTAAAATAAGTCTGTGCACAGCATGCTGGAAACAAATTCATTTTAATTTCTTTTTATTAATCATTTCTTGTGAAAAGGAAAAATGCATTCATTCACTTGGAAACTTTTGTGGAAAAAATTCTTTTCTAAGACATACTTTTACTACTTGAAAGCTTTTTCTAAAGCAACCATTAAGTTGTAAAACTTTAATAAAATTAAATGCGTCTTCAGTTAATTGATGTTACAAAAAGAAAAACCTCCCATAATTATTAATCATTTTAATGATGCGAGATTTTCATGATTTCACATAAAATCCCAAAGCAGCAACGCGCATAAAATCTAGAAGATTTCTAAAGATTTTTTTCCAGTTCAAGTTTAAGTTGGATTAAGTTTAAAAGTTTTCTATAATTATTGGTGTGTTCTGGTTTTCATATGATTGCTAAAGATAAAAACAGATGATGATGTTGAATGTTATGGACAGGCAGTTAAATAATTAGATTGGTTAATGGACTGAATCATGTACTGACTGACGTATTAACAATAAGTGTAGTGTATAATTACTACACCATGTCCAAGGTACGCCATGGTAACACAGTCTCAAGGTATTTTGAGTGCTATACGAGCATGTCTATAGGTGGCTATTTCCTGCCGTTCTTTCAGGCTCATAAAACTCCAAGCATTGCACAGTGGGGTTTAACAAAAAAAAAAAAAAAAAATTACATGACTATAGAAGAGATGAATGGATTCTGATTTTAATTTTAGTCTTAGTGTTGTAATCGTTTATCGAAGCTCACTTCATAAATTGTTGGACACATTCTAGCATACATTTTGCAGTCCATATTCTTCTATTGCAGGTATCTTAACAAAATACTGGTTTTCTAATGCAAAAAGAATTTTGTTCACCAGACCAGAACCAGATCTCTAGCAGTAAATCCAACTGTGGGGTGGCTTCGTACGTTTGAACTTGAGGTTGAGCTTGAGGTTAAGTTTGAGATTGAGGTTGAGCTAGAACAACCTAGAAAAATACAGAATTAATAATCTGGGCTCTGTAGGTTATGGCTGTCATTTTATTTATGAGTTATGCCATAGGTCCAACGGATTTCCTAAGCCTAAAAATCTCTTCCCATGATTTTCTGCCTTTCGTGGTGTCATTATTGCTTTATTTCAGGTTCTGTGTACTCCATCTTAAGGCACTTATTCAGTAAAAACAGTTTTTATTTTGTCATTTTATAATATCTGCATGAGCACATAAAACGAAGCTCATAAGACACTCATTATAATATTTAATTGAAGTCGTGTCTGTTCATTGCACACGAGTAACCATGAGTGGACAATAATAAACAGCGAAGATCAACGAGCTTAATGCAATAAACTTGCAGATTTTCCATAAGCAAGCTTGTATTAGTATGAGTAAATGTTCAACATAATAACAATGAACTTGGGCGAGTTCAAGCAGTTTTATGCTTTGAGTGAAACATGAACACAGTGTACAAACAAAAATTACAGTATTATTTAACAAATACCAAAAAAATAACCACTAGTACAAGCAAAATGTACTAAGCCTTCTAAAAAGTCCTACACAACTACTAAACAAAACACACTGAGCATTTCGAACATGAGATGAATAAGCACGGAGCTCAATAAAGAAAGTCCATCGGACTCGGTCATTTCATTGCGTTTATAATGAGAACAGAGCAAGGCTCACTCATAGTATGATAGAATGATATGATATGATAAGACATGTGTTCAGTAAGATAGTTTGTATTCAAAACATGAGCTAATGAGCACACCCATTAGATGAGCTCATGAAACTGTTTATTTATAACCAATGAGTTTTAAATTCAACTTTCGTTTTGTAAATCATTATTGAATTCAAAATTTTACTGCTATCATTTATATAAAAATAAATTCTTGTTGGAAATGGTGTCCATGTTGCTTGCAACTACAATAGATTTTCTTTTGTTATATTATTTACCCAGTTTTCTTTTTGTTGGTTTTCTTTTCTTAAACTTTTTAACCAACTGCTTAAGCAAAACGTTTTACAAATAATAATTATGAAAAAGAAATAGACAAAAGCATTATCACATTTAACATGACAAGAATATTAATCATTACTTTCTCACAATTTGCCGACTGTGTGCTGTCGGTGATCAATTTAAAATATGTAAGTATGTGCATTATCAGACGGACCATAAAGTCAGTGCGGTATATGATGATGCATGATCATAAAGTTCTTTTTTTTTTCATAGTTTTTTAAATGTTTCAAATGAACAAACACTTGATGCCTCAAATTCTTAGATCTAGATGTAGGAAAATAAGAGTTTTCTTTTTCGCTTAAGACGTGTTTTAAGTCATACTTAGGAGGGTTGTTTAAAATTCTTGGTTTAACTTTTTAAAAGCCCTAAAATAGAATTAACAGAAAAACAAGAAAAAGCGATTGACTATCATGGGCGATAGTATTAGCCGGCTGAAGATAATATTTTACAGAAGCAATCTATACATACAATAAAATAGTAACTAATTTCCTGTCTGACTGTCCTTCTTTTTTGTGTTTGCATCACGTAAAAACTACTGGATGGATTTAAACACAGTTTTAGAAGGATGTACCTTAGTATGCTGATTCCAATATACATAGAATACTTTTTTTCTGTAAAAATATCTTATTTCCAAGAGAAAGTGGAGAAAAAGAAGTGAAAGTAGTAAATTTTTTTACCGATATAAAGCTACTGCATACTTTAAGGCATCTTTTATTTTTGCAGTATATTTTGAGCAATGTTGCGCAACAGATGGCGCTGTTTTAAAATAATGAATAATTTATTTCCTGTCTGTCTTTGACAGAGCTTTACAATAATTTTTAGAATTTTATAAAAATTTCAGAATTTTATCCAGGGATGGGCACCTTTATATAAAGTAAATACGTAAGAGACTTTAAAAATTGGGTGTGAATTACTTTCAAAGCAAAATCGAGCAAAATATTGTGAGCACAGGTTGTATATGAATATGACTACCTTTGTGTCGCTGATAACAATTATATATGTACGTGGGAAATTATTATTTAATGCATCGGATTAGAGAAAAAAGCGATTTGAAAGGTCAGCTGTTTTTAACAAATACGGGTTATGTCAGACATAATTGCTTATGTACGTTTATAAGCAAATAGTACAATTAAGTGAATACTTTTTTTTTTTTTGTTTATTTATTAAATGTTAAAATACTATAAGTATAATAAAATAGTAACACATTTCCGTCTATATGTCTGCTTTTCTTTTGTGTTCGCATCACGTAAAAACTACTGGATGGATTTAAGCAAAATTTTGTAAGAAGGTGCTTAGCATCCTGATTCCAATACGGGATACTTTTTTTTCCGCAAAAATATCTCATTTTCAAGACAAATTGGAAAAAAAAACCCTGAAAGAACGCAGTTTTCTGTTTTAGGTCTTAAACTTTGATATTTAAAACATGGTAACGCACCTTTTTTTTGGAAGCGATATATTTTTAACGCTATTGCGCAACAGATGGCGCCAATTGAATACAATTTTTATTTGATTTGTATTTCTACTTTATAGAATTAGATTGTTATTAAAATGTTTTAAACACGTCTTACAGTGGTTTAAAATAATTTTTAGAATTTTATATAAATTTTAGATTTTAGTCCAAGGCTGGGCAACTTTAAATAAAGAAAAATAGGTACGTATATGGATGGATTTAAACAAAATTTGTGAGGAGGTTGCGCAGCAGATGACGCTGTTTTAAAATAATGTCAAAATATTAATTACTTGCTGCCAAATAGTGTTTTGGCCTTGGTCTGATCATGATAAAAATACATATCAAACTGAGGGTAATAGAATTGCCAGATCTGACAATGGTATGACAGTTTAATCCCTGTTGGAAAATTGAAACCATTGAAAAACACATTCATACTTAATTTACTTAAATTTTCATGTACTCAATGTGTGTACAACCCTCGTTATAAAGATTTATTTTCTTTATTTGCAATGTTTTATTTTAACATTGCAATGTTAACAATTTCCCTGCTAGACTTATGTATTATTACAACAATTTTTTTTTGTATCAATAACATATTCTTTTAACAAATTTACTGATAAAATATTTTTTAAACATTTTAAAATTTTTTACAAATACAATATTGATAATCGGAAATTACTTCAAACGATTTTGTTTGAAAAAAAAAACTAACCCAATTCTACAACTAAGTGCCCTCCTCTGATCTTTTATACTTTTTGTTTAATGGCTAAAGGTTTGAAAAACAAATAAAAATTAAAGCCCTGTTTAATATTTTTAAATCTTAACCTTTAGTTTTACCTGCTAAATTGTTATTAAAAGTTCTATCCTTCAGTATCCCAAGTTCTTCAAAAATGACTAAATAAAAACTAAAACTTCCCTGCAAATGTCATTAAACTCATTTTTCTACTTATTGGTGTAAAAAAATATTTCTTCAGGGCTTTTAGTTGGCGTTTTTTTTTGAGTCTCTGACTGGCCATTATAGGTTGTTTGCTTTAAATGAACCCATGGCTTAATGTTCAGCTTCAATTAGAAGAGAGATGTGAAGCTTAAATGATGACAGTGACTTTAAAATAGGGTCGTTTATTCTACATAAAAAAAAACCTGCTAAACACTGCTGTGTCTGTGTGTGCAGCAAGAATTTAGACTCGTGCTTAAACCTTATCGTAAACATTTTATAGAGCGGTTAAAACACATCATAACAAGTCAAGTCATAATGTGTATGACATGGCAAGAAGTGTTCAGAGAGAGAGTCAGAGATGATAACTAAAAAAAATATACGAAATTAGAAAAGAAAAAAAAGGTTTGTTTCTTATAAAGTAATCCTAAGGCACCTTTTCTAGGCGGTTATTATATAATTTGAAAAAATATGCATTCGTTCAAATAAGAGTAACATAGTTTACACGCAGAGAAAAAAACATAGTTATGGTATGGTCACAAGTACCATCTTATGTTCTGAGTAACAATATATGGTTATAGTTGTTTTAATCATTGCTATAGTCACGATAAACAATGCAACATGGTTGGTTTGAACTGTATAATTTTCAAACCATAGCCATAGTTTTATTAGTATTTAAAAATAGTATTGTATTTATAACCATAATATATTAGCAGTAAACAAATTATGTTAAGTTTGCTAGTATGTAGCCACAGTAAAAACAAACAAATAATATTTAGTTTTTTTAAGTTTGAGTTTAATGTGGGGTTTCTGTATGCTCGGCTTAAAAATTTGTATAGGAATCACTCAAAAAATTGAGTGCTTTTTAAAAAAAATTTTCCGGACGAGCCGCTCGCCTGTAATACAGAAACCGCACATACATTTTTTTAATTTTAATTAAATAGTCATTTATGAAAATAATAATTTATTATTTGAGTTATCTCTCATATCAAATGCCTAAAAAATAAACTAATAAATAATTGTGTCTTACCATAAAGGGTGTTTTTTTTAGAGTTACACAAGTTTAAATCATAACAAAACATAGAAATATATTTTGAATATCCAACATAACAGGCTTTATTTAATAAAAAATTTTATTACATTAATGTTTAAATATGATTTCTGCCGCCATGTGGCCTCTACGGCTGGTGTATACAAGGCGCAATCTGGAACACCAATTTTCACAAACTTTTCACAGCATTTGCGGCGGTATTTCGTCAATAACTCTTTAAATGTTGGTTTCCAGGTGTTTAATTATCTCTGGTTTACCGAAGTAGACAAGTGATGTTACATAACCCGAAAGAAAATAATCCGATGGCGTTAAATCACAATATATTGGACCATTACGTAAAATTATTCTTTCATTAAAAGTTTCTTTGAGTAAATCATTTGTAGAGCGCTCTGTGAGGCATGTGGCTCTGTCCTGTTGGATCTACATGTCAGCGAGATTAGTGCCAGGTAAGAAAAAATTTCAAATAATGTTCCTATACTAACATTTTGACCATCATCGTTTTTGGAAACATATGGACGTGTTAAAACCTCATGTCAGCCAAGACCAGCTCTTCTATTTTGGACAACAAAATAAAAATTGTAATTATCGCACGGTAGCGGTCGCCATTCACAGTAACTTGTGGATTATGCTCACTCTGCTTATTTACGTACCGATTAAACCAAAAATGGGCTTCATCGGATAACGAAATTTTGAATGGAAATTCAATATCAATACCCATTCGCTAAATTAGCAAGCGTTGCTCTGGGGTGTAGGTCTATACATAATAATATGTCAATTCAGACTAAATAAAAAGCAGCTATCAGCTGTTAAACTGATTGTCAAATAAGCAAGCAGTTGCCACATCGAAGTTGTGAATCTTAAAAAAAAAAACACACGTTATAAATAAAATTAAAAAAAAAAAAAAAATTGTAAAGCTTTGGCAGTATAGTTCTTTCCGCATTGCTCTTTGTTTACATTGATAAACGTTATTCATTTTTTTGTGAGGTATTTTAATCCTTTTTGATAATTTAAAACATCTGTAATGCGCATTTTAATTTAATATATAGGGAAGTTTTGATATTAAAAATTACCTTTCTTTAACTAGAAATGAGTTATAGCTTTCAGCTATTTTAAACTTATTTTACATCTATAAATTCTAAACAAAATCAGTTTTAAGAACTTTTTCAAAGTAACGTTCAATACATTTTTGTATGAATTTTATTATTATTTCAATATATACATACAACAAAATGAATGCGATGACTCGTTATAAAACATGATCGATTCATAAAATATTTTTTGATTAGTTCACAACATTTGTAAATATATATTTAAAATCACACACGTGCACTCCTCTTTTCGCAGATGATGTTTTAAATGAAATTCATCAGGGATTATAATGAGTTATGAAGCAGCATACTAAAATAATAGAGTAACGTTCAATACAATAATCTTCTGACAACAAGAATTTACTTTAACTTTTTAATAATGCAGGTACTTTTTGCCTTTTAAAAGTTCCAAACTAATTAAAACCTACTAACTGACTAAAATAAAAAAAAACTAAACTCATTTTCTAAGCAGCTCAGGAAAAACAACGCCTCTGTTTTATATGGTTTTTTTAATTTTTTTTCTACGTTTGTAAAAAATTGTGTTTTTATTGTTGTTATCTTGCATGCATCAGTTGAAGCTTTAAGACTAGATAAAAAACATTTTGGACCATAAATGCCAATGTTTTTTTTTACATGAACTCAACCAACCATACGCACGCCAATTATAAACCCAACAACGCTTATACAGACGAACACATTTGTAGCGAACGCCAATAGGAGTTTGTTTCACTGTGGAACAGCTTCGTCTGACCCAAAACTCTTACAGTTCGTAGCCCACCTTATGGATTTTTGCTTTAGCATTGTCCTGATTACAGTATCCAGTGCTTAGAATGCTTTTTAATATTTATGCAAAAGTTGGGGTACTCGCTCCCTCACTTTCGTTCTCCAATCCGACATCATTCCATGGATTTTATCCACCATTTATGGCATGATAGCCGATTTTTCGCAATGGTATTTGAGCTAATATAACCACAACAGAACTGAGCAAATCACATTTTAACCACTGAAATTGATATGGTAATAGTTTTTTAAGCAAAATAAAAAAGCTTTTTATTAAACTATGTGCGCGAAGCTTTTCGCTTGTCTGCAGAAAGCACCAAGAGTCTTTGGCAGGAATCTAACCCACATCAGCACACGAAATTATTTTTTTTTAACATTTTCGTTAAAATTAACTTTTGTTGTCTCATTTGAAGAGCTGCCAAAAATTAGGTAGCTTGCTGTGTCTAGCTTGATAAAAATTCGACAGTTATCAATTAATAAACAATAAACAGTTGAATCAGCAAGCTCATCTAATGGGTGTGCTCATAAGCTCATAAGCTCATAAGCTCATAAACAAGTGGTCATACTCGAACACACACTAGCTTACTGAACACGTGCCTACTCTTACCATACTATTAGTGAGTTAATCTGTGTTCGTATCATAAACGCAATGAGCTGACCGAGTAAAACGAGATTTCTATACTATTGAGCGCCGTGTTTACTCGTCTCATGTTCGAAAGACTCAGTGGAAGGGTATATATAAATTTGTCATTCCGTGGGTAATTTCAACAATATTCATTTCCGACCCCATAAAGTATATAGTACATATGTATATATTCTGGATCCTTATAAATAAAGAAGTTCATTAAGCGATGTCCGTCTGTTTAGAAAAAATTTTTCAAAAAATTAAAAAAAAAGTTTTAGTAAAAATTGAAAAAAAAAATTTTTTTCAAAAAAATTTACAAATAATTTTCAAAAATAAAAAAAAAAAAATTCCAAAAAAATTTTACAAAAAAAATGTACAACAAATTTTCAAAGAAACATAAGAGGGTACCACAATAAAAAATAGCATTACTATGGTGAAGGGTATAGGATTCGGCATGGCCGAATATAGCACTTTTACTTGTTTTTTTTTCATTTATTAAGAAATGTAGACCTTATAATGAAAGTAAGTAATGTTGTTAAAAAATTCTGTGGTACATATTATTGTTTATACACACGAACTGTATTTGTGTTTCATACTCAAAGCATAAAACTGCTTGAACTCGCCCAAGCTCATTGTTAGTATGTTCAACATTTACTCATATTTATTAAAACTTGCTTGTGGAAACTCTGGAAGCTTATAACATTTAGCTCGCTGATCTTCGCTGTTTATTGGTGACCACTCATCCTTACTCGTGTGCAATGAACAGAAATGAATTCAATGAAATATTATAATGAGCGGTTTATGAGCTTCGTTTTTTTGGGTTCATCTAGTGCTTTAATAAACAATTAAAGGCAGCAGTGTTGCTGCTGAAAGTTACTGCTTTGGAAATATGTATGCTTTGGAAATATGTAGCAAACTGTTCGCGTTTACAGTTAAATTATTAGATTTTTTTAAAGATTATAAGATTATAAAGAATTATTAATGTTGTTTTCGAATTCGTCATATTCATGTTCTTCTATGAAAACTTAAGTGCATAAACATTGATTACCCATTGAACTGACGTTTACTCATTTACCCACACACACATGATAGTACTTCATTTCTGTATATGTATGTGTAACAGATCGCATACAACATCTACTCGTACAACTGCTTGCGAGTAAAGTAATGAATTGAACTAAACATTGTTTACTTTACAAGAGTCAAGTAATAATTTGAAACAACTTTATTGTTGTTAATGTTGTTGTTGTTGGTGTTTTATGCTTTAAAACTCAAAATTATAATACAAATAATGAGTTGTTTAAAAAGACCAATACCAATACTGTAATAGCAATAGGAATAGCAACAAATGTATGTTAACAGAATATTATGACTAGAAATTGTATCTCTCTCTTTCAAATCAAGACTTAAGATTAGTTTTAGTTGTTGTGAGAAGCTTGTTGAGATTTGAGCTCGTTTGCGCATGCATGGTTTTTGTGATCGGCAGCAGATTCAGATTCTTTTAATTTCGATTTCGGCCACGCGAAAAAAAGTGAATTTGGTGTCTACCTTAAAAAAGAAATAGCATGTGAAAAAGTGAAGCTTTACAAAAAAAAAAGCTGGCATTATCATCAGTCTAAATCATGACTTTAAAATAAAGTGTGTGGGAAAAACAAGTGTTCAGAATTTAAAATCAGTGCAGCATAAATGCGTTACAAAAATGTTGGTTTTAAATATTTGGCCTTGACATTTATCAAATATATAAAACAATTATTTTCTGCGATTATTTTGTTTTAATTAACAAAAATTTATTTTGAAATATTTAAACATTTCTTAATATTCAAAATAGAGTATACTGTAGTAATTGCTTTATTTTAATTGATTAGGGAAACATATGTATGACCTTAGAAAATTATGTTATCAAATGTTTAAACTTTTTAATTAATAAAAATGTTTTTCTACATAAAGAAGTACAACTTTAAACTAATGTTCGATAACCGATCTAAGTGTTCATGTTTTGGTACTTTTTATAAATATTTATAAATGGATTTTTTTAAAAGTATAAATTTTGGAGTCGATTTTTTTTGTTTTTTAAAAAGTTATTAATACTTTCAAAGTGATTAATATTTGCATAAAGTTCCATTAACAAGGTTTATTAGAAAAGTACTTTTGTAAAAACAATATCTTGCAACATACATATTTCTTTTTAAAAAGTGTATACAATTATTATTAAAAGAAAAGCTTTTTTTAGTCAAGCAAAATTTATAGAAATACCTTGTGAAAACCTACACCTTTTGGAAAAAAGTTCATTTTTTCTAAAATTGTTAAAAAGACTGTTTTTGTTTTATTTTTTTTTACATAAAAGAAAAAATTGACAAATATTTTTAAAAAAGTACTTTTTGAAAAAGTATTTCTTTTAGAGATCTTCTTCAATTTATTTAAAAAATATCTGAAACTATCTTTAAAGACAAATTCTTTCAAGTAAGGGAAAATTTGCTATTGTAAAAGATATTTTTTAAAAAGTACTTTTTTCAATTTTTTTTTAAAGTACCTTTTTAGAATAATTTCAATAATATTCATTATTTAAAAAAAACAACGTCTAAAAAGGGAATTTGAAAATAGATTCTTTGGAAAAGAAAGAAGTTTTTGAATTCAACGAACAAGAAAAATCCCCTTTGCTACAATTTAAAAAAAAGTACCATTAAAAAATCATTTCAAAAATATCTTAAACTATCTTTAGAGAAAAATTCTTTCAAATAAGGGACAGTGTGCTAAAGAAGTATTATTGTAAAAGTAATTTTTTAAAAAGTACTTTTTGAGAAAGTATTTTTTTTGAAAAAAACCTTTAAAGAAACTTCAATAAAGATCCTTATTTAAAAATCAACTTCAAAAATTAAATTTGATTCAAAAATTAGATTCTTTAGAAATGAAACAAGTTTTTAAATTCAAGGTCCTTTTAGGAACACGAAAAATCCCCTTTGCTACAATTTAAAAAAGTACATTAAAAAATTATTTAAAAAATATTTGAAACTATCTTTAGATTAAAATTCCTTCAAATAAGGGAAAGTGTGCTATAGAAGTAATTATATAAAAGTAATTTTTAAAAAAGTACTTTTTGAAAAAGTATTTTTTTTTTGAAAAAAACCTCTTTAAAAAAAGTTCAGTACAGTTCCTTATTTAAAAATCATTTTCAAAAAAAGAAATTTGAAAATAGATTCTTTAGAAATGAAATAAGTTTTTAAGTTCAAAGTCCTTTTAAGAACATGAAAAATCCCCTTTGCTACAATGGAAAAAAGTACGATTAAAAAATCATTTCAAAAATATCTGAAACTATCTTTAGAGAAAAATTGCTTCAAATAAAGGAAAATGTGCTAAAGAAGTAATTATATAAAAGTAATTTTTAAAAAAGTACTTTTTGAAAAAGTATTTTTTTTTTTCGAAAAAAAAAAACCCTTTTAAGAAAAGTTCAATAAAGTTCCTTATTTTAAAAATCAACTACCCAAAAAGAAATTTGAAAAAAGATTTTATTTTGGTAAAAAAACTACTTTTGTCACCTAAAGAGTTAAGAGTTTACATTAAAAAGAATTAGAAAAGTACGCAAAGTGTTTCTTCGAAAAAGCACACATATAAGTAAAGCACCTTTGGAAGAAAAAAAGTTCTTTCTGTGTTCAGATGAAATTTGAAGTCAAGCTTTAGTTCGTTTTATTCTCTCTAAGAAATAATAAATTAAATTACAAATTAGGTGATAATATTAAAGAAAAATTGGGAAAATTTAATTTTTAGACACCAGCAGTAGCGGAATGCACATTTTCTAGACAGCTACGTCCGTCATCAGCACTCTTCGTATCTATCTACTTTGGGTAGTGTTTAGTTGTAAGCATCGTCTATTTAAAAAACCAAACTCAGATAAAGGAATACGAGAAAACTGTATTCAATCATTAATCGTTAGTTGGTGAGAACGAAGTCTACCACTACCTTAAGCTTCACTCTTGTTGAATATTTTTACTTTAATATTTACCACCTTACATTTGTTGTTGCTAAACACTACCCAGTAGTATCTATAAAAAGAAATATATCTGAGGGGGGTTGTTTCAGTATCTTTTAAATATATTTAGGAAGAACAAAAACCAAAAAAATTTAAAAGAGACAGAAAAACCTTTAGGAAGAGAACCTTATTGTAAAAAGTACCTTTTAAAAGGTATTAGGGAACATGGGGCCACAGGCCTTTTAAAAATAAATTGTTATATTTAATATAAATATAAAGTTTTTAATAACAAAACATTTTATGTTTTGCAAAAATTATTTGATATTTATTGAAATGTTTAAAATACCAAGGTCATAACCAATATAAAATAAATCTCTTTGTAACGTTCTGCTAAAAGAAATTGTAAATTCATGTGGAAAAAATAATAAAATTGTAATAAAATCAAAGCATTAAACCAACTATTGAAGAAATAACTTATTAAAAAGAAAAACAATCTAAATAAAATGAAAAAGTTGTATGCAAAAACTTCGTTCTCAAGCAAAAATCGCTCAACAAAATCCAATCATAAAGTCGATAAAGAAACTATAGCAAAATCTTCTTCCTCTCAAGCGGAAATCTATAAATATCATGATCCCATATTGGCGTATCAGACGACATCAACAGCTAAAACAAAAGATACCAACATGAAATATATTCCAAAACATCCATTTGTAACAAAATTTCATAGTTTGGATGGAACAACAGCGGCAGCAGCAGCAGCATCTTCAGCATCATCTGCAACAATGTATAATGATGAATCTCCATTATATTATACAATAACGGAATTAGAAAACCTACATATGTTGGATCATAGACACCCTCATTTTCATCATATAAAAAGAATGCAACAATTACAACACTCTACTCATAATAATAACAATAATAATAATAACAACAACAACAAAGTTCAGTATCATCAACATAATCAATTGGTATTGCAACTTCCTGTGGCTTCATCGGCTACATCTAATGATGTTGTAGATAGTTTACAACTACAGCAACAACAACAACAGTCTCGCTTAATATCTCCCATCTATGAAGCACCACAAATATTAAATTCACATCAGCAACAACATCATAATTATAGTCAACATAATCACAATAATACGACTACAAATTTATCATTATTATCAGCCACAACCAAATCTTCCTTGGTTTCACAAACATCTTCGGCAACGCCTCCACCACCGCCGCCTCCACAACATTTGATCTCTTTGCATTGTGCAACAACTCGAACACCATCATCGTCATCAACGCCACTTGATGTCTATAATGATAATTGTAATAATAATAATAACAATAATAACAACTATGATCAAAATGAGCCTCAATTGTCTTTGTCGATGATGTCGTCTACATCCTCATCGGTGTCGTTGTTGTCCACTTCGACTTCAGCGTCATCATTGCTGTCTGCGCCGCGTGATAATTTGTCGTCTAAAACGGATTTTATGACCAGCAATAATATCGTATCGCCAACACTATTTGCGTATGTTTTTTAATTTTTCTTATAATTTTGTTTTAATATTTTCTTGTTTTTCTACTGCTTTGTATTTTTCTAATTTAAATATTAGATTTACCCTACAACTCAAATAGGGTTGTTACGAAATATATTTTACAATTGTAAAATTTATTTAAGTACTTTTAGTCGAATGTTTCTTTAGCAAAAGTATAATAGTACTTTTAACAAATGCAATAAAGTACTTTTATGAAACACTCAAAAGTACTTTTATCGATTGAATCGAAAGGACAAAACACTTTTAAAAAGTTACTAAATGGTCCTAAAACAGCTTAAAAAAGCATAGAAATATTTTTACTAATGGGTGATTTTTAAAGAGATCTCGGATTTGATTTAAAAAAACACATAGAATTTAGAGAAATGTATGAAATCTTTTTTTGAGTCGATAGAAAGATCTAAATAA
Source organism: Phasia obesa (assembly GCA_949628195.1). Classification (NCBI taxonomy): domain Eukaryota; kingdom Metazoa; phylum Arthropoda; class Insecta; order Diptera; family Tachinidae; genus Phasia; species Phasia obesa. Next base: position 10,917,362 of record OX451219.1, read on the forward strand.
TTCAATGTTTAAAGATGATTTTATGTAAATGTTGACCGCGGCTAAGCCTTAAAAGGTTCATACAACAACATATCGGCTGGAATCTCACGAATAAATTCTTCAATATTGGCTTCCAGTGCGTCAACCTTTGCGGACTTGTCCCTATAGACATCAGTCTTAACGTAGCCCCACGGAAAATAGTCTAAAGGCGTTAAATCGCATGATACAGGCGGCCAATTGACCGGCCCAAAAACGTGTAATAAACTGTTCACTGAACTCGCCTCTCAATTGGGCCATTGTTTCGAGTGCTGTGTGGCATGTGGCACCGCTTGAAACCACATGTCAGTCAAGACCAGCTCTTCCATTTTAAGCAACAAACAAATTTATTATCATTGCACGTTGCTTATGTCGCCTTTGAAAAATTACTGTCCAATGATGCCACCGGCCGGCCCATAATCCAAACCAAACAGTGCATTTTTTTCACACCAAATACGGGAATTTTGCTTGTTCACGTATTCATTCAACCGGAAATGAGCTTCATCGCTGAACACAATTTTCCGATAATAAAGTGGATCTTCATTCAACTTTGCCAGCACAATTTTTGATAATAAAATCCATGGTTGTTTGTAGGCCGATTCATAGTTAAATTATAGACCAAACTGAACATATTTCACAGTAACATGTTACACGAAAACAGCTGAGCTACCAAAAAGAAAGTTGCTATAAATCACAAGCAGCAAAACACTTCTTCCAACTAAAGTACTTCCAACAAAATTTTCAAAGTATTTTAACCGAAATTTCCAATGAACATGTACAACAATAGTAAATAGTTGCATGAGCGAGCTCATCTAATGGGTGTGCTCATAAGCAAGTGGTCATACTCGAACACAAACTAGTTTACTAAACACATGCCTACTCATACCATATTATTAGTGAGCAAAACTCTATTCGTATCATTAACATTAACGAGCTGACCGAGTAAAACGAACTATCTATACTAGTAAGCGCCGTGTTTACTTGTCTTATGGCCAAAACACTCAGTGTGTTTCGTTTAGCAGTTGTGTAAAACTTTTGGATAAGGCTTCGTTCGTTTGGCTTATACTGGTCGCTTTTTGTTTTTCGTATTACTTAAGAAATTAAGACCTTGAAATGAACGTAAATGATGTTATTACAAAAAGCTGTGGGTTTTGTTTGTACACTCGAACTGTGTTCGTGTTTCACTCAAAGCATAAAACTGCTTGAACTCGCCCAAGCTCATTGTTATTGTGTTCAACATTTACTCATACTTATTAAAACTAGTGAGCAGAGTGCAAGCTCATCACATTTAGCTCGCTGGTCTTCGCTGTTTATTAGTGTTTATTCATCGTTACTCGTGTACAATGAACATATGTACATGAATTCAATGAAATATTATAATGAGAGTCTTATGAGCTTCGTTATTTTGCTCATGCAGTGCTTCAAACAATAGTACCTTAGCAAAACCAGGATTTAAATTGAAAACAAACCATTTTTTATATTATTAATAAAAATAAACAAAAAGAGCTTTAGCGCTCCTTCGATTCGTTTTAGACGTTAGAAAAACTAGTTTAATTTTTTCACAGCAACTAGTTTTTTTATTTATTTTTATTAAAATTGCATTTGTATTTGCTGTTGCCCTTTTGATTCACTCACTATAAATATTATTCTGTGTGGGTTATGAGCGTTTTTGTTTGATTTTAGTTGTCTCGCCTTGAGTTGCCTTTTTATATGCTCTTGGTCGCTTTCTGTTTTGTTATAGTTATTGTAATTTTTATCTTTAATTTTTTATCCAATAAACTACTTATTTTTTATTTGTTTGGTATGGATTTATAAAATTTGTTTTCTTTTGTTGAGTAAATATTTTTTTAATATTTTTTTGTGTTCAACAAATGGATTATTAAAGTTTTAAAATTAAATCAGTCAATGGCGAGTCGAACCTACACACATAGGCTGTCGTACCACCCACCCACTGTACAATATATAACTGTGTAATATATAACTATCGGGAAACACTTCAATTTTTATTACTTTTTGATATGGCGGCCATAGTATTACTCCTGCTGTGTCTACCTATTATAATGGTTCCATACATAGAGGGACAAACCTCGTAGCGGTATTAATAGGGTTTCTTTTTTACCTTTACAGTAATTTTGCTTCAAGCCGGTAATGTTGCCATACCTACCTTATTCTTCTGATATTGATTTTTCTGACTGTCCAGCTTGAATTAATAAAGAAATAAAAGATAGATCAATTAGTGGATCGGGGGCAACGATGACACTCGACAAATTGGCCAATATCTTCGACTTAATCTATACTTATAATAAAATAGTAACTCATTTCCTCTCTGTCTGTCTTTCTTTTTTGTGTTCGCATCATGTAAAAACTACTGGATGGATTTTAACAAAATTTTGTGCGGAGGTACCTTAGTAACCTGATTCCACTATAGGATACTTTGTTTCCGTAAAAATATCTCTTTTGCAAGAAAAAGTGAAAGTACGCCGATTTTTTTTTACTGATTTAAAGGTACTCCATGCTTTAAGGCGTCTTTTATTTTTGAAAGCGGTATACTTTGAACACGGCTGCGATACAGAGGGCGCTGTTTTAAAATAATGAGAAAATATGAATTGAAAGCGGGATATTTTAACGACGGTTGTACAACAGATGGCGCTGTTTTAAAATAATGACAAAATATAAATTATTTACTGCCAAATAGCCAATTGAATAAAATTTGTATTTGATTTGTATATTTACTATGTGGAATTAAATTGTTATTAAAATATTTTAAACACCTTTTACAGAGCTTTAAAATAATTTTTAGAATTTGATTTTTTTGGATTTTATCTAGGGATGGGTACCTTTATATATAGTAAACAGGTAAAATTTGGTGTGGGGTACTTTCAAAGAAAAATCTATCAAAATATTGTCGAGACACACAGCCAGTAAAAAACAAAAGATAGTTCAATTAGTGGACTTTAGCAAACGATGACCATTTTTTTACGCAAAGTCTATTTGCTGCGGAAATATAGAACAAATAACTGGGCTTTTATCATGAATTCTCAATTTTTTTACGGCCGATACACAACTTATAATAAAATATTTTTATACGAATACGTTTTTTTCCCAAATGCAGTGATATGTTTTTAAATTCAACAAGCTCTAATCTCCTTACACATATTTACGATCTAGAAATAAATATAACTCAACTATTTACCATATTGTACTACAATGTTTAATAAATCTTTAGTTATTTCATTAATCTTGAGCTAAAGCCTCCAGTCACACTTAGACTTCTTTTGTTTGGCGTAAACTTCAAACATAAAGGTGATTATAACCACAAAAGCAAAAAAAAAACAAATCTGTCAAATCACCCTGCAGCCATTTGACTTCATTTTAAATATTTTATCTACTCAGTGCAAATATAGAAATATTTCTAAAGGGGAACCCAAAATACATGCAACATATAAATTTGTTAAACGAGATGGACATAAAAAAACACACGAGCAGATGCAACAGATGGGCAGAAATTTTCAAAAAAAAATTTATGAAAATTTGGTTGCTTCAGTTCGCTAATTTCATACAAAATATAGATTTATCTTCCTTAACTATGTAGAGAAAGTAATTGAATAATTCAGGGAATCTTAATTAATTGGGAGCGTTAAACACTCTAGCAGGATTGTCGGGGTTAATAGATTCAAATTTTAAACCGTAGGTTCGAGTCCTGGAAAACACAAAAAACAAAATTTCATTGCGTTGTTCGAGTTATTAGTTAGGACAAATCCAAAAAAGATGACGAGAAGCCCCTGACGTTTCCACCTTTCTCACTCCAGACATCAAAGAAATATCAGCATACTAACTACAGGGAAAAAATATTGAAAATTATAACTGCTTAGCAAGACTCCACACTACGTAGCAAGGTCCTGCACCACGACACTATCACAAAGAGGCGTGCTCCTAGGCAACGATAGATAACAGCCCCATCAAACTGAGACACGCTACAGTAAAGTAAAATCCTCTACTGAGCTGTAAAAACATTTAATGATTATTTTGTAGGGGGGGTGCCTTTTCGACCACCTCCGTTTCTCAATAATTTCTGGTATCCGACCAGAAATTTGCGAATGCCTTACTTTCCATTGAATCTCGTGCTGTCACTAGCCTTTTACTTTCGACTGTAGTGATTTCAGACTGGCGACTGATACATTTCGACATTATTCGTCATCACAGAGTCTATGGTAATTGCTTATTTACTTAAGGCTAAGTCCTCATGTCTATAATATGTGTCTGCTCGTGGTTCAAAGCCTTTTAATGTTAGCCTTTTTTCAGGCACAGTCTGCAAGTATCGTCTTACCTCGATTTTTAACTTCGGCTGATAATAATTTAGAGTCTGTGACCTGTCACTAACGCGGTTAAACTTTTGTAGGCAACCAGATTATATTCAGGCACCCTCTTGGTCTTCCTGTCAACTTGTAGTGAAAAATTCCAGAGTATTTGGTGGGAAACGAACCCTAGCACACTACCTACTAGCCCGCCGAAGCACCGCTGTAAAAACAGAAAGATTTACGTAACGGAAGCAAGAGAAAAACAATGGATTGGTTGTTGATTGGTAAAAGGATGTCCCGGTAGGCAATGAATTAGTCTATAAGTCTGGTGGTTCAATTCCCACCAAAGACTCTGGATGTTCTACTACAACGAACTTTGCTCGGTTCGTTACTATGCTCGGAAATAAAGATTTAATAAAAAAATAATAGTGATTTTTCAGGCAAAAATCCTAAGCTAAGCCATCTTGAATATTTTTGAAAATGACACAGAAAAAAATTGTTGCTCCTATTAAAAGTTTTAATTTGTTTTAGACTCAATTATTTATTTAATTAGAAATTAATTTTATTTCTTAATTAAAAATATAATTAAATCAATTAAAAAATTAATTAAAACTTTATCTGTAATCCAATTAAAACATTTATTCGGTGCAAAAAAATTTTTCTGTGAACAATGTGGCAACAGTGGCTGGCGTGAGGTTATCACCGGAGTACTTTCTGTTTTAATTGTATAAAATAAATGTTGACAAATAGAAGTTTCATTAAGACGGTGCATACTACAGCTTGTGAAACACTTGAATTACTGCATGCAACATTTGCTGGTTGGTCTTAACTGTCTCGTTTCAGTGATCAGAAGTGGCCCACACATTGTAAAATTTCTTTCTTTGGGATTATTCTGACATTCACCCAAAAGACATTTACCTTAAAAAAAATCCACATTTATGCAAAATGATTTAAAATAAATGTAGTTCCTTTACGCGATGTGCTGCTTTTCGTTTCTAATGAAAAGCTATAATTTTGCGTAAATTTTGGGACACCCTTTGTTGCTAATGAATTTTTATTTCTCTATGAAACAACCATCTAACTGAACAATTTAGAGACAAAAAAAACATACTCACTTTAAAGTACAAAAACAACAAAAAAAAAAAAACGTAATTTAAATAGACTTGACTTGACAACTGAGCAGTTTTCAGTTGGCTGTTTGTTCGGTTGGAAATTTTTGGTTTTGTTTATATTACCGGCTTTTTATTACAGCAAATCATAAATCTGTCAACTTGGCAATTTTTTCTTATTCTATTTTTCTTCATTTACAATTGTGTTAGGTTTTGCAAACACACACACACACACATACATACATAAGTAAAATTTGCTTATTTAGTATTGAAGGTGTTAAAAAAATATATGCATTAAGAAGCGGTCTTTTAAAATCCGTAGTCGTTGTTGTTTAACACGTTAACACTATCTGGGACGCTCAAATCTCAGAGAGCTGCAAAAATAGACATAAATGCTTTTCCGCTATTATTTGCACTAGCTGAATAGCATTCACGTCATTTTGCACCACTGTGCGTCCGTGAACGTGTTAATAAACAAAAATGTACTGATATAAAATTCACACTGCGTAGAAACTTATGCCCTCCTTCTATTGAAATAAATAACAAAATAATACCTCCCTAAACACTCGGAGGTCAAATACCTTAACGTCAATATTAATTGACACTTAACCTAAAAAAAAATCACATAGAAACAAAATTGTCACAAATCCTGTCAAAGTAATCCGACTTATTAGGAGAAACTCTGCCTTAAACTTACAGTGCCTCGATGAACTGATTGGTAATACGCTAGTCTATCTATCGGCAGACAAGCGAAAAAAAATTGCGAACTGCTTAATAATTAAATCCATAGAAATTGAGCCAAACAGTCGTTCCCTGGTTTATTAAAAACTCGAACATTCACAATGTTTAAACGTGATATTAGTTAAAGCAGAAATAGCAAACTTACTTTTTTTTAAGAGAAGTTACACTAAGGCAATTAATGCCTATATTAACTGTGTTACCTCCTTTGGATAGGGATAGTAGTAGATAAGACAGATGGTTAGTGTGATAGTAAAACTTCGCTTATGGCAACACTACAGTTGCACGTTCTGATTATTTTTAAAACAGTGTTGTAAGCGCCTTTGGTGTTATTTACGTGAATTAGTTTGAATTTATACGGGCGCTGAGATATCCATTATTATAAACAAGGAATTAATACATATCAGAAATGTTGCCACTGCTGAGTATTGAACTCGTGACCATTGCTTAGTAGTCAACGTGCTAACCACTTAAGCTACAGCACCCCCTGAAAAGCAACCAAAATCCCAGCTCCGTAAAATCCTAACTGATTGTGGTTACATTCGTCTAAGAAGAACAGATATTGCTTCTCTTCTCTTCTCTTGTTTTTTTTTTACTTTTTTCCTTAATAGCAAAATCTAAATCAGGGCGTTAGGCGTGGCTAGGGCATAGCTTAAACGCTGCAATGACATACTAAAGTAACAGCGTCAACGTTCTGTCATGAGCAGTAATATTAATAAAATCCAATAAATATGTATGTGATCGCGCAAGCAGAAAGAGACCTAAGGGTAAAAAAGTAAATTAACTTGGAGAGCCGTTTAAAGTTTTAGGCGGCCCATTTTTATAACTTGCCAATAGCTAATGTTAGTTATAGCAATGAGCATTATCCTCGTTATTATAACGAAAAACTACTTATCGCTTCGTCAAAATCCTAACTTTAGCTATTGGCATGAGCTCATAAAAATATTATAAAATATGTATCCAACCAATAGTTCTTTATAAAGGCCGTCTCACACTATCATACAGTGTTACTAATTTTTAATAAAATGTCTACCTGATTTAACCGCTGTTTCTAATTTTTCAAAATAAAAAAGAAAACAATAACAACTCATCACGTCAGAATTTCATTTTCCTCGAAAGTATTAAAACATACATGTATTGTAGTGTAAAACGGCCTTAACAGAGTGCAGTCGACAAACGAAAGTCAGCAGGAAGCAATTGACAAAACTTGTTGTTTGTGCTAAAATTTTTACCTCTGCTGTTAACTCTTTCTAAAATCGGTGAAAGATAAACAAAAAATAACTTTGTGTCTTGAACTAGAAACATACAACTGGCAGATATTTGTTTGTTGAACGACCCGACCATGCACAATGTACAAAATTCTCATACTCTTTAACAAGATTCTGAATGGCCAGTATTTTAGCTGTTTGTTTATTATTAAAGTTGGCAAACGTTTTTTTTTTGTTTCATGTCGTTTCTCACATCTTTGTTTTCTTTCACAACAACAAAAACGTACAAATAAATTTAAAAAAAAGAAGAAAAGTTTAACAAATGTTATACAACAAAAACCAACAACAACAACAACTACTACAACGTTGTCATCATAACAAACCATAAATGTCTAGATATTTAATCATTTCCTTAGAAGAACTTCAAGTGTCATTTTAAATGTCGGGCGCATAGAGAGCGAGAGCTGAAAGAGGAAAAAGAAGAAGAGTTAATGTAGAGTAGAGTAAAACAAAGGAAAAGTAGTTTAGAGTTGAGAAGTTAAACAAAAAAATTAAAAAAAAAAAACACACTTGAGTCGAATAAAACGAGTGAAACGTAATGAAACTTTAGTTGTTTGTTTTTTTTTAGTTTTAATTTTATCTCTTAATCTATACGTGTCGTTGTGTTGCTTCTGTAAATCTCACCTTTATCTCAAGAGTTCATCATTTATCCAGCCATCAGGTTTCTGATTCCTCAACGCAATTATTATTATTATTATCATACATGCTACTCGTATATGATGCATTCATTCATTTATGTACTCACTCGTTGCAAGTATCTGATAAATGTTTTATAATTTATTTTATTACTTTGTTCTGATTTTTTTTATTGTTTTTTTTTTTTTATTTTTTGTTTTGATTGTTTTGTTGCTTCTTATTATTTTTATAGTCGTTTTGCCATTTTTGTGTTTCAATTACAAGTATTTACACCAGTTTCAAAGTGTTTTTGTTTTCAACTATTAAGAATGTTTTGTCTTTCTTTCCTCTCATATTTTTTTATTAGAAATTAAAGAGTTATTTTCCATTTATATGAATCATGTCTTGTTTGTTTGCGTCAGGTGTTGTTTTGCAGTTATAAGAAACGTTTTCCAAATAAAATGCTGCTGTAGAATTAGTTTTAATCATTATTTATAGAAACCAACTTCCTGCTTTTTCAAATAATTAAAATTCTTTAGACAATTTTTAAATGGACTGAAACTATATGTAAGAAGGCATTGTACGCTGGATATAAGTTTAACATTAAACAGTTGCATGAGCAAGCTCATCTAGTGGTTGTGCTCATAAGCTCATGAGCGAGTGGTTAAACTGAAACACAAACTAGTTTACTAAACACATGCCTACTCATACCATATTATTAGAAAGCAAGCGCAATGAGCTGACCGAGTAAGACGAACTTTATATATTAGTAAGCGCCGTTTTTACTTGAAATGAACGTAAATAATGTTATTATAAAATTCTGTGGGTTTTGTTTGTACACTCGAACTGTGTTCGTGTTTCACTCAAAGCATAAAACTGCTTGAACTCGCCCAAGCTCATTGTTATTATGCCGAAAATATACTCATACTTAGTCAAACTTGGGCTTATGGAAACTCTCTTTTAAACACAGTAAAAAAAACTGGCCTCGAAAGCAGCCACAGATTGTGGGATCACACTAGAACTTTAACGATATTATTCCTTGTCTTATTTACTACTCTACTCCAAGACCACTGTTCCCAAGAAGTTATTACTTCATAACAATAGGGAGCTACTTATTTTAATTATAAAACTTTGTTTTTACTAAGATAGTTTCAAAAAGAGAAAAAGGTTGACAGTGAAGTCGTCTACTTAGAAGAATTAAGATGAGGCTCCAAAATAAGTGCAATATTATACAAAAAAATGAGTGGAATGACACGGACTATTCAGGCTATGATGTCGGATAGACTACCATATAAGGAGTTTTTTATCTTGATTACAAAAGTTGTGTTTAAAAGAGAAGAAGGTTGACAGTGAAGCCTACATTGAAGAATTTCGGATTTAGATTTGGCTCTAAAATGACTGCAGTATTATGCAAGCAAAAGAGTGGAAAACTGGTTAAGATAGCATAGGGCTATTGTCAACCTATATTATAGCCTCATTACCGTCCTTTATATGTATAATAGCTGTGCCCACGTCCTGACAATATTTTGTTCGATTTTGCTTTGAAAGTAATCCACACCGAATTTTAAGACTCTTATGTATTTACTTAATATAAAGATAACCATCCCTGGATAAAATTCTAAAATTTATATAAAATTCTAAAAATTATTGTAAAGCTCTGTAAAAGATGTTTAAAATATTTTAATAACAATGTAATTCCACAAAGTAAAATTACGAATCAAATAAAAATTTTATTCAATTGGCTATTTGGCAGTAAGTAATTTATATTTTGTCATTATTTTAAAACAGCGCCATCTGTTGCGAAACCGTATTTAAAATATCCCGCTTTCAATTCATATTTTGTCATTATTTTAAAACAGCGCCATCTGTTGCGCAACCGTATTTAAAATATCCCGCTTTCAATTTATATTTTGTCATTTTAAAAAAGCGCCATCTGTTGAGCAACCGTATTTAAAATATCCCGCTTTCAATTTATATTTTGTCATTATTTTAAAACAGCGCCATCTGTTGCATAACCGTATTTAAAATATCCCGCTTTCAAAAATACAATATGCCTTAAAGTATGCAGTACCTTTAAATAGTTAAAAACAATCGGCGTACTTTCACTGCTTTTTCTCTACTTTCTCTTGGAAATAAAATATTTTTGCGGAAAAAAGTATCCTATATTAGAGTCAGGATACGAAGGTACCTCCTAACAAAATTTTGTTAAACTCCATCCAGTAGTTTTTACGTGATGTGAACACAAACAAAAAGACAGGGTTACTGTTTTATTATATGTATAGATTGAGTTTGGTGTGAAATACTAAAAGGAAAGGCGGAAAATTTGAACGCTTTATTCATTTGGGTACCGTTAATGTTTGATTGTCTTAATTTTATAAGCCTTAGAAAATTTACGATCAGCATCAAGCTAGAAAGACGATCGAGTTGACCTGCTTGGTGAAAAGAAAATTTGAGGGTTCGACTTATGCGAAATAGAGTAGTGTTACTACTAATGTTACCAATATTTTGATTATGTGACTACAGTCAATGCAAACTCGCAATTTATATCATCATTGTATCTTGAATGCTACGATAGACTGATTGGTAGTGCTTTAGTCTATCAGTGTGGGGGTTGCGGGTTTGATTCCGCCAAAGATTCTGGGTGTTTCTGTAGAAAAGCAAAAAGTTTTACAGGGGGTTTTGATAACATTTCTCTTAGCTTGTATTTTTTTTTTGTTTTTTTGAAATAGACTTCACTGATTTCATAAAATTACTTCAAAATTTCTACCACAGTTGCTGCTTTTGAGTTTTTTATTAATTAATAATTTTCTTAACGTCTATCCTTTTGTTTTTCAAGACTAAGCAGCAGTAGTTGTTTTTCATGTTTAGTTGCACTATAATTTTATATTTTGTAGTTGAAATGTTTTTATCAGGCAAGAAACGCAACTTATAATTTCTTAATGAACGAAAAACAAATTTGAAACAACTTCTTTTAAAAACCTATTAGCAGTTTAAAGAGATACTCGCATGCAGTGTTTAATTATAAACAATTAATCTAAGGAGACAATGAACTCAAATTTCTTTTATTTAACAACTCAATTAAATTAAAGTTTATTACAAAGAAGCAAATCATTTCTCTTTTTCATTTCAGTGAACAAAGTATTATCGGAGCGCGAGCCTCCGTTATGGTTTACGATGACATTCAAAAGAAATGGGTACCATCGGGCACCTCATCCGGTCTCAGTAAGGTCCAAATCTATCATCATCAACAGAATAATACATTTCGTGTGGTGGGACGTAAATTGCAAGATCATGAAGTTGTAATTAATTGTTCCATCTTAAAAGGACTGAAATATAATCAAGCCACTGCCACATTTCATCAATGGCGAGATTCCAAAAATGTGTATGGCCTTAATTTTTCCAGTCAAAATGATGCAGAGGCCTTTGCTAGAGCCATGATGCATGCGTTAGAAGTAAGTACAGCTTTTATAAATTTGCAAAAAGAAAAAAAAAAACAGAAAGCAAAAAATAATTTCCCTTTGCTATTACATTTTCAGGTACTCAGCGGCCGAGTGCCCAATAATCCGGGGCAACCTACAAATGGCAATGGTTATGAGGAGGATATGGGCTATCGCACCATGACCAGTGAAGATGCTGCGATTTTAAGACAGCAACAACAAATTACCGGCCAGGTAACACCATCGGCTCAAACACCAACTTCACAAACAAATCAAAACAATATACCACAAAGCCCACCGACACCACAACAGGGTCATCATCGTACTAGCAGGTTAGTAATCAGATTTGAGTTGAACTCTTTCAAAAAGAATTGGTACTAACAAGGAAGGATTATATAATGAAAGGGTTAAAGAAATGAAAAAAAAAAAATAAATATAGAAAGTTTCAATGGTTGTATAGCAAACGTTTTTTTTTAAATACGGAAACTAATGGTTTGTTTTCAGAGAAATTTTCCCAACAAAGGACATTATTTGTTCACAGCCAACTTCTCTCGATTATGTAAAGTTCGTACCTCAATTCATGGATTGTTGGCATTTCCATTCGCTCTCAAAAACGATCTAATAGACGCAGCTTGTCTATTAATAATTCAGTAATAGATAACATTTAACGGGTTTAGGGTTGAATTAAAAGTTACTGCTCTCAAAATACAAGTCACGGAATTATTAAACAAATCAAAGCCATTTTTTTTTTTTTTTGGAAATTATGAACACTCAGTATATTATTTCAATTTAAACTTGTACACCTTAAAAAAGCAAAGGATAGACCTTTAAGACTATCATTGCGATTATAAACAGTAATTCCTGGGATTTTTTCCCGAGCATGGTTTCGAAGGGGTGCCTCGGTAGCCTAGTACGTAGTGTGCTAGTCTATCCGTCCGGATTTGTGGGCTCGATTCCTGTCATAGATTGCAATTTTTCACTAAACGTTGTCACGGGTAGATACATATTACATATTTGGAGATGCTGTGGAGACTTGGCCTTAATCAAATGTTTCCAATTACCATAGACTTTGTGATGAGGAAGAATGTCTCGACATGTATCAGTCACCAGTCTAAAACCACTACAGTCGAGAGTAAAAGGCTAGTGATATCAAGACGCCCAATGGAAAACAAGGTATTCTTAAATTTCCAAAGGTCGAAAAGGGACCCATGAAGTCAGTGGTCTGCTTCGGTATCCACCTACAAATTAATAAATAATGGTAACGAAGACCTTAACTCGTTGTATTAAAACATCGAGGGTTTTTGGTGGGAATCGAACTTACAACCCTCAGACTGGTAGACTAGCACACTATCCACTAGCCTTCCGAGCCACATTATTTAGTTATAAATTTTAATAAGGATAGAAATTTATTGCAGATAATTCCCAATAATATACCTAATATTTTGGGCAAAGGACAAAAATTGTCCTGAGACTAAGAATTCCACATTACTATATTGGGCGCTAACATTTTCTATGAGTGGTGTCAGAAGCCACGGTTTAAGAGAATATCCTGCGTTCCCTAGTAAAAAAATAGGCCCCTATTATGGTTTACAACTCAACTCTACTTCAGTTGAGTTGAGTTACAATTCTGTTGTAGTTTCACCGTTTACAACACTGTGTTAGTTCGGTTAACAAAGGTTTAAAAAACTTACAACTCATCAGTAGCAGTTGTTTCAAATTATAACTCATCAGTAGCAGTTGCCTTTCAAGTTGTCTTTTAGACAACTCAACTGAGTTGAGTTGTAAACCGTAATAGGGGCATTAATTATTAATTTACGAATACTTCTGTTCAGTATTCTTGAGTTCGCAATTCGCTGATTTGCGATTTTTTATTGAAAACAACAAAGAAATGACTCTAATTTTTCTAATTTTTGAGAAAACAGAAAAAAAGCTGTTCAAAAATGCCTTTGTTTTCGTTTAATTATTTGTCACCTAAAAATGGAGTTAACTCTTTGCTGCTGCAAACCTTTTATAAACTTAAAATCCCTCTCTCTCGTTATTCCCTTCCCCGACTATTTAGAATAGAAGTATTTTATTCCCTTGAAAAATGATTTTCCAGGGGACAGAGGGGATATATAAAACTGGGGATTTGGTGTAATTATGTGGACCGTAAATGAAATTCTAAGGACTTCTTATATAATCCTTTCTACTTACATACATACATATCTATATAATCTAAATGTTATTAATGTAGTATTTGCTAGTTACATAGATATTTTTAATATTTATTTAAAAACCTTTTACTTAACTAGAATGCATTTCTTTTTTGTTTATCTTTTTCGTATTGTTCTGTTCTTCTTTTTAATGATTTATTTGTGTTTTATTTGTTACAAAAAAAAACAAAAACAACAACAACAATCAAACGTTCAACATCATCTATCGTCACAAAACAAAAAATGTGTTATTGTTAAATCAATTAATCAATCAATTAATCATAACAACAACAATGCTTGCCACTAATGTCAACTGAAACTGTCATCACCTTCTAACACTTTTGTAATGGTATCCAACACACATTTATACACTAACTTACCCATCTTATTTATCACTTTCTGTTTTATATTTAATGATAATTCCTTTTTTTCTTTACTATATTTGAAACTGTTTGTCTTTTTGTCTTAATTATAACCTTTGTGTCTTTGTTTGTAATGTCACTCAATTTTCACTTTTTCACTCATTCACACACTCACACACAACCATTTCCCTAAAAATAATCAAAATTGGCTCAAAATTTTATATAAAAAAAAAAAAAAAACACAAATTCGAAAAAAAAACAAAATCTATTTTACCTTCAAACATTAAAACACTAAAGGAATTCCCTCAGTGCTCCTCCGGCTCCTCAGCCACAACAACAACAACAACAAATGCTACAGCAACAACAACAACAGCAGCAGCAACTTCAACAACAACAACAAGCTCTTTATGGTCATGCTGGTAATGGGCCAACTCAGAATGGTGGCATGCTGCAACAGCAACAACAACAACTACAACAACAACAGCCAACACAACAACATATACAGCCAGCACAAGTACCAGTACCAGGTCAAACACAATATCACACTCCTCAACAGCTGCAACCACAACAACAACAACAGCTGCAGCAACAGCAGCCGCCTCAACATCAGCAACAACATTCTATCTATGCCTCACAACAAATGGTCACTGCTGCCGGTTATCCACCGCAACCAAATCAGGTTAGATTGAATAGATTTATTTATTTTTGTTTCTTTTTTCTTTTTGTTTTGTACTTTTAAATTTGTCTAAAATTTGTGTTACAATGTTACAGCTATAATTTTATAGCCGAGCTTGAAACTTTATACATTTTTTTCTATTTTTATTTATCACTTTAATAGCTTGAATTTATTTTGACCTAAATAAATATTAAAGTTTAAACTCTGTTGTATACGAGTTCCTTTCGTTTGCTATAAATAATTAATTTATTAATAATAAGTTTATTGCTCTCTAATTAACTTTTGATCTGAATTGCCCCACCCTATGCAAAAATATTTCTTTATATTAATATATTTGTTGACTGAAAGCATTTAAGTTGAACGAAAAGTGAAAATTGTAGCACTAATTTAAAGCTGTAGTAATTATTGTGATTCAAGTGTATTTGTATTTAACTCGAAAAGACTTTGGGTAGAAAAGTTTTTATAGGTTTTTTGGACGGACTTTAGCTAAGCAACAGACGCTTATATCTTACACTAATTGTCAGATATAGTTTACAGGATTTTCCTTTAAAAAATAAGCAATAGCGATTAATTGTGAACAATTAATCTCTTTTTCCGAACTTCATTTTTATACTTTTTTCTTAGACTTAGACTATCAGTGCCCGCCACATCGCACAGAGGAGTATTTGGCCTAAAAAGCTGGCCAAAATTATTAATCGTGTTTTTTGAATTAAAAGTTTTAGTTTTTTTTGTTAGTTTTAGGTGTAGTATGATATAAAAAGTCTAGTGGCAGATTTTGAAAAAATTACACTGCGCAACAAAAAAATTTTTCTCTACCCTAGAAATAAAAGTATGTGGACTATATGGATTTTGATGACCTTATTTCAAATCTGTTTTCCGTTTTTCTATAGTACGTAAGGATTTTCTTTTAAAGGCGTGGCATACTTCACCCCCTAAATCGTTGGGTTGCCTTATATATAAAAAAATTTAAGATCCAAAAAGTTAAAATATTAAAAATTTTTCCAAAAGCCACATTCCTAAGGAATAAAAGACGGTATAAATCGCAAAACTCAATTAACAAATGTTGATTTTGTATGTTTAAACTCATTCTTGACAGACTGTATGTACATACATACATACATATGATTTACAGTCTAATTAAAAACAAATTTTGAAAATTGTAAGTTTCTTATAAAACAGAATTTTTTTATGAAAAAATGCTTTATTATATTCATTTTAGATTATTTAATACTTTATAAACGGAAGAGTTAAGAGTTGAAATCAATAATTAAAATACATAAAAGTTTATGACGATATAAATGTATAAGAAAAAGTGCCCGATGAGCTGAAATAGAAGAAATGTGAAAATTTAAAAAAAATCGTCAAAAATAATGGCGCAAACTTGCGCACATTTTTTTTTTTGTTTCTATATTTAGAGATTCCAAATTTTATTGTGTTAACAAACATAATGCGTAGACATGCTAACCTCACTTTTAAAAATCTATTCTTTTCCTTTTTTTGCAAAAAAAATGTATAATTTGTTTTTTTTTAGCTATTGAACGAATTGTTTCAACATGAATATTCAACATATTTTAAATTTTTTTTCTTTTTTAAATAACTTTTGATCAAACCTTTCAGCTAAAAAAATAATCTTTGTTAAACCTTTATTCGTTTAGCCGCAAAAAAATATTATATAAACATCCAGAAACCGAAAAAAAAAAAAAATTAAATCTCATATAATTTTCTTCACTTACCTGACTTTAGCAGGGTGTCAGAGCTACAAATCGCAACTAAAAGTCTTCAAAATTTACAATATAATGTAAAATATTGTTGTCTGTCGAGCTGCGTACTTAGTTCTTTAGATTTCTTAAAATTTAGTTTTGCCTTTTTGGACAGCTTTTTGGGTGAAATACTTCTCTGTGCGTCGTCAGAGTCCTGGGTTGTTACTGTGTAATTCGATTCGAAAGAAAAAATGTACTAGTTCGAACTATTGGTACAGTATATTACGATTTTCGAATAAAGTTTTTTGTATTAGTAACGAAAAATAAAAATCATTATTTAAAGAGCAACTCTGTGTTGCGAAAAACACAAATCCCTTTTGGAAAGGTCAACTCTGTAGTACGAAAACAAGTGTCAGTTACACAAAAAGCGTTGGACGAAAGCTATTTTGTTAGTGAAAAATTGAAGGCAAAGTCACATTGTAAGTACTTAAACGTTTCAAGATCAATGAAAGTGTTTAATACATAAATTAAACTTAATGATGCCGGTTTTGTTATTTATGTCTTTATAATAAAAAACATAAGCCTAAATTATTATTATTATTTGAAGGAATCTTCAGAAAAGAAAAATTCTTATACAAATAAAAAACAGTACAAAGAAATGGTTCAATTCATGACTAGCATTCAGAATTAGCAAAAGGTCATCTTAATGTTCCAGGTCCTAAGAATAAATCAAAAAATATGAGGCAGACATTGTGAACTTTTTCAAAAAACTAAACGATACATTTGGTTAATATATTTTAGAAAATTATATTTCTGTTCTCTAGCTTTTTATCATTAAGATTCATGATATTTGATGAGACACTTACTATTTTGCTTTGAACTCTTTCTGACATCTGAGTCATCTTCTTCAATTCACGAAACACAATCCATTATTAGATTAAAAAATAATTAGAAAAGTATTTTTAAAGTTTCTTTTTTAACTGCTTTTTGTTTTGAATTATTTTCATCAAGTTTGACAATTAAGTTGTAGCGCTACCAACTTTTCATCATATGTGAACCGGTCTATGAAAAGGTGGCTTAGGACTCAAAAACAAAATATCGAAAAATTAGCTGTTAAAGATAAACCATGCAACAACAACAACAAAAAGTGGAAACATTTTTTTTTTTGAGTGATAAGCCACCTTTTCATATGCCGGGTCACATATTTTCCCATTTGTTTAAAAATATAACTCTAACATCGTTTCGAACGAGTTACGCAGTACGATTTAACTTTCGATTCGGAAATTGCTTTCGAAAAATTTTAGTTTACGAATCGAAATATTTTCTTCGATTTTGCTTCGAAAGTTATCCAAACCAAATTTTAACACTTATTTTTATAGTGCTGCAGATAAGGTTTTATATTTCCTTTATATAGAGGTACCCATCTCTGCAACATAAATAAAATTCAAAATTTTATATTCTAAAATTATTGCATAGTTCTGTAAATAGTATCAAAAATTTTCGAACTACAAAAATAAAAGGTGCTGCCAAGTTTTCAGTACCATTAAATCGTTAAAATTGCTTATTGCTTATGTTTCTATGTTAAGTCATTGGTTTTTACCGACAAACTAGCAACTCTTGAAGCATTGGAAGCCAACACTCAAGCCATGTTGCCATACGGATAAATTTTTTGAAAATGTTGTAAATAAAATGGACCTATCGAATTGGCCATGTAACTGGTAGCCTCGACGGACATTAGCCTGAAATCATATTTAAAAATACATGCCATCAAATCATCTATCAGATTTTAATAAAACAAATTTCAACCGATATGAAACCTTTGTTGAAAATCCTGATTAATTATCCAGGGATGGATACCTCTATCTGAACTTAAAAGACAGATGCCCTATTCACAAGCTCTGCTAAGGTGTAGGTAGTATTGCATACTACATACATACTACATACATTTTACATACTACATACATATATTAAATACTATTAATAGCACAGAAACAAATACAACGTTTGAAAAACATATGAAAAAAAGTACTAAGTGTTGTATCGCATGTTTGCATGAAAATTACCAACAACACAGCTAGCACCGTTGTATTTTGTTAGCACTTAGCACGTACTAAGGGGCTTGTGAATTTGAACAAATTATTGTCTGGACGCTGGAGGGATCGCGGGCACTGTTGGTTACAAATATACTTCCTTGGATTGAATATTGAGAACTTAACTTAATAATAAAATATTTCTATATTTTATTAAATACGGACCTTTTCGACAAAAAAAATTTATAACTTTATTTTAGTAAAATTAATTAAGTCTGACGAAAGCTCATTTATTTCAACTTTCTGCATGATTTATTGAGTTGGAAGAAAACTTTTATTTATGTACATAAATATTTTCATTACTTCTTTATTTTATTTCCTTTTTTCTCATTTCATTTCATGCCTGAACCTTTACAAAAACAATATTTAATAAAAACTACTGCTTGATCTCTAATCGTCATTACAAAATAAATAAAATCCTGCAAATTTTCTATTACCCATGATATTAAAATCAACCATCAATCAATCAATTAATTATATTTCAATCTGGCTGAAAACTATGTTCCTTCCTTTATATTGAATCCTTCCGTTCAATTAAATCGACATACATTTAAATAATCTCAGTATCAACTATCACACTATGCTTTATCAAATTCTAATCCCAATCTTAATGTGCATCAATATCCACAACAGCAGCCCGGAATAATGCCACCAAATGTTTCACAACCTCCTATGCCGCCACCGCATCAAAATCAAAACGGTGGCGGACCGTTATATGTGTCTTCACAGCAACAATTGGGACCAGGTATGCCAAATTCACAAAGCGCCAACAGCGTGTCATACGGCAGTCAAACACAGTTAGTAGGCAGTGGAGTACCCATGCCTCCACAACCACCACAGCCACCAGCAATGCCCAATGGACCGTCCGTGCCACCAAATGCTTATGGTCAAATGAATGGCGGTGGCCAGGTGGTGCAACAACAGGAGAATCCTTATGGCCAGGTGCCTGCAGCACCACCTATGATGGCGCAGCAAAGTAATGCTCCCGGTGGTAATGTACCTATGCCACCGCCTCTTAATCGTATGAGTAGTGGAGGTGCACCCAATGTTGGGGCACCAGCTCCTCCACCACCACCCACATTTGGTGGTGTCGCCAATCAAATGTTTAACAATAACACCAGTTCGGGCAGTGGCCCAGCAGCACCGCCACCACCACAACCACCCGCACCACCGGCACCACCTGCCATGGGAGGTATAAGTGCCGGTGCAGGTCCAGCCGCTCCGCCACCACCGCCACCTCCACCAATGGGTGGTATGGCAAATAAAAAAGATGATCCTCAAGCTGATTTAATGGGCTCCTTAGCTGCTCAGTTGCAACAGGCCAAATTAAAAAAGAAGGTAAGTTTTTCATCTTAAATAATCAAAAGTTCTCTCTTAATATGTTTCTTTTTATTTTTTAAATAGAGTACCCCAGCACCCACAGAGAATAGCGGTAGCAGTACTCCTAGCGGTGGCAGTGGTAATTATGGCACAATTGGACGCAGTACCAATGGCATGGCCTCAATGATGGATGAAATGGCCAAAACATTGGCACGACGACGTGCTCAGGCGGAAAAGAAAGATGTGAGTAGTAAACATCAACTCATTTTATGAGCTTTGAAAAATTAATATTGTTTTTTTGTTTGTTCGGTTTTATTTAGCCCGAACCAGAACCAGAAGTTAAACAACGACCCTGGGAAAAATCCAACACTCTGCCTCACAAATTGGGCAACTCAAATTCCAGCAATTTAAATGCAAACTCAAATAATACATCGAACAGTGGCGGTGAATCACCCAGACCCATGCGCAAACGTTTTGGCAGTGCAAGTGAAGAAACGATACTTAAGGTAATATTCCGAGGCATATTTTATGCTCGAGATCTTTTCTCAATAACAATTTAATTTCCTTTTCAGCAGGTCAACGGTGATGGCCTATCGGTAGCATTATCTGGTAGTGATTTGGAACAATTAAAGGCTGAAATTGTTAGAGAAATGAAACAAGAAATACAAAAAGTTAAACAAGAAATAATAGATGGTAAATATGTTTATTTAATGATAAGATGTGTAACTTTGCTTTCCACGTTATTTAACAAAATTCGAAATAACGTTAAGGAAAATGATCATCATTTTTTTAGTTGTTCATAAGAGCTGAAGTGCTGGATAGAGCCTGGTCGTTAACCAAAAAAAAGTGCTAATTAGGAAGAGTAATAATCTCTGTATAATATGACGAATGAATTTAATAGTATAGTAAAATAATAATTATATATTATTTTTTTTATATTGTCAATTATTT
Organism: Phasia obesa; assembly: GCA_949628195.1. NCBI lineage: Eukaryota > Metazoa > Arthropoda > Insecta > Diptera > Tachinidae > Phasia > Phasia obesa. The sequence continues at coordinate 10,938,133 of OX451219.1, forward strand.
TTTTAATTACTTAAAATGATTAAAAAAAAATTAAAAATGTAATTACTTAAAAAATAATTAAAAATTAAATTTTAAGTAATTTTTTATATAAAAGTGTTCGGCAATATATAACATCACAACGGTGAAGTTTGCATAATATCCAGCACCGCACAACAATACATAACTCTTACTTGTTTTCGAAGTTACGAACCTCGTCAAGAAAAAATAAAAGACGGAGGCAAAGTTATACACCTTTTTATTTTTATAAAACTAAACATTTCTTATTAATAATTTTGATTTTTAAATATTTTTCTAGCTATCAAATCTGAATTTAACAGAAGATAAAATAACTATCTTTAGGTAAATAATTTTGGATCTGATTAAAACGTATTTTATATATAATTAAAATCATATATTATACATACAAAAATATAAATGCATAGAATACACAAACACACACACACACAAAATAAGAGAGAGAAAATCAGCATAAACTGCTAAACAATTTTTTACCCTTAAATTTAAAAATAAAAATAAATAAATAAAACATTAAGCCGTGTTTTTTATATAAATATACATTTAAAATAATAATTAAATTTAAAAATAATGTTTTTTTTATATAAGGCAATTATTAAATTAAAACACAATTTAAGCATATTATATACTTATACATACATACTATATACATATATACAAAATTACCATAAATTATATATTAATAATTATATATTATATAAAATTATATTTAAATAATAATAATAATTATAATTATAATAATCAAATTTATTATTAATTAAACAAAAAAACAAAAGAAAATAAAATAAAAAAACGCTAAAATAAACAATCAACAAAAGAAAAATATGAATAAATAGTTCGCAAAACAAACACAAACCATTTTTGATTAAGACATTTTAACTTTTAATTAAATATTTTTATATATCTATTTTTTTTTTCATTTATTTTTAGTTCGTTTTTTTAGTTTTTACATTTTAAGATTTTGTAAAATAAAAATTATTTTAATATTTTAAACAAATACTGGATTAAAACATTTTAAGGTGGTTTGTTTTTAGCAGGGACTAAAGTCGGTATTGAAGTTGATGAAATCTAGATTTTAAGCATGAAAAAAGAGAGCAAAGCAACTACTAAGAGCTGTTCAGCAACATCTACTATACTGCAAAATCTAAAATTAGGTTAGTACGGCCTCATTAGAGGCCGGTAAAGAAGAAGTTACAAAAAATAGAAAAAAGTTGGAGAATAAATTAGAAAGTCTAAAAGAAAAGTAAAATGAGTCAAAAAAATCCAAGTGTAAGGTCGTGCGTATTCCACTCCACCTGGGAGTTGCTTCATTGAGTTGATTATTGACCATTTCTTTTGACAAAAAAATATCTTTCCGAAAAGGTGCATGGGAAACCAGTGCTTTAGAAATTGAAGTCGTTGAATTTTTGTTACAGGACAATGCCAGAGAAGATGGATCCTCATCTCCTGTTCATAGACTTAAGTTACTTTGGTTCGTTGAATAAGATTTTACACACTCCTTCCTACTAAAGAGACATTTTTTTAATTTAAAGTATATGAAGTTGAATTAATAAAAATTCGAATTTCGAAAAATCGATATATATTTTTTTAATTATAATTGAAACCGTCATTATGAGGGGCCAATGTGGTTTCAAAAATTTATCAAAAATTATAATTAAAAGATTTGAAATCTACATCATGTTTAAAATGTAACATACCACCATGAACTAATAAATTCTACCCATTACTACTGAATAATCCCTTATTATTACTAGCAAACAAACCGCAACAATCAATATCCAGCAAATAATTTTTTTATCACCAACTTTTTCCATAAAATTAAAAAAAAAATTATCGAATCCAAACAAAATAATTTCAAAACTTCAATATTTAAATTAATTTCATCAAGGTAGATTAATCTTACTAGGTAGTAGCGTCTCTACAACAAATACAACAATACAAGAACAAGATGTCATTTTATTGACGCTTTGCAGTTCGAAACGTCAAAAAATATAGAAGAAAATTGAGAAGGCACGTATGTATTTTATTGCTTTCTCACTATAAAATTTCTATATACATATCGAACTACTAAATCAGCTACTAGACTACCTAGTAGAATAAATATACCTTGAATTTGATTTAGTAATGAATTTCGTATTACAAATGAAATCTATGACGCAGTACTCAACTGAAGAACCTTTTTTAATTACTGCGCTTTCTATATGAAATAAAACAATTTCGAAAGATTTTGTTTTCGAATTTTTTACTTAATGAAAATAAAGAGATTTTTGTATTAAGTTGAAAAATCGTTTACCCTGTCAGGTGATAATTTTCAAACCTCGAAACATTGATATTTTATCTTTTTGAAAAGATTTTACAAGACGATATTTTTGAATTTGGCAAAATACAAAGAATGGTTCAACGGCGGACTTACGTTTGGGCTCTTGCGAACTTTTAAGAATTTAGCTAAATTACTTTAATTTTTTTAATGCTTGCTTTCCCATCCTCGGGAAAAATTCGATATTGCTTCATCATTTCTAGAGGCCATGATACACTATCATACTTAGTCGTACGATTTGTCAAAAATTGCTGTGTGCTAAAAAATTATGATAGTGTTGATTAGAAATATATGTGTGTGACAGAATTTTTGACAGGTCTGTAAGATTTGATAATCTCTGACAAAATTCATAAAATAGAATTTTTCCATGCGTTCAGAGTTGCAAAATCTTTTTTGTATGATAGTGTGGCACCTACAACGCCATTTTGAAACGATTTTTTGTGCAGGACAGAATTGTGTAAGATTTTTTGTGATTGCATCTTAAGGCCAGGATTCACTATCCTACACAATCGTACGATTTAATCACAAAAAAATCTGTCAGAATTCTGTACTACTCACTATTAGTATTTTTTCGGTCGACTTGAAGATTTTTGAAAAAAAAAAATATATGGCAACACTGTATGTAATGCATTGAAATCTCTCCCAATGATAGCTGAAGAAGCTGTCGGGATGAGGAGAAAGAACGCAGGCTCAAATTTTTGGGCAAAAGATTCTATCAGTAATACTTAGAATATCTTAGCAATAGGATCGACCTGATTGGTTTTGCTACAAGGCCCAGGTGCTTCTTACGGACAGGAGTTTTTGAAACTTGTAACTTGAACGGGACTACCTTTGAACTTTGAACGGGGCCGTCGAGGCATTACAATGGACATAATAGCGTCCGAGTAAAACTAAGCTGTCCATCTTAGCTAACCTAACCTACATATGTTTTTCCATTGAATATTTAAAACAATAAGTTTACATTCGGCAACCCTTTATTTACAATTCATGATAAATTTCCGTTCTTCTCATAGAATAATCTTCCTTTTAGGCATCAAAATAATAACACAAATATTTAATACAAAAAAAAAAAAACAATTATTACATACAAACACACACCACAAAATGTAAGTTAACGATAAATGAACTGAACATATTTTAATTATTATTATTTTTTATAACTAAGTTTCGTTTTAAATGTTAAACAAATAAATAGATTTACTTTACAAATTTAGATAAAACGAAAAGAAAATACAAAACTAAAGCAAAATATAGCTAAATTCCACAAAATAGCGTCAAACGATATACAAAATAAAAATATAGAAATGGCAAAACACTACAGCAACACAATAAAATAAAAAAACACAAGAAAAATTAAATTTAAAAGTTAAATTTTAAATTAAAATATTATAAAAGAGGTGTAATAAAAACACAGTTAAGAGCATAATAATAGCTAAAAATTTTGTGTTTATTAAAAAAAAATATACATAAATTATATATTTATGTATATTTTTTTAAAAAAAAATATTAAAACATTAATTATACAAAGAAACGTTTTATTACAAAAAAAAAATCATAATCAAGCAAATTTTATTCTTTTTATGTTAAAATTTTATACAAAAAAAAAAAAATAAAATTCATTTTTAATCATATCAATATTTACATATTTTTTTACAATATAAAGCTGCTATTATTATGCCCGAAACTGTTCTTTTATTCTAGATATAATTAAGTTAAGTTTTTTGTATTTTATTTTTTTTAATAAATTTATTAGTTTTTGTGAATAGTAAAACAAAACACAAAATATACAAAGAAAAGCAAAAAACTAAAATTCAAAAACATGTTTTCCACTTTAATTGTAGTAAATAAAATTAAGATATTTGAATACAAATATCTGCTATAAACTTAGGATTTTTTTACAATAACTAAAAGCAAAACAAACAAAAAAATTTATATATATTAAATATATGTATGTAAGTAAGAAGTTTATACAAATTTAGTCATAAAATTTAAGAAACAACAAGAAAATTAAGTTTTAAAAGATTTGTGAGTCACCAAAATTTATAATAAAAATTTAAAACAGATGGCAACATTTTTTTTACGTATTAACAATTTTCTTGCAAGTCCAAGGCAAATTGATACCAGGTAAACTCAATAGCGAATTCGACTTCAACTGGTTTTACTTAAATTTCAACATTATATTCACCTCGTTCTTAGTTTGTTTTGTGTTTTATGCAAGCTTTATTTCAAGACATATTAATCCATGGCACAATAAACAAGGTAGACTCGCGGCGAAAAAAGTACAACTCTGTAATAAAAATACAGCGAATGAGTAATTAGTGACGTACTTGATGCAGAGCAGATGATGCATCCATTCCGAGCTCCAAAAGTGTAGCTACCAGCCGATCAACATCTCCTGTAATTCCTACAAAAATGAGATGATTGGCCACTGAATATGCAATAGGAACAGGTAAAAAGATTCGTGGTTTGCTTCTGTTATCCTCCTGAGCATTTAAGAGCTTTGAGCTGCCGACATTAATCACCTTTCTCTTAAATTTCCATTAGCGTCTAATGACGGTCGTTCTCTAACACGAGGTAATTGATTCTCGGTCATTATTTATATAATAATTATTTCAGATTTGAATGATTGATTATTTGTAGATTTGTAGCTTAGTAATTTTAGAAATACTATTTAATTTTTTATTTAATTTGAATTTACTCTTATGTATATACATATGTATGTACCATAAGTGTGTACCAGCGTTGTCAGATTAGAGGATTTTCCCGAAGATATAGACGATTTTTATCCATTTAGTGGAGAGTTTGGTGGTAAACGCCAGTACGCAGCAGGGTTGCCAGATTAGGGGATTTTCCCCTAGATTTGGGGATTTTTTTTCATTCAGGGGAGAATTTGGGGGTTAACATTTGTTAGGGGAAAAAATTGGGGGTGTTCTTTTTGGGGGATTTTTTATGTTTTACCAGATGCTTAATTGGTCTCCTCCTATTTTTTTGAAACCAATAAATTAAAAATATATAACAATCAACTTTCTGATAGGTTCTTTTAAACTATTTAAACAACGTATTAGAAAGATGATTTTTGGGATATGCGTGTAATATGTCATGAAAAAACAACAAAATTCGTACATAAGTAACGACCCAATGGTAAAAGTAAAAAGGACTTCTCAGTTCAGGCCTTCTATAAGGCATGCTTAGACCTTCTCTCGGATCCTTATTTTTGTGTGCCTTCCAAAGAAGGTCTTACAGATGGCCTTGGCTCTTTCTTCCAAAAGATCCAGTACACATTCCTACTTCGCTTCTCTTAGTAGGGAAGTAGGAATTTGTATAACAAATACATAATTTTCTATTTTTAGATTTCTTAGTTATAAAACACAAAAGTTCATTGAATTGCCTTTATCTACTTCATTGCTGCTTGAAATTGAGATGGTTCGATAGACTGATTGACAGTGCGAAGGTCTATCAGCCTAGAGGTTGACGGTTCGTTATATTAAAAATAAAAATAAATTAAAAGTTTTTAAAATTCGAAAAAAAATTTTGGAGAAAACCCCTAAAAGCGGTAGAAGTCGTAACATAATTCCAGTAGTAAATTTTGTAAAACTTTCTGTAATGGTTTGTAGGCCCATATCCATATCATATCTAGTAAGGGAGTTGGGAGTAATTTGTTTACCTGAATATATTAAATGGTCATATAATTTCCAGGGTCAATAGATATAGAATTTATACTAATAGAAAGCCTAGTTTCATGTTTTAGCATGAAAATGACCCTAAAAAGTAAGCCCAGAAGAGCTTACTTTTTACGATCATTTTAAGGAAGGTGATTTTCTAAATCTGTGGCAAAGTAATATATACTCCAGCTCAGAGTCCTGACTTGTTTATCCAGTTGAAAATTTATGAGCTTATCTGAAAAAAGACGTTGCTAAGAGGCGTACCAAAAGCAAAGATGAGTTTAAGGCTGTAATTTTGGAGGAATGGAATAAAATTCTAACCTAATGTGTGCAAAAAATAGTTTATTAATTTTTTGTAAAATAAACGAATATTTATTAACTCTTATTTCAAATAATAAAATTAAAATTTTTGTATTCACAAATCCTTTAAAACTTGTTCTATGGTCTCAACTTAAATTAATAATATCACAAAATACATAAATAAATAAAACATAAAAATAAAGAAATACAACAACATTACGGAAAACGATGTTAAAAAAATAAGATTTAAAACCAACAAATGTTTTGAAATACCTAAGTCTGTTTTGTAAATATTTTGTAAATGTATTTTAAAAAACTTTCATAATATTTTTTTATTCGCTTTTGATTAATTTTTACTTATAAAATCGTTATTATTATTTGAATGTGATCTTTTTGAATACAAATAATTTGGAATGTTTTTAAAAAAAAATATTCACCCCTATTCTATTTGGCGTCGTCGACACAATACCACGACGGGCTTAAATTGGTATTCCCTTTGTCGACATCGATGACTGTTTTTTTTTTATTTGGTATTTTGTAAGAAAATGTGACGTCGAAATTATGTTGTGTCGACGTCAATTTTGTCGTTTTGGTTTTTATATACGATTGAAAAAAAAAACAAATAAAAATGGAAAAATAAAAAATTCAAAACAATTCGGAAGATTAGTGGAAGAAATAGAAAGAAAGCCTTACCTTCAAGTTCTGGGATGGTTTTGCTGTCGCATTAAATGCCCTTGACTGTAATTGTCGATAGCCCGTCGACGTCGTCATAATACTGTTAGGGAATACCAAATTATAATCGAATTGATGACGACGTCGATACAAAGTGATGTCGCCCCAAAAGTGACGAGGCCAAATAGAATAGGGCTGAATAATTTTAAAATCGTTTTCCGTGTAATGCCTACTTCATAGTCTTACAAATTACAATTTAAAAGACTTTTAGTTGATCAGTTTTATACACTAAAATGCAAAATTCATAGCATACTTTAAGGCTGACTTTAAGTTAAACTAAATTAATGTATGGATCTTGGATTTATTTATATATTATTTATATTTTGGGAACATTCTTTATAGAAAATGTTTATGTTGTATACTTAAACTTTTTAATAGTTTAAAATCAGCCTTTAAAAATTGATTACTCTTTAAAATTTCTATAAAACGTTAAATCACGTACATAACTAACAAACTTCCCTTTCAGAAGAAAGAAAAATATTTTAATTTTATTATATACATATGTACATAGTTACATACATGTAATAACATTCTATTGATTTTCTCCCATAAAATTTATTATTTTACAAAAAAAATTAGCTTCTCAGTCCATGTTTCAAGTCACGAGTGGCAGTCAACATTTTAAATTCCCCATGGTTCACTATCATACTCAGTCATTCGATCTAAGTAAGCTCTAGGTAAGCTGGTGCGGCTTAGTCGTCGTTTATGGTTGGCATACTTTTTGAAAGCTGCGTACGATTTTGATAATCTGTTAAAAAAAATTAATAAAATATTTTGTGCCCTACGATCAGAGTTGGAAAATCTTTTTTTTTTTGTATAATAGTGTGGCGGCAACAACACCATTTTGAAAAGATGTTTTAAGTAGGAAAGTATTTCGTAAATTTGTTTTTAATTGAATGTAACGATTGCGTAGGATAGTGAATCCTGGCCCTAAACAATATTGAATTTTGAATGTTGAATATTCACCCCTATTCTATTTGGCATCAAACGTCGTCGTATTGTGTCGACGGATCTAAATTGGTCGTCATCAACATTTATTGATGACTGTGACGTGGAAATTATGTTGTGTCGACGACGATTTTGTCGTTTTGGTTTTTATAAACGATTTCAAAAAAATACTTAGAATTAATAATGCAAAAAAAAAAAAAAAAAAAAAAAAAAAAAAATATAACAAAATAAAGCCAATTCGAAAAATTAGTGGAAGATATAGAAAGGCTTCCAAAGAGTATGTATGTACCCCCAGTAATTTTATAGAGTTGTGGGATGGTTTTTCTGCTGCATTAAATGCCCTTGGCCCTCCAAGAAATCGCAGGATGAGTGACAAAAAGTGTGAATGTGAAGAATATAAGTACTTAGGTAAAGGAAATTTTAAAAAATGATGAAAATTTGATTAGAGGTCTAGTGAGACTTAAAATTTAAGGCACACAGCTGAGGGTAAGGCTAATGGGGGAGGCAGTAGCAAGGCTGCTACAATTAGGTGACACCGGTGAATTCTAAAATAATTTTAGAATCTATTGCAACCAACTAGGTGACAGCACGGCGAAGTTAATTTGTTTTTTGTTTTGCTTTTTTTTGTGTATGGCAGCTGTCAAAAATTCGTTTATTTTTTTTTTAAATTTAAAAAAAAGAATAAAATTTAAATTATTTATAAAAAATATTTCAAGCATAAAAAAATTACAAAATACTACCAGAAAAGGTAAGGAAGAAGTGTTTTTAGTTGTTGGGTGTGATATTTTAATTAGTGCTTTTGGCGTATGTCATACATTTAACCAACAACAAAATGCATGTGGGTTTTTTTTTGGTGTTGTATTTCTTGCAGCGGCGATGCCAACTTAACTAGATAAATTCGCCTTGATTGCAACATAATAAACAAGACAGTGAGTTTTTACTTACTTCTCATCAGGTAATTGAAATATAGCAGACTTCTGTGTAATAAATCTTCTGTGAATGAACAGATTTACGTAAATCCGAATTAAACGAAAAAAATATTTATATATTTTTTTTTAATTTATTTATATTTTTGTTTTGAAAATGATCAATAAAAGTTGTAAAGAAAATAAAATACTTGATATGTGTATTTTATTTGACGGAAATTGTCGATATCCCGTCGACGTCGTCATAATAATATTAGGGAATACCAAATTGTAATCGAATTGATGATGGCATCGATACAAAGTAATGTCAGCCCAAAAGTGACAACGATGTCGACGACGCCAAAAAGCAAAGGAGTGATTATTTTTCTATTTCAAAACTAAGCAATTTTTGGCAGCACTCAGCTAATTTTCCGTCAGATGCGGTTGTTTTGGGATTTGAATAAAAATAATTTTCTGGTACAGTTTAGAGGCGAAAATATTTATTTATTTTTTCTTTATTAAAAAAAAACAATTGTAAAATTATTTTATGAATGTAATTAATCTTATTAAAGAAATTGTTTAAATCTACACTATTTACATATAATCATTGTATTAAACAAACAAATCTATTCCATTCATTATTATAAGAAAAGAAACAACAAAATTAATCATTTAAGAAAAATCATTTATACATAAACTCTACGTAACTCTCAACTTAAAATCTATCTATGAAAAAAAAAAAAATAAAAACAATTATCATTACTTCGAAACTAATAACTCGAAAATGTTTTCTATTGGCGAAAACTATAAAAGAAAAAGAATAAAAAAAAAAGTTAATTACGAAAATATGCTTCAAATCATCTGTTACATTTCTTCTGTCTGAAATACAAACACCACAACCAACGTCTTTCTAATTCAAATGCAGACTTCAACACACAAAAATGTAATAAAGAAATTAAAGCTAAATGTTACTAATTATCTATAATAAAACAAAATAGCATAAATACTAAAAAATAAATACATAAAAATCAAATTTCATATTAAAAACGATTACATGCAGCAAAACAGAACGAAAACAAGAAAACTGGCATCTAATTGACAACACTGAAATGAATCATTCAAATGATTAGGTATGAATAACAAAAACTTTTTAATAGTTAAGTTGTATTAATTAATTATTAAAATTAACAATTAAATAAATTAATAGAAAAAATCATAATTGATCATTACGTAAAAAAACTCTCACTCACTCACACATACAACCAACCAATCTAGTTATTTAAGCATTCAAAATTATAAATAATAAAAATAATTATAATGAAAATGAAAATGTGAAAATAATTCATAAATAAAAAAATCCTTAAAAATGTATATTAAAATGTTGGTTTTAATCAAAGGCCCCCAATCAAAAAATGTGGTTAAAATGAAAATGCATTGGTTTGCTAAATATTTAACAAAGTGACACAAACCTACCTTGTTGAAAGCTGGTGTGCTAGCTGTTATGCTACTGATTTAAAAATTTTATATGTTTTGTTCTTCTGTGAGATTCTCGTAGAGAGTGTGTATGTGCTTACATACCCTTAGGGGCTTGCGTGGGGGCTCTTGGTTTTATTGAATTTGAAAATACACTAAGAATAGACATATTCGAAAACATGGAAATCTACGAAATACGCACTTTTAATGGAGACATTAGCTTTGTCTTCGAACAAAGTATGTATAGTGTTTCATAATGCCGCAACACAAAACTTTGACAAAACGCCGATGTCAAGTATTGGTAACGCAGTAAACAAGTTATCACGGCATCACTTTTAAAGTTAATGCATTATTTCGGAACTTTGCATATGGGCAAGATTTAAATACGGTAGTACAACTATACATACACTTTGTGCTGATACGTTTTGGAAGTCAGACATTGTTATCGAACAGGTAAATACAACCTCAAACACCATTTTTACACCCACCACTGAAACACTCTTAAACGGAAAAACATCCACAGACGGACACATCTATCTGTTTAATAATAAAAGAGGAAAATTATAAAATTTCACACTCACTTGACAGAAATATGACAAGTAACAACCAATTAACTCGTTTAAATAGATACCAACTTAATGAATAAATTATCTGAACCCACCACTCCAGGCGAGTTCATACCAGGTGGAGGCTGATTATTTTTTGCTAATGTCTTGTCAAAAATACATTGCTTTATATCTGCTAGTAGAATATCAAAGTTGTTGTTGTTGTAGTTGTTGCGTACTGCTCACATCTGGTACGAATTCGCCTTTCCATCACTAATTATACTAATACTAACTATCCAGTACTATCTAAGAGCTTAACCTAAACGAGCGTGTAAGGCGTAACAACATCTAGTGCCTAGCTTTGAATAAACCAAGGCATATTAAACAAGGTGATAGCGTAAGGGAGAGGAAATTTGAGCAAAAAATTTTTTGAATTTTTTTATATGGATTTTGACAGTAAAATAGATATTATTCTCTCTTAAAAAACCTGATTAATGTCAAACTCCATATAAAAAAAATTTAAAAAATTTCTCTTTAATATTAGCTCCGCCTTGTGCAGTCACCTGGTTTAATATGCCTTGGAACAAACCTAACTAAGTTCCGTTCCACACTTGCAATTTTTGGTTCTGTAACACATGTATTTGTTGGGAGAGGAAATAAAAATGGCTGCGGTAAAATGATTCATGTACTTAAAACTCTGCTGCGACTCTCTATTGTTGTTGATGTTTGCTCTTTTCGTCATGAGAGTGACTGTATAAAAGTATACAGTCGTCAGAAACAAAATTTATAAAGTATGGACGCGAATGCAACTTTAAAAGAGAATTAAAAAAATGTTTCAAAATCAAAAACTGCAAGTGTGGAACGGTTCTAAGAGCGCAACGTTTTGTAATAAACAGTAATGTTAACATATTTTGTTTAGTAAAATCTAATAAATTTAAGAGCAAAATGGAGTTAAAATCGCTAGATAAAGCAGAAAATAGCTAAAATGGCACGACTCTTACACAAAAAAAAAAAACCATAACATTTTGTTTGCACCCAACTTCACTACCTAACGCCCTGTCAAAATTGGATTTTCCAATTGCTAATTGCGTTGACGCCGCTATCTAGAGGAAGGCCACGACGTTCGAATGATGCTCAAAGAGCCTCTTGGCAGAAAGGCCAGTAAGGTGCTCAGATATAATAGAGTACCTTAAGCTAAATAACTGCGTTAGTGATAGGTCATGGAAACTTTAAGTATCATCTAACCAACATTAAAATCGAAAGAAGATACTTGCAGAAGATAGTAGCGAACATTATGTGTAAAAATTGGGACCATGGTTAGAAACTTTTTAATAGGTTATATATGCCTTGAACACGTGCTAGTAATTACTAGAGACTCAGTGATGAGAAATAAGATGGACAGTTACCAGTCGACAGTCTGAAATCAATAAAGTCAAGAGTAAAAACTGGTGGTAGTACGTGACTCAATGAAAGTAAGGTTGCCGTAAATAACAAAATCGGTTGCCTATAATCATCGAGAACGTCGAAAAGGGAAGCGGCCTGCTTCGTTATCCGCCCTACATTTATACCAATAAAATAGGTTAAACGAGGAGGCTACATATATTCCTCCTACTACGGGAGAAAATATAACTGCTACCACAATGCTGAAAAGAACATGTTGCCTGGACAAAATGGAATTAAAATGAAATATTGTAAACATAAACTACGCCCGTAATTGAACACTGCAAGGACCAACATACATATGTATTTCTAGTTTAAGGCAGGAAAGTTTTTAGGATCTTTATAGGCGTAATAACGAGTCAGTGTTGGTTTACGAGTTGAGCAGGGAAGGTTCAAAAACTTATTGGATAGCGATTGAAAAGCCGAAGGCTACGTTGGACGAACCAACGATTTCAAAAATCGCTTTAGATAATATCGCAAGAAGCAAACTTGAGGATGCTATCAGATAGGAATTGGTGTGTAGATCCTAAAAGACACCAAGCTAAGGATATTTTACGCATGTCTGAAATCATTCCTACTTACACATTACGAGTAAATCATTCCATTGCATTACAATGTATGCCTTTGAATAGAACCCACAGTAAGGCCGAAGATGAAGAAGCCCAAAAAATACATGACTCAAAACTTTGAAGGCCATTAATGATAACCTGACGACACACTGTGTATTTGTGTGGTGTCCCTAAATACTCAATACCTAGGAACTACCCAAATGTTTGTACAATTTCACTAAATCATCCCTGAGCCATTCCAGTTCATATTAGAAATTTTTTTCTAACAGCTAAGTCTTCGTTCATGCTGTTCTGTATCTTATTCACCCTTCACCTAGCTTTGAAGTAATAAATACTTATGTACATACAGTATGATTGGTGAAAATAACATACTGTCGTTCTTGACATAAAATATTTATCTCTCTGTCTATTTCTTTCTCACTGATGCCTTTACGTGTTTGAGATGATTGCCCTGGCTGGAATCAACTTTTAAATTGGATTGTTGTTAAATAGAAATTTCTTTTTTTTATTTTAAAACTTTTTTTGGTAAATATTTATTGATAAGACTTTTACTGTTTGAGTGCACTGTTCTATTTTCAAATATACAAAGTCAAAGTACGTACGATGAACTTATAGCAAACAAAAATATCAGCTGCAATAAAATTAATTTGATAAATTGTACACAATAGGCCGGTTATGTTGACCATAAAATGGACCGGTAGAAAACGCACAAAGAACAGTAAAGCGACATAGAAAATGCATTTAATTCTTGTCGTGTGAATTTTTGTTTTAATTATCACATTTAACTAAGAGAACGACTTTGATTAAAAAAATTATTTATTTACTTATAAATGTGCAAGATGATATTCCCATTTAGTTGAATTAAAAACTCTGAATTATAGACAGTAAGAGCGGAGCTTAATTTTTGTAAAAAGAAATGGAATTCTACATAAAACATTTTAGAGCATTTTTGCTTATTTTTTTAAATTTCATTCAAATAAATGAAAGTGCCAAAATTTTAGCAGTATTTCCATTTCCTGGCAGATCACAATATATTTTAGTGCAGCCATATTTAAAAACTCTAGCACAGCAAGGTCACGAATTAACCGTTATTAATGCTTTTCCCAGCAAAGAGAATATAACTAACTACAGAGATGTAGCGGTACTAGAAGTCCATAAAATGCAAGAAGGTATGAACAAAAAAAAAATAATTTTAAATATTTTCTTAACTTTATTATTATTTTTAAGAACTGTTAACTGCAGCTCAGCAGGAGCGTAATTTTTGGAGTGATCTGACTTTTCTATCCGAGTTTTTTACCGGTGTCACTTTGACTGTAATGAAAAATCCACAAGTTCAAAATTTATTAAAAACCGAAACTTTCGATTTGATTATATTAGAAGCGGCTAACACCGATGCCTGGTATAGCTTTGGAGCACATTTTAAAGCCCCCATTATAGGTGTTTCCTCATATGGCACCGATCCCATAATAGATGAACTTATGGGTAATATTTCGCCTTTCACCTATATGCCCCTAATGTCAACTGGATTTTCCGGCGAAATGAGCTACAAGCAACGTATGTGGAATTTATTAATGAAACTATTGGAGTTGCTACACAATCGTTTAGTGCATTTACCCCGGCATCAAAAAATGAAGGAGCTATATATGCCTCATATCAGAGAAGATATTTATTCGCTGCGCCAAAACATATCGCTGTTTTTAGTGAATCAACACTTTTCCTTAAGTTCTCCGCGTTCGTATGTTACAAATATGATAGAAGTGGGCGGCTTCCAAATACAACATCAAGCCAAACCTTTGCCTCAGGAAGTTCGTGATTTTTTGGATAATTCGCCGCAAGATGCCATCTATTTTTCCATGGGTTCAAATTTAAAAAGTAAAGACTTACCTTTGGAAACTTTACAAAAATTTATTGAAGTATTTGCCGAATTGCCTTATAAAATTCTATGGAAATTCGAAGATCCTAAATTGGACAATAAGCCCGCAAATGTTTTCATTTCTCAATGGTTTCCCCAGGGAGATATTTTGGCTCATCCAAAAGTTAAATTGTTCATATCACACGGTGGTCTGTTGTCTACATTTGAATCGTTATATCATGGTAAACCCATTTTAGGTCTACCCATATTTTTCGATCAACAAGCCAATGTTAATAGAGCCCAACAGCAAGGTTTTGCTTTGAGATTAGATTTTGCCACCTTAAGCAAAGATCAACTGAAAAAAGCCATCTTAGAAATCTTAAATAATCCTGTGTATAGTCGAAGAGCGAAAGAATTATCTGCAAGATATCATGATCAACCTATAAAACCTATAGATTTGGCTGTTTATTGGACGGAATATGTTTTGCGTCACAACGGCGCCGCACATTTACAAAGTCCGGCTCAGAAAATGGGCTATTTTAGGAAACATGGTGTGGATTGTTTGGCAGGTTTAGCGGCAATTGTTTTAAGTGGTGTATACTTAATAAACTGGATAATTCGAAAAATATTTCAAACAGTTTTTATTCGAACTCCTACGAAAGTGAAAGATAATTAATTTTTTTTTTCCAAATTATTATCTTGTGTCTTTAATTTTATATGTATTTAATTATTATTTTGTAAGATAAGTTTTACAATTTAATTTAAGGCCATTCTAACATTAGGCGTTTTTTTTTATTATAAATTTTTATACAACGGTAACTTGACAACTTAGTGGCTTTTAGAATAAAAGATATTTTCCCGACAAAAAAACGCGTTTTATTTCTCCGCTGCATTTAAGCCATCGTTATTCCATTTTTTTTGTTATTTCTTCCAAATAAGAGGTTTTCTTAAGGTCCTCAAAAATGGCTTGACCTAAAGGAAACGACTTCTAGCATTTTTTAGGTTTCAAAACAGGAAATAAATAAAATCTGCATACGTATACGTCGCTATCAATCAAAAATGCAATCAAAAGTTATGAATTTTTTTCCGTCTTCTCGTGAAATGATACACTGTGCGTCGGTGGTTTGATATATCCAGTCTTTTTTACTTCAAAACAAATTGTTTTACTTCAAAAAAATGTAGGTGGAATGTGTTTGTGGACACTGCTCTAGATACTATTAAATTGTGTTAGAACAGCAGAACCCAAGGATAAAACTAAAAAGGTCTTCCCACTTCAGGCCTTCTATAGGGCATCTAATTTTACCGTTCCTTTCAAAGAAGGGCTTTAAGAAGGCCTTGTCTCTCCCTTCTAAAAGATCTACTACACATTTTTAGCTCTCTTCTCTTAGAAGGGTAGCGTGATGTTGAAATGTTATATCTCTATCATTATGGCAAATACATAATATTTTATTTTTAGATTTCCAATTTATAAAACACAAAAGTTCATTTAATGGCCCTTTCTTTAATTGAGTGCTGCTTAAATGTCTCGCTAGACTGATGGGTACTGTGCTAGTTTGTCAGTCTGAGGGTTGCGGATTCGATTTCCAAAAAAAATAAGAAAAAATTTAAATTAAACTAAATTTAAAATTCTTTTTAAAATTAGAAAAACAATATTATCGTTAAAATTTTTCTTAGTTTTTGGTACGAAATGTCTTCTAAAAGATCATTAAATTGAACGACTCCTAGCATACATTTTTGGGAAGACCTTCCGGAACATTTGCCGGCGAAAGAAAGATTGGAAGGCCTGCTTTGCCATGACAACCTGTGCTTAAAAGATATGAATAAAGGCTTTCATACTTCTTCCATTTACCACTGGCAAACAACTCATTTGGTTTTTCTATTACTAAATTTAAATAAAACAGTACGTATAGTGTATGTGATTCAACGTTGCGTGAGCAGAACATTTTTTCACTATACTCGCGAGTATCTGGAAAATCAGGAAAAACACAACACTAAAAATACTTTAAATATAATTTGGATAAATTTTTATTATATAATTGTTCGTTACATCTTTGGACTTAAATTTGGATCACACTAGCTGTGCCCGCCACGTCGTGGGCGTCTTGACAATGTTTTGCTCGATTTTGCTTTGAAAGTATTCCACACCAATTGTAAGACTCTTAATTTTATAGTGCTTTAGTTATGGTTTATAAAATTCTAAACTTTATAAAAAAATTCTAAAAATTATTGTAAAGCTCTGTAAGAGGTGTTTAAAACAACGTAATTCCACAAAGTAAAATTATAAATTTTATTCCATTGGCGCCCATATATATCCCACTTTAAAATATCCCAGTTTTTTAAATATCCCACTTTCAAAAATTAAAGGTGCGCAACCGTGTTAAAAATATCCCAGTTTTAAACCGAAAATTTCAGTACCTTTAAACCGGAAATTGCGTACTTACGCTGCTTTTTTTCCACTTTCTCTTGGAAATGAGATATTTTTGCGGAAAAAAAGTATGCTATATTGGAGTTAGGATGCTAAGGTACCCCTCACAAAATTTTGTTAAAATCCATCAAGTAGTTTTTACGTGAGACGAACGCAAAAGAAAAGCAGACAGGCAGCAGAGTTCAAAAGATAGGGCCATATATGTATGTATATCAAATGACATCACCTATTGGGACACCCTTTAAATTAAAATTTTAATTTAAATACTTGTTATAGAGGACTTTGTCATACAGATTCTTTGTAAATTTTTAACTGTATGTTCATATACATCAAATTACATCAACTATTGGGATACCCTTAGAAATTAAATATTTATACTTGTTGTTATACCAGACATAGTAGTGAACTTTTTGTCTAATTTTTAAGTACTTGTCTATAACTATTCCAAAGATGAGGACATATAATGGTCAAATTTCATCAATAATGGGGACACCCTTTAATTTATAAATTCACATTTTATACTTGTTGTTATAGCGGGCTAAGCATATAGGTTATTTGTAAATTTAAACTGTCTATCTATAACAGTTCAAAGGTTTGGTCACATATATATAAATTTACATTAACTATAAGGACACCCTGTAATTTTCAAATTCATATTTCATACTTGTTATTATAACGTGCATAGAGTTCTTTGTAAATTTCAACTGTCTGTCTTAACGGTTCAAAAGTTTGGCTATATACATATCAAATTAAACCAACTTATGGGACACCCTTTAATTTCTAAAATTTATACTTATTATAACAGACTTAGTAACGAACATTCTGTGCAACTTTCAAGTGTTTGTTTATAACGGTTCAAAAGATACGATCATAAAGGTGAAATTACGTCACCTATGGGGTCACCCTTTAATTTTTAATTTTATTTTTTTACTACTTTTTGTTATTGGGAGCTTTTTTAACTTTAAATTGGTGACCTAAAAAGTTCATAATACAAGTAAAAAACATGGAGACACCCTTTATTTTTTAAACTTTTAAACTTCTTTTAAAATGAGACCAATGTGGAAGCAAAACCTTTCTTATAAAGAACAAAATTTGAAAATCGGTTCAGAAATAACCGAGTTCTGAAGGCACAAACATAAAAAAACAAGCAACACAGACGAATGATAACCTCCTTCTTTTTTTGAAGTCATTTAAAAAATGAAGTATATTTATAATAAATAAATTAACAAATTTAATTTATTTATGAAAACTTTTAGATGTAAAATAAAATTTTAATAAAAAACACAAGTTTCAATAAAGGAAAACATCAAATGATAACTTGGCCGGGTATTTATATCACAAGCAGACAAATTATTTCTTCTGGCAACGCTGTTGACAAAAAAGCTTTTTATATTCTCTTTCTCTTACTCTCTCTCTCTCTCTCTCTCTCTCTCATTTTAACGACTCACTAAAACAAGCTCCACACAATTGCTCCACTGAAATAAATACTAGTGGAAGTGCAGCATTTTGTGGGCTATTTTCGTGGCGAAGTAACAAAACAAATAAATAAACTACAAGTGGCTGAAAAAATAGCAGAGGTCCAAAAAATTACACACTTTTAGTTAAGAATCAAGCGTCAGCGAGTAAGGTACGAGAGTGTTTGCGAGTGTTCATTTTGTAAATTTATTAGATACACAGAGTTATTTTACATATTGGGGATTTAGTTTTTGTTTTGGTAACAAACAATATTCAAGTTGCGGCAACTTGAAAATAGCAAAATAGAAAAAGTTTAAAAAACAGATTATAGAAAAGATACAACTAAAGAATAGTCAAAAGGAAAAAACAAGAACAACAACTTCAACACGAAAATTTAATCGAAAGTTAAAAAAAGGAAAACGAAAAAAAAAGAATGGAAAAATAACAACAAAAAAAAAATAAAACAAATTTTTTGTGTATGAAAATAAAAACTTGAAATAAATCTAAAATAGTGCTTCTTATAATTAAATAATATTATGATTAAAAAAAAAAAATTGTTGTTCCTAGGTGTGACAGAAGTGATATGAAAACACAAAATAATATTTAGAAAAAAAAAAAAATATATGTATAAAAGATTTTAAAAATACTTGAAACAGCTCCAAGATCTTAAAACATATTAAGCATAAATAAACATACATATTTGTGAATTCTAATAAAATTTGGGAAACATTCAGTTTGAAAATTAAAATATTATTTTTTTATTTAAAACCTTAAAAGCCGCAAAACCCAAACAGTTGCCATACATACATACATTACTCAGGCCCATTGTCGTATATCATTAACATTATTTAAAAGAATTAATACTTTTTTTACTAATATTATATTTACTAATATATATTTTTTTTACTAATATATATTTAAATACCCTTCACCAGTTCTAAATTTTAGGAATTTTTAAAATTCTGTTATTATTTTCTAAACCTCGCCTACAATAAAAACGTTAATAAGGCGAAAAATAACTGTAGAGAAGATCGCTAAAATAAGTTATTAAATGAAGGCCAACTTTTCGTTATTTAAGGCATTTAACCTCAATCTTTACTCCGTTTTGTTTAATTGGTTCTAGTATTTAAGATATACCGTTATAATTAATGTCAAGTTAAGTAAGATATTCGAAAATTCGCACTCGAAATACCTTAATGCATTAAAAACATAGGCAACAGCAGACTACCCACTACAACCTGTCAAAAGTAACATACAAACCGATAACCTTTTTGACAGTCTCCGAAAACAACCGATGATAAACAGTGAATTAATTCCCTGTTGATCGTTTATACAACCTTTTCTTATTTACATTTGAAGTTAGTCATGAACAGCTGTTTAATTTTTAACCGTGAAGGAAAGAAAAATTTCACAGCGAATTTATGGGCAGTTGAATTTTCACAGAAATAAAAATTTCACTTATTATTCACGATCAAGTATTGTTCAAGGCATATTCATATGGGTAGACTAGCGGCGAAAAAAAGTACAACTCTGTAATAAAAAGACGTAAATTTTGTTATAAATCATTTTCGGCTGTCATAAAAAATAATAAAAAATATTAGTACATTTTGACACTGGAACATGGAGGCGAAAAATAGTCAGCTGATCTCTCGAGTTTAGATGTTATGAATTCGCCTTGGTATTGATGTATTTAATTAGTTATTTTTTTCCTGCTTTTTAAATGTCCTTAAGGAACAAAAGGCCTCTAATAAAGTACTTTTCTTATTTTGTCAATATTGTACTCATTTAAAAGATGATTTTAAAATATATAAGCTAAAACAAGAAAAACTTTTTTATTGATTTTTATAAATTTAACAGGTTTTCCAGTGTTACAGGCAGATACTAAAACAATCCATATCAGAGAAAAATATTGCAAAAATAGAATACATTATTTTAAAACACTGAATCATTTTACACATAAACAAAAAATACTTGTATTTAATGCTCGTATCTTGTCTTGATGTTATGTATGAATAGTTTGTTCTTCTTGGGTATTGTGAAGAACTGTCAGTGACTGTATATCGCTTGTGAGGGCCAAGTTAATTGTTAATGTTATTTATGTTCTAAAGCAAGAAAGAAAAAAAACCAAACAAATAAATAAAAACAAACACAAAAAATGCAACAAGTTTTGATTTTAAGTTTTACAGCTGAATTTGAAAAAATACCAATCGGTAGAAAACCATAAATAAAAGTGAAATTTCTAATATATACTCGTGAATTTATTTATTTATATTTATTGTTTTTTACGATTTCTTATCAACTTTTTAATTTCAAAATACCAACTGGTGCCTTATAGTCTATTTGAGCCATTTAAAAGGTAGTAGCAGAAATAAATTGTATTTATTAAGTTCCCAAACAAAGCTTTCAGGGTCTGGTTTTACTTTTTTCTCTATTAATTTAAACGTATACTCGTACATACATTGTATATCTGAGTTTAGTTTCAAAGCAGACCAAAAAAATAGTTTTTACTAAAAAAACTTCCGTTAAATATCAAAAAACTAGTAACTGGTTTAATAGAGCACACTGAACGAAATTTCATAAGGTATTAAAAACACTAGGGAAAAACATCCCTAAAAATAATCATACTATTCAAAGCGAACGATATACAATTTTGTTTCACACTAGGGTTAGGCATAATAACGATATATCGATATTAAAAAAAAATTATCAATACTTGTAATGTAATGTAAATTACATCTGCTCCCTGGTATATAAAAAATTCGAACATCCACAAAGACCTGAACATGCCATCAGTTAAAGCAGAAATAGCGAAACATGCAGTCACATATCTAAAGAGACTTGAATCTCATCCAAACCCTTTGGCGCGTAACATGCTGAATGAACCTGGTTACATTCGACTAAAAAGAAGAGATACTGCTTTTCTTGGCCGTACATTAGAGGGATGACCCGCAAATGATTGCAAAATCCGTGAAACAAACATTATTTTTGTCTAGCACTGGCTGGACTTAAAAAGAATATTTTATTTTAGACTTAAGTTACGAGTAATTATTGTTAGTCCAAAAATATTGAAGATACAATAAATAAATTAAAGAAAAAAAAACTTGTAATATTGACATTTGGGGAAATTATCAAACTATTCAAACATAACCATATGTGACGCAAGCTGACGAAAGAGACCTCATTTTGTCAGGGGTCGAAATTGAGTTTTCGATGTTTAAAATTTTTGATCGAAGGCAAACCATATTCGGCAAAAATATGGCGTTTTTTAGTTTTTACTTCAAAAGTTTAGTTTTGACATAATCGAGGTTAAAGTTGGACAAGTTTATTTGACTTCTTAGTTATTTTTAATTTATTTTTGTTTTTAAAGTTGAGGTTGTTTATTATTTTATATATCGATTTTTCGCTGATACTTTGTGTAGCATCATCAGGAAAAAATTTTAAAATTAACGGTAACAAAATTTACAATTAAAAAGTAAGGAAAGAAAGTAAAAGTAATTTAATTGTAATTTTTATTACAGTTAATTTTTAAATTTTTTCCTGATGATGCTACACAAAGGAGTAGCGAAATATCGATTAAGCGATGTCCGTCTGTGTTCGGATTGAAATTAACTTTGCCAATCAACTTTTCGCTAATGCAATTCAGCAACATCAGACCATTCCATTCGCGTTGTTTTTATTTTTTTCAGTTGTAATGATTATCGCATGGAGTACAAAAAGATCTCGCAGGTTCATTAACCCCCATGCGAGGGGAATCAGGAGCAGTCAATGGGAATATTGGTGGTCAATATGACTCCCGTAGTGTGTTTTAGTCTGACCATTCTAACGGAATATACATAGATTGCATGAAGGTCCAAACATTTACAAACAATTTTCTGTAAAATTTTAACAAAAAACGATAAAATTAAATTATAGAGAACATTTTTATAAATAACTCTCGATAAAGTTTTTCGAAAAAATTTTTAGAAAATAATTTTAAAAAAATTTTGACAAAAAATTTTCGATAAAATTTTTAGAACAAATTTTTACAAAAAAATGTCGATAAAATTTTTGAAAAAAATTTTGGATAAAATTTTACAAATTTTTTATAAAGTCTTTAGAAAAAAATTTCGATAAAATTTTTCCAAGAAATTTTCGGTAAAATTTTTGGAAAAAAATTCGATAAAATTTTTTGAAAAAAATTCGATAAAATTTTTAGAAAAAAATTTCGAAAAAAATTTTGATAAAATTTTTACAAAAAATTTCGATTAAATTTTTAGAAAAAAATTTTGATAAAATTTTACAAAAAATTTTCGATTAAATTTTACATAAAATATTCGATAAAAATTTTCGATAAAATTTTACATAAAATATTCGATAACATTTTCTCAAAAAATTTTCGATAAAATTTTTACAAAAATTTTTCGATAATATTTTCTCACAAAAGTATCGATAAAATTTTTAAAAAAAATTTCGATAAAATTTTTATAAAAAAATATTGATGAAATTTTTAGAAAAAAAATTTAATATAACTTTTAGAAAAAAATTTCCATAAAAATTTTACTAAAGCTTTTCGATAAAATTTGACAAAAAATTTGGATAAAATTTTTACAAAAAAATTTTCGATAAAATTTTACAAAAAATATTTTTGTTAAAATCTTTATAAAACATTTTCGGTAAAATTTTATCAAAAAGTTTTACAAAACGTTTTCGATAAAAATTTTCTATATATTGTAATAAAGAAGTTGAAAATCTTAAAGGTAAAAATCGAATTGTCAAATTGGGAAACATAACCGAGAAAGGGTTAAATATTCCCTTACTGTGGTGAAGGGTATATAAAATTCGGCATGGCCGAATATAACACTCTTACTTGTTTTCACATAAAATTAAGTATAAACTATTACAATTTTTAAAAATTGTTTAAAATGAACCTGTCTGTTTTCTCTATTTTTAGTTAATTTTACACTTGAGTTAAAATTATACAAAGAGCAACTTTACTCGCAATCAAACGAATTTCAAGTTTTTTTAAATGTGCGTATTTAACTCAAATTCTACACAAATACGTAACACACAGTCAGCCCCACCTACTAATGTTTATTGCTTAAACAAATTTTACATATTTGTTGCCAATTTTCTGTTTTTCTGCTTTCTTTTCGATATAAATATTTTTGGCAGACACATTGGCTTAGATTTCTTTTATGGAATAATAATACAAAAAAATTAATTAAGGAAATTTTTGCAAGGAAAACAAGAAAGTGTTTTAAAGAAAAACAAATTTGGTCAAAAAATATAGTTTTGAACAAAAATATTAACAAGACAAATTAACAAAAATACACTGAAAGAAGTTTTTTATCTAAAAATAAATAACTAAAAATTTTTAAAAAATTATTTATGCTTTTTATATATTTTTTTTAAATAAAACAATAACAATTTATTAAAAATTATTCTATAAAAACTAAAATTCATCATTGCACAACTTTAAATTATTTTCATAATTTTGACTTTCGTTGCTGCTGCTCAAATTTCTAATTCGCCGGCAATTTTTTCATCTTTAAATTTGGATTCTTTACGTTTGGCGTCAAAAACTTATTGCGTTTTGGCACTTTTTATTATTTTAATGTCTTGAAATGTAAGTATATCAGTTTTATACATCAATTTAAATTTACTTTTATTTAAGTGCGTTTTTATTTTTATTTCCTCCCTTATTTTGTTCTCAAATGTTCTTTTGTTAAAGGGAAATTTTAAATACAATCGTTGCCCTGACAGAAGGGATTTCAGTTTTTCCTTTGATGTGTAACAAAAGGAAAACCCTCATGTTACATAAAACTGATTTTTTTTTATTAAGAAAAATGTTTTGATTATATTTTATGTTGTTAAGTTTTTGTTTTTAAATCGATATTTAAAAGTAAAACTTGCTCTAAAAGTTAAAATATTTTTTCCCAACTTGAATGTCAGGTATAAATTCCTTTTGTCTTCAAATTGATAAATCCTTTCTGCAATATATGTACATTACAAACCTTGTTTTAACGGAAAAAGCTGACATCGTTATACATTTGACGATGCGGTAATAGAAATATATAAAATTTATATCAATCATTTGTTACACAGTGCAAAACGGAAAAAAATAACGATATACGGACACCACTACGTGATAAAAGACCAAAAAAAGACCCTTGTCTCTCAGTTTTGTCCAAAGTCCTCCAGGTTTTTTGTTATGGGCCCTCAAAAATGTGGGGCCTCGATGTCATTTTTGCAAAAAAATTATCATTTACTCAAGCTCATATTTTGCAAACCGTTTGGAATTTTGATATACTCTCTGAGGTAAAGTTGTAGCTCTTGTCATAAAGAACAAAAATTGTGAACATATAAAATCAAAAAAACTTCATCTTCAAGGTCAAAATCGCAAAAAACTTTAAAAAATTCAATTTTTTTTTACCTTTTTTCCCCTGTTCAGGTCCACAGGTAGCAAACCTTTAAAAATTCAAGGAAACAATCAACTACAAAAATGAACCTAAGATCTCAATAAACAACTTTCTAGAACATATGAACTTCCTAGGAATGATTCTTAACACCGTTTAGGTAGCGCTAAGGTAGCCGTAAAAGTGAAAATTTTCCTGAAAATTTTTTAGCTACCTAAGCGCTACTATTAACTTGTTTCGTGAACAAATTTTTTATTATTTCATTTTCAAGTTTTGTTAGCCAACTGTTGGCATACTTTTGCCAGATCCTGTTATTTACAGTTTGATTTATGTTTTCGGTTGGTTCAGTAATTTCTTCCATTCTTCGCTCTAATAAATGAGTTTAACTGTTTAGTTGACCTTTTTCAACTTCTTGCCAGTTTGTGCTTAGAATAAATTGTTAGCAGTGGAAATGTTATAAAACTTATAAAAATTAATAAGTTTAAGTTGTTTTAGTATTTTGTCTGTTTGGAAAATTGTGCCGGCTCCATTGCTTAATCAGTGTTTTTACATTGGAAGACTCAAAACCCATTCAAATGAGATCATCGTGCTGTGAAGAAAAAGTAATGGATTATTTTTTACTTTTTTATTTTCATTTAATTTTTTAAATTTTAGAAATTATATTTAATTATTTTATGTTGTCTTAGAAGTTATTTTTCAATAATAAATACTGGTACTTAATATTATAAAAACATGCATTTATTTATTAATTATTCACACTATTTTTTATAGTTGCTTGTCAGAAAGGACACGTGGTCCAATAAAATTATTTCATTTTAAATGGCCTCCATTTGTTTCATTTATTTTAAAAAAGTTTCGTTTTAAGCTAAAGTGTTATTGAACTTTAAATTTGTTAACATGTTTTTCACAGGTTTTATTTTATTTTATTTTTCAATTATAATAAAGTTTTACAATCAACTAATAAAACACAGTCCACAAACGAGGGCCGTCCCAAAACTACCTGATCAGATGTATAGGTGGCAAAAAAAAATGGTGGTTCGTTCGTTTTTTATATATTTCA
The DNA here is from genome assembly GCA_949628195.1 of Phasia obesa. Lineage (NCBI taxonomy): Eukaryota > Metazoa > Arthropoda > Insecta > Diptera > Tachinidae > Phasia > Phasia obesa. The sequence continues at coordinate 10,964,226 of OX451219.1, forward strand.
GCATTTTATTGCTTATTAGTAAAAGATCCCATGACAGATCCAATATGTCGGACCGAAAGTTATCTGGGGTCGCAAATACATATTTCTACTCATCTTACATGCATTACTTTGCTTACATGAGCTTCATACGTAAACGTTATGAAATTTTTACTTTTTCAAAGTAGAGGTGCAATAATGACATAAATACTTTTAGTATTTGTCGCGTTATATAACTGCTTAAGGGTGTGTGTCTTGTCAGTTGTTAATGGTTACAAATTTTATTCACATACTTAGACATACAAGTTTATATCTACTATTATAATGCCAGTGAATGCAGAACTTTAAAAGAATGTATTTATTTAGTTAATAAATATTTCTTTTTGTTTTTGTAAAGACAAACACGATATTCGAAGCTTCTTGCTTATCTGCAAAATACACACAGAGCCTTTGGCGGGAATTGAAGTCGCAACCCCCAGGACTGAGTATCTAGGGCAATACCAATCAGTGTACAGAGGCCTTGTGAAAATATATTAATTGGGAAAACCATAGCGAATGAAACTTAATACAAAAGAAGATGAAAGAGGCCCTACTAAACTGACTTATTGATAGAAACTCTAAGCTTAGCTAAGGCTTCTTACCAATAAGCCAAGTTTTACTGTACAATGCACGGTGGGGCAGAATTAAAATATTTTGGAAATAACTCAGCCATTTGTAACGAGCTAGGCCGATTGATCCAAAAATTGTCAGGAGGAAAGTAAAAATATTGAAAATGCCATGAAATTATCTACCAAAATAGAGTAAAAAAAAATTCATGCCAACAATATTACTGTTTTGTATTATCATTTTAAATTCTCATGCAGTTAAAAAAGAACACCCTTTATAAATAATACACTGTGTAACTTCGTAAGTCATGGCAAAATAACCATATACGGACACCACTACGTGATAAAAGACCAAAAAAAAGACCCCTGTCTCCCAGTTTTTCCCAAAGTCCTCCAGGTTTTTTTTATGGGACTCGATGTCATTTTTGCAAAAAAATTATCATTTACTCAAGCTCATATTTTGCAAGCCGTTTGGAATTTTGATATATTCTCTGAGGCAAGGTTGTAGCTCTTGTCATAAAGAACAAAAATTGTGAACATATAAAATCAAACAAACTTCATCTTCAAGGTCAAAATCGCAAAAAACTTTAAAAATTTTAATTTTTTGCCTTTTTTCCCCTGTTCAGGTCCATAGGTAGCAAACCGTTCAAAATTCAATAAACAACTTTCTAGAACATATAAACATTTTATATGTTCAGAATTTTTGTTCTTTATGACAAGAGCTACAACTTTGCCTCAGAGAGTATATCAAAATTCCAAACGGTTTGTAAAATATGAGCTTGAGTAAATGATCATTTTTTTGCAAAAATGACATCGAGGCCCCACATCTTTAAGGGCCCATAAAAAAAAACCTGGAGGACTTTGGGCAAAACTGGGAGACAGGGGTCTTTTTTCTTTTGGTCTTTTATCACGTAGTGGTGTCCGTATATGGTTATTTTTTTCCGTGTTGCACTGTGTAACATATACACAGAAACAAATATTTGCCCCAATGATTGGTTTTAATCTCAAACTAATTAAAACTTAATTAAATAATTAACTGATTCAATTATTTTTAATTAAATAGCTTGTTTGATCTGTTTTTAACAAATCTATATTTGAAATAATTAAAAAAAAAATAATTGAACTTTAATTTAAAAATAATTAAAACCTTTAATTGGTGCAAACATTTTTTTCTGGTCGCAAAAAAGATTATTAATTAAATTAACTATTCAAGATTACAGAGCCCTCAAAGTTTTATTTATTTTATTATTTTGCAAGGGGTAATACCGAACTAACTTCATGGATACCTTTTCGACCTCCTTCGTTTCTTTATGATTTCTGCTATCCGACTGGACATTTTACGAATACCTTTCATTGAGTCTCGTGCTGTCATTGGCCGCTTTAACTCTAGACTGTAGTTATTTCAGACTGGCGAATAATACATGTGGACATTCTTCCTCATCAAAAACACTATGGTAATTGCTAACACTTGCTTAAGTCTAAGTTCTCTACAGCATCTCCAATTTAATATGTGTCTGCCCATTATGTTAGCCTATTTCCAGGCACAGTCTGCAAGTATCGTCTTATCTCGATCTTTAATTTGGCCAGATAATACTTGAGAGTACGTGACCTGTCACTAACGTAGTTAACCATTTGTAGGCACCCAGGTTATATCCAGGCTCCTTCTTGGTCTTCCTGCCAACCAGTTAAATAAGCCATGCCAAAATTTTCGGCGGCGGCGGCGGCTGCGTAATTATATATCGGCGGCGGCTTTAAAAAAAGGTTTTTTTGCATCAATTTTAGTTTTGAACTTTATTTTAAGTTCTAAAAAAGGTCTTTATTTATTTATTTAACAGTATAAACTGTCAAAATTGGATGGTTAAGTCGGTAGAAGTCGACAAAAACGGCGGTTTTTTTGGGCCGAAACAAGCCGATAAAAACGGCGGCGGCTACAATATTGGTAAAACAGCTGGCGGCTCGTGCCATCGGTTTTCAGCTTCTCGACTTATTTCTCTGCCCACAATCCCGGACTGACAGAGAAGCACAAGTTTTAATTCATTTAAATCGCTGATTTAACTTCATTTAATAATAATAAGCGTAATAAACTCTAGTGCTATTAATGGCGTCTACTTTGCGTGCCGTTCGTAAATATTTAATTGGCTTTAAAAACATTAGAAACATTTACTACTGAAACTATCATAGTATAAAAAAAACTATAAAAAAAACTAACAACAAATATTATGATTTATTTTCTTCTTCTTCGTTGTTGTACCTCTTAATATCTATGTATGTATGTAGTCAGTCATTAACAAGATGTTTAACACGACCGACACAAGTTCAACAAAATTTACGAATAACTAATCAAAAGTGAACTTTTTTCTTTTGGGGCGAAATAGGCACTCTTTCGTTTGTTTTTCGTTGTTGTTGTTGTTTTTTGTTTAACTCTTAAGCCAGTCTGAATGACGTCAGTTTTTATTTGTCTTAAATTTTTTCAATAAAAATGTAAGATTTTTTACACATGCATAATGCTGTTTTGTTATTTATAGAATGTGAGTCAAATGAAATGAATCTATAAATATTATTGAAACAGTCATTCATTATGGAATGAATTTGATTTCTAATACTTGTTTTGATTTCCTTTTTATTTTTCACTTAAACGTCTTTTCATGAATCAAATTCTTTATTAACTGGCTACCAATTCACTCCAAATAATGAATCATTTTACTTTAAGGCGAAATAAAAAGTAACGCATGATTTCATGCATGAAGCCAAGGTTGATTTTAAACGTGTTAAATTAATTATATTTTTTCAATGAATTTTATTGGAATCAGTGTTGTGGTATAGAAGAAAAAAGAAGTAGCATTTGTTAATTCGATTTAAAGATTTCTACATTAAAAGTGATAAGACAGAGCTCTGGAGGGAGTTTATTCTACATACAAACGGTACGGGTAAAGAAGGAATTTTTTCGACCGTTAGAGGATGAGAAAAAATATGTTCCACTCAAAATTTACCTTTTCATTGTATTATCAATAGAACAGTGAAACACAACCCACACTACTGTGGAAGCAAGGCGAATTCATACCAGGTGTGAGCAGTAGGACAACAACTACAACAAAACAACAACTTTTACATTAGATTAGCAGATATGAAACAATGTATTTTTTGACAAGACATTAGCAAAAAAACGAGAACAAAAAACAATCAGCTGGGCTATCGACTCCATCTGGTATGAATTCCCCTTGTGTGGAAGTAACTAAATATTCTCCCATACACAGTTGAGCAGCTGGAAATAGATTTTAAAGCACCGGTACATACATACGATTTTCGTTCGGTCGGATCTAATAACATTTAGAGAGGTATTAGGAGATAAAGTTAGTTACGCCGTGTTTACACATAAAAAAAAAAATATTTGCACAAATTAAATGTCTTAATTCTTTTTCCGAATAAAATTTAATTAAACAAGTAAAAGTGCTAAGCCATGCCTAATCTTCTATACCCTTCTCCACAGTGATTTTTATTTATACAGACATGAATGTAAAACGTCTATGCCACCAAATCAAAAATTAATTCGCAAATTAAGTTTGGAAATCACCACGCCATATCTGACAATTCTAGTTATATTTCAATTGATTAAAATGGGCGCAAAATTTGTTAATTAAAGAGAAAAGGTCATCTATTTAAGAGTCGAAAGCATTTAAAAAAGTAAAAACTTTCGTATACGGTGTGTATTGTCTCCTTAAATGCCAAACCAAGGCGAATCTATTTAACAGGTGAAAGTGAGACGACAACAAGTACCACAATAAAAAACAACATGTATTTTGTTTTTGTTTGGTTTGCTGCCTCTGTCAAAATAAATTAATTCGCCTTAATTAATATCAAAGCAAAATGTAAAAAAAAATAGCTCTGTTCGCTTACTTTCGAAGCAGAAGCTTCCAACATTTATGAACATTATTGAACATTTCATTGAATTATTTTTTTACACAATAATAATTTAAGAGCTTATTAATCTTATGTGTTAAGATCCCTGAAAGATGTTAAAATGACCTACAATGTTTCTAGAGCTGCTGGCTGCATGACTATCAAACAACAAAAAATAAATTTATTAACTCTTTGTAATTAAAGAACAAACCTAATGTGTTTTGTTTATTTTTACTAAAAGAAAAAACCAAGGTATATTTATTTTACTAGGTAGTGGCGACCCTACAACAAATACAACAATACAAGAACAACATGGCATTTTATTGTTGCTTTGTAGTTCGGAATGTCAAAAAAAAATCATAGAAGAAAATTGAGAATGCGTGTATGTGTTTTATTGCCTTCTCACTTCTACACTATAAAATTTCTGAACACATACAACTTTTGGCATGTCGAACTACTAAATCAGCTGGGCGGACGACACTACCTAGTAAGATAAATAAAAAAATAGAAATAAAAATTAAAAAGCAATCAAAATAAAATCAAAAAAGAAGCAGCTTATTTAAATTTTTATAATGTTGTGAAAATTTGTGTTTTGTGTTGTGTGTTTTAAAAATTTTAAATAAAAATCAAAACCTTTTTTAAATATTTTATTTTTCATTTCAATTTCAATTTTGTTTTCAATATTGTTTCTAAATAAACAAATTTTGACAAAACCTGCCTCCAAAAAACGTAAACAAACTAAATTCAGCTGGGCTATCAACACCACCTGATATAAATTCGCCTTGTGCCAAACCATGTTTAATAAAAAAAAAAATTTGTAAAAATTTCATGTAAAATTTCTTGGAAAATTGTTGTAAAAATATTTTTTGGAAAATTTTGTCGTACATTTTTTGAAAAATTTTTTGTAAAAATATTTTTTTTTAATTTTTTGGAAAATTTTTTTTTAAATTTTTTTGAAAAATGTTTTTTAAAATTTTTCAAAAATTTTGTAAATTTGAAATTTTATTAGTCGATTTGTTTATTTTCGAAAATTTGGACCTTTCTGCCTCGATACACCGATTGGTAGCGCGCTAGTCTATCAGTCTAGAGGTTGCGGGTTCGATTCCCGCCAAAGACTCTGGGTGTTTTCTGCAGACAAGCAAAATAGCTTCGCAGAGTTAGTGTTGTAAAAAAAAAAATAGAATCATGGTTACCAGTGGGCACCCTATGGGTCTATTGTCTACTTCTATGTGCATTGCTTTAAATAAAGGCCTTTAATCCAAATTGAAGCGGAAAAACCTTATCAGCCAAAAAACATAAAATAGTAATATTTAAGTGGCGCCACTTTCAAATACTTTAATTTTATAAAAATATAAAATTACTTATTCAAAAATGTCTTGTATCACGTAAAAATGTAAAAACAAAAAAGTTTTAGTTTTCATTTTGTGGTGTTGATTAATTATCCTTTTTCTACATTTGCAGTTGAAATATAAAACAAAAGCAAAGACAATATTCCACTTAAGAGTTTATTTTTTTTTTTCTATTCTAAATCACTTTCTTAAATTCGTACCAAAACTACATTAACCTATATTTTTTTTGGCAGATATAACTGACATTTTGGATAAGTGTGTGTGTGTATTAATTTTAACGTACGTTAGGATTGAAAACATTCATTTAAAAATTTTTGTATTTATTTGTACATACATTTGTGGGTTTGCAAGGGGATGCAACTATTTTTGGCAAATATGTACGTATGTATGTGTCATTACTTTCGACAAAGCTTTAGATAATAAGGGAATTTAAGTTAGTGCGCAGGACACGCAAATTTTATTTTAGTACTCTGGGAAAAAAATATTTTTATTTTTAAAAAAGAGCAATATATGTACATATATAATGAAAAACAGTAACACTTTTTGCCCGTGTGCAACAATAGTGTACAAACTCGACATTTTTATATTTTCACTTTTTGCAAAAAAAAAATATTTCCTTGTTTTGACTATTTTTTGGCTATTTCAGGAAAGAAAAGATAATTTAAAATTTGTTTGTACTATACATCTAATGTAAAATTTAAAAAAATGTAAAATTTAATTTCAGAGTTAATACACTATTGTTGAACTTAGTGCGATATGTAAATAATAAAATTTCAAAATATTTTAGCCTTGCCGGTATTAAACGGAACTTCATCTAAACAAAATTATTAAATGTATTGAAAAGTAAATGTTTCAAATTTTATTTGTTTTATTTTTTTGATGCCCACATACTATTATCACAAATTCAGGATACTACTATCATAGATCCTAGATGCTACTATGAGCAACTCTTTTAATTTTATTTGTTGAAATGTTAACATTGCAACACCTATAGTGTGTGTGAGTCGAAGTTGGGCTAACAGAATTTGTTGGCCTATACTCGCGAGTATAGGAATATAGAACATACACACTATTGCTTTATTTACATACTAGCTGTGCCCTCAACGTCATGGGCATCCTGACAATATTTTGCTCTATTTTTCTTTGGAAGTATTCCACAAAGGGTTTGAATTGCTTGCTTAAAAATAGCAACAGCACTAAAATCTTTGCTTTGCTTACATCTTTTTCAGCAAATAAAAAAACTGAATTCATATAACAAAAACTGAATATATGAATTTTGTTATAAGCGAAGCAAAAGCAAAAAAAAAGAAGAGCAACTCATTTGCTTAAGCTTACTATGTGTATCTTTCTGCAGCAAAGCAATTAGCAAAGCAATATTTTTGAAAACGTTTGCTGTTGCTTAAGCAATAAGTTAATGTTTGTTTCTACTCTTGCTGTTGCTGTAAAACAATATTGGAAATCTTTATTTGGCAGATCTTCTAAATTTAGTTTTTTTTTGATTGTATATGTAACACGTGGCGCAGTAATTTTAATCTCTCTCTGTCAAAGATTTAAGACTGCAGCAGCGAGTAACAGCAAAAAACAGCAATCGTAGTCAGCCACTAATTCACAGTAAAGAGTTAAGCATAAGCAAAAATAAAAATGAAGAACAACTTATTGCTTAAGCAACAGAAATTGTTTTTAAAGTAATTGCTTTGCCGATTGCTTTGCTGCATAAAGAGACACATAGCAAGCTTAAGCAAATGAGTTGGTCTTCTTTTTTTGCTTTTGCTGCATACCTTTTCTAAGCTACAGTTAAGCAATTACATATGCATTGAAAATAGTCAAGCATTTTTAATCACTGATTCCACACCAATTGTAAGTCTCTTACTTTTATAGTGCTTCAGTTATGGTTTATGTATTTACTTTATATAAAGGTACCCATGCCTGGATAAAATTGTAAAATTTATAAAAAATTCTGTAAATTATTGTAAAGCTCTATAAAAGGTGTTAAAAATATTTTAATAACAATGTAATTCCGCAACATAAAAATACAAATCAAATACAAATTTTATTCAACTGGCGCCATCTGTTGCGCAAGAGTGTTTAAATTATCCCACTTTCAAAAATAAAAAAGGGGCGTTGAAAATATCCAAGTTTTAAACCGAAAATATCCGTACCTTTAAACCGGAAATTGCTGTTTAGCTGCTTTTTCTCCACTTTCTCTTGGAAATGAGATATTTTTGAGGACAAACTAGTATCCTTTATTAGAATAACGCTTTAGTTTTCCCACATGTTTAATTAAAAAACTAGTTGATATTTCAGTAGTGAATGTCTCAATGGATTGATTTTCAGTACGGGGGTTGCAGGTTCTATTCACCCCCCCCAGGTGCTGGGTGTTTTTTGCAGACAAGCAAAACACTTCGCTAGTAGTTTTGTCTTTAAAAAAAGTAAAAAACAAAATTATTTTGTTGTGCCAAAAGATACATCGCTTTGTAGTTTAGTAACTTTAATTGTGGTCTAACTTATGCCATATAAACTGTGTCTGCATAAAAGTTTACAAAATTTTTATGAATAATACAAGCCTTGTTTACCAATATTGCATGATATGTTGATGTCCTAGAGAATATCATCACATCAAATCTCCCCTCAATTTAATTTAATTTATTTTATGGATTGGATTTGTTTTCTTTCTTGTCTCTTTCATAAATCAATTTTATTCATTTATTTTCTTTATTTTAAAGTTGATTCGTTCATTCAATCTATAAAATTAATTTTAAAAGTAGCATTATTGCACACTCACAGACACAAACACACACACACACATACACACTGTCATTTATAAACTCATGCATGTACGGGTATTCGCACACATATTGTTCTTGTTATCCTTGAGCTTTGGCTGTGTGTTTATATTTTCGTAACTTTAAATTGGGTCGTTCGCTTATTAGAGAAGTTGAGTGGAGAGGAAAATCAATATTTTTGTATTCACTCGCTTATTGTTTTGTTCTTTTTCTTATAGTTTTTTTGTGGTGGTTACTTTTCTGTGGCAGTAAAAACGTGCCACAGAAACGTGTTCTAGAGATATTAAACAACCCAGCTAATTCTATGTTTAAATCGATATTTACTGTCTTCTTTTTTATTTTATTGTTTTAGTGTTTTTTTTGGAAATTCGAGACAAATGTCTACTAGCAATAAATATACAAACATATATGTACATATGTATGTAGAATGTGATATTTATTTTAAGTGTAAAACTCTTGATTTTAGATTTTTGTTTTTATTTTGCTAAATTTAGGCCCATTTTTATAACTTGCCTTTAGCTAAAGTTAGGATTTTGTTGGAGCGATAAATAGTTTTTTGTTATTAAAATTAAGCTAAAAACCACTTTTAACTATCACGTACTATATGGGCAAGCTATAGCAATGAGCATTATCGTCATATTAAAAACTACTTCTCGCTCCAACAAAATCCTAACTTTAGCTAAAGGCAAGTTATAAAGATGGGCCTTAATGATTTTAAAATAGTGAATGTATGAGAATATAGAATAAGCATTCTAGATTAGAAAACATTAAATGAGTTCTGAAATATAATTATATTATTTGATTTTTAAACACTTAAAAGTTTTTATATGTATAGAACGTTACCCTAGGTATTTAACAAAAAATAAGGAAAATGAATTAATAAAAACATGACAAGAACAACTTTAAGCAATACTATGAAAGCTACTTCTTTTCGAAAAAAAAATCTGACAATTTGTTGCGTACTGCTAAATTTTAAAGTTTTCTTCATATTCGTTAATAGACTATGATTTTCTATATCAGATGCTATTGCAAGTTGTTTTTGGTTTTCCGCTATTGTTATTATCTCTAAAATATTTTTAAATTCAAAGCCAAATCAGTTTTAGTAATTTGTGTATTGAACGTTACCCTAGTTATTAAACTAAATATAAGGAAAATGAATATACTAAACTCCAAAAAAAACCAAGCATTATCTGCGATTGTTAAGTAAAAGCGTTGGTTACCTTGACATTGGCTCAAGTAATAAAACGTCTTAAAAACTGTTTTTTTCGATTCTTTTTATATTTTGCAATATGTTTTTCTGATTTTGCACTTCAAAATTCTAGATTTATTTTCATTGCAAAGATAAAGTAAACGTTTAGCAATACTATGGAGAAGATTTCGATTCGAAAAAAATCCGACAATTTTTATCGGCCTGAGGAAAATTGACATGCTCTGCATTTTCGTTGATAAGCCCTTAGCTTTTGTCTATCAGATGTTATTGGCTACGTACTTTATGATTTTCCGCTGTTGTTTACTTATTTTAAATGTACATATGTACTTACATTTAAAGTGAAATCAATTTTAAGAAATTCTACAAAGTAACGTTCAATACATTCTTGTATAAATATCAAGCTTAATATACTGCGATTAAGATAGGCAATTTAGAAGTAGTTTAAAAAAAATTAATAACTTATAATAAATTTTTAATTTACTAAAAAACTATGCATAACGCTCAATACCTCTTTTGGGTTACAAACTATGATCGACTGATTAAAAACTTTTTAACATAATCATTTTTTGAGAAATTCATAAAATCTTCCTCTTATATTTGATATTTTTAAAGCAATTTCACCAATTAAAACGAGTAATGAAGCATACAAAGAAAGAGTAACGTTCAATACACGAAAAAATACGCTGCATTATTTAAAACAATGTTTATATCTATACATCTGTCTGCTTTTCATTTGTGTTCACATCACGTAAAAACTACTGGATGTATTTTAACAAATTTTTGAGAGGAGCTACCTTAGCATCCCGATTCCATTATAGGTTGCTCTTTTCCGCAAATATATCTCATTTCAAAGAGAAAGTGGAGAAAAAGCAGTGAAAGGACACAATTTTTGGTTTAAGGTAATGAAAGTTTCGGTTTAAAAGTGAGATATTTTAAAAACTCTGGCAACATTAGGCGCCAATAGAATAAAATTTGTATTTGATTTGTATTTTTTCTTTGTGGAATAAGAATATAATTCAAATATTTTAAACACCTTTTATAGAGCTTTACAATAATTTTTAGAATTTTTTTCATTAATTTTAGAATTTTATCCAGGGATGGGTACCTTTATATAAAAAAATATATATAACATAACTGAATTACTATAAAAGTAAGAGTCTTACAATTGGTGTGGAATACTTTCAAAGCAAAATCGAGCAAAATATTGTCAGGACGCCAACGACGCGGCAGCCACAGCTAGTTTTATATAAAAAGAGTATAAATAGTATTTTCGTTCTTTAATTTTTACACATGACAGACAGAATTACATTAATAAAACGAATACATATGTAGTACATAATATGTACCCAGTGGTAAAAAAAAGAATATGAGGGCCTTCTAGAAGGCCATTTTACTTCTTTTTTAGGAGACACAAGACCTTGTAGTTGCATTCCATACTCATATGTTTTTTTTACACGGGTTGACATTGCGAAGCAGGCCTTCCACTCTCGCTTCTGTAGTCAGGCGTTCTGAAAGATCTTCCGAAAATTGTCTACTAAAATGCCTTTTTGATGCAAAAACTAAAAAAAATTGTTTTCTTTTTTGACAAGTTTATTTATTGTTTTTCTAAATATATTAAGCATTTTAAATTTAATTTTAATTTAAATTTTTAAAGTCTTTAAAATTTTTCTTAAGTTTTTTTGGGTTCGAACCCGCACCCGAAAGGTTCGAAAACACTCTATCAATCAGTCTATCGAGGCATTTAAATGGCAAGCAGTCCTCAATTAAATAAGGGACAATGAAATGAAATTGATATATAGAAAATATGGTTACAACATGATAGAGATATTAAAATAGAACATCGCTTATACCTTCAAAGAGAAGGGAAGTACCATTGTAGACCATTAGTAGATCTTCAAGAATGAAGAGCAACCTCTTTTTAAAGCCCTTCTTTGGAAGGAAAAAAAATGAGGGTCGTATAGAGAGAGAAGGTCTAAGCATGCCTTATAAAAGGCCTGAATTAAGAAGGCCTATTCAGTTTTACCACTGGTGTTATATATAGAATTAAAAGTTAGAGTTGTGTGTAAGTTCTGAACTTACTTCACTCATATAAATAATCACATAGAAGGTAAATCATAAAACCACACGACAGATTTTCTCTAACTCGCATATTCTCTATTTTTTATTTTTATTATTACTTACAGTCACGTTCACTCTTGCCTAAGAAGCGCCACTTCGAAATCATTTTTCATTGTTCTTGTCTTTCACTAACATTTGATATCAAAGGATGATTATAACATCTTATTTCACTCGTGTGTTTGTTTACGCAGTTAAACCCGTAGCACAGTAATTTAAACATCATTTTTTAATTTCTCACTGCTAAAATTATAATCACCTTATTGTAGATTATTTTAACAGTTTAAATATGTAATATTTGTTATAAAGTCCGACAAATGAGACAATAATTTAAACTATGACATTGTATTTTGAGATAAAAATAGCTTTTTCGTTGTCAAATTGGCCAGCGTTTTGCTTAAAGTTATTTGCAACACGCACGATATTTATTGTAAATGAAAAAGACAAAAATACAGTGTAACGCTTTGCCCTTCAACTCGTACTTATACAAAATAGTTTGATATTCGTGTACGATTTTTTTAAAATTATTTTCATTTTGTTTTTGTTGCTATCATTGTGTTTATTGTATATTGAACTTGTAAAACTTTATTTATAATTAAAATGTAGAAGAACAGTAGTGTAAATAAAATAAAATTTTGGTTCGCCACTTGAAATGCTACGTTTTTTTATATTCGTTGCTATAATTAGCAGTAATTTTATGACATGGAATAAAATAATTCAGTCAAGTAGTCTTGGAACTCATCCAAATCCACTGGCCCGTAACCTGCTTATATTTGATTAAAGAGAAGGGGCATTGCTTCTCTCGTCCGAACACTATTTTTGTGGAGTTTGTACAGGTGATATCGTTTGACATATCAAAATTAAATTTATGTGCCTTTGGTATGGGCATAATCAGGAGGGGTCAAGGGGAAGTTTTCTTACCCACAAATTGTGTGAACGCTCTACAGTTCTTACCTTATGGCATATTAAAACGAAATTTAGTATGTGCCTTTGGTATATGGAGATGAAGAGTTGTATAAGTTTTGGGTATAATCGGGAGGGGGAAAGGGGTAGTTTCCTTACCCCCAAATTTTGTAAACGCTCTATCAAAATGAAATTCAGTATGTGCCTTTGGTTTATGGAGATGAGGAGCTGTATAAATTATGGCCATAATCGGGAAGGGGAAAGAGGTAGTTTACTTAACACCCCAAACCGAAAATAATTATTTTTTCTATTCGAATATACTTTGAACTTATATTCTTTATGTAATATATCAATAAAAAAAAATCTGTTTCCATTGGGTATGATAAAGTTGAGTGTAGGCCACTCCAGATATTTTTTTATATATTATATTATATGTAACAAATTATCGTTTTTAGACTCGATTATCATCATGTCCTTTGACCTGCTTCATAGGGCTATAGGGCATGTAAATAGGCGCATAGGGCCCGAGTGCCTCGAATGGTGGAACCGTTTAATCGAACTATGCGAAGTATTCCTGTAGTTAAAAATAATGAAATTTAACGCCTAAGAATTTTTTGCATGCTTTTAGTGTTAATAAATGTTTTTTAAAAGAGCTGAACTTTTACTTTTATATTTTATTAATTTTTTTATTTGTTGTTGCCACAATCATACTCTTATTATGAAATTTTCAGATGTCAAACTGTTACAGTTCAGGAGATACATACGTGTGACAAAAATTGACGTGATAGGGCAACGTTTTCATTCAGAGAAACTAGCCAAGCGGTTTAAAGTCGACGGCGCACCGGTCTAGATTGTTTTTCCAATATTGTAGCCGCCGCCGTTTCCATTTGTTAAATTTGTTTTGGCTCAAAAAAGTCGCCGACTTAACCAAACAATTTGGACAATTTGTACTGTCAAAGAAATAAATAAAGACTTTTTCTAGTATACGAATTTTAAAACTAAAGTAAAAAACTAAAATTGGTGTATAAAATCTTTTTATTGAAACAAAATTACCCCCCGCCTTCAGTTGACATTAACATGCGTTAACAAAAGTCAAACTTTACATGAAAAAAAAACATTATTTTTAATACTGGTTTTTTTATATGAAGTTTGACTTTTGTTAAGACATGTTGATAGCAAATGAAGACGGGAGTTTAAGTCGAAAATTCAGCCGCTTTCATTGAATAAAAGCCGCCGCCAAAATTTTGGCACGGCTTGTTTTCGCTCTTTGGGTACGCAACTCTTAAAGTAGAATGTCTAGTGAGATAAATTTGTATCAAATAATTTTAGTTTTTGACAAAATAGAACTGCCTGGTATTCTGTTCAGTTTTCCATATGGAATGCCACAACCTACATACATAAAAAATTTTTATGAAAAGTCATGAAAAACTGTTGCAGAAGTTGCACTCTGTTTTTACTGTGGAAAAACATATGAAATGTTTCTGGCAACATTTTATCATAGATTTTTCAAACAACAGCTGATCACCTGGATTTTGGTAACATTTACAAACCCTTACAAAAGCTTTTCTCTAAGTGTATACATATTGATAAATAAAATTATGTCTATAAAATTAATATATTTTCGACTTAATATAAATATTTTGTGATTATTTTATTGTTAGTCAATGAAATATTTATTTATATATTTAAATATCATATTGTTTACGATTTGCTTATGCTCAAGGCCAAATTAGGTAATTATTGTTTATATATATTTATTTATTTAATTATACTATAAAAATAATTCTATATTAAAAGTAGTATACTAAATTGTGTTTTCTGGCAAGAACTTGAAAACAAACAAATTTTGTTTGTCTTTTTATAGCAAGCGTTTAATAAACAACTAATAGTCAACAGATAGTTCAAGAACTAAGAAATTTCTATATGAGTAGTATTTTTGGGTGCAGTCTTTGCGAAGTTTAATGTCTGCTTAGATTAGTGATGCGCGTGGTTGTCAGATTTTTTTCACCCATTTCGCCAAAATCGATGTGAATAATCGCCAAAATGGTTTTATGTTAGTAAAAATTATTTTAAAATGATCACAAGAAATTAATTTAGTTGAAATAAGTTTAAAAATCGCACGTTTGGTGGATTATTTCCTTTACTCGCGAGAATAGGGCAAATAATTCTGCTTCTAATACAAGCATAACAAAGTGATAGTATATGGCTTTGGGCACCACTTGTTAAGATGATCTTCCAAGTTATCGTTTTTATTGTTCTGCAAATTCATCATAAAATGAAAAACATTTTTTTTGTTGCTTTTCTCTAGATAAACATTTATATCGTAGTTCTATGATATTGTTTGAAAATAATAATTTATTGAAAAAATTGTGCGTTTTGAGAACATAATTTTTACATTTTTATCATGTGGGAGCATTGCCACTCAGAAAACCAATTAAAAGTTTTTTTATTTGTTTTCAATACAAATCTAATCAAATTTGCAATTCATTAAATTATTTATTATTTATAGCATTATTTTGTTCTTTTCTAATTAAGTATAAAATTAAAATAATTAAATTTGTATGTGCAACTGAATAAAACTTTAATTGATGTTTTGTTTATCTGTGCATCAGTAAGTAAAGTCATTAACAACCAATTGTGGTAACCCAGCAAACCAAAAAATTGTTTTCTCCAATTAAGAGTTTTAATCAGTTTAAATTAAAGTTCAATTAATTTTTTAATTTATTCAAATATATATTTGTTTAAAACAAACAAAAAATTCACAATTAAACAAATTATTGAATCAATCAATTATTTAATTGAAACAATCAATTATTTAATTAAATCAATCAATTATTTAATTGAATCAATCAATTACTTAATTGATTAAATTTTAATCTGAAACCAATTAACCCCTTTAATAGGTGAAAATAATTTTTTCTGTGCATTTATATTTTATTTAAAAATTTGCATGATAGAAAAAAACTTTTCTTTTCACCAATAAACGATTTTAAAATGAAAATGTTTAAAGAAAGAAGTTTTAAAAAAAAGGATTTTTTAAGAAAAAAATGACTATGTATATTACAAACTGATGCAAAAAATTTTTTTGCAAAACTTGTTTTAAGACAAATAGCTTTTCAACAAGAAATCTTTATCTATGCAAAAATAATTCTATCATTTTTCGTAACAGATTTTTAACGCTAAAAGTTTTAAGCTGTAAATGGATTTTCTTCTCAGAAACAATTTTTTAAAATGGACCTTTTTTAGAGTTCCATACTTAAAGGGTAAATCGCGAAAACATAAAAGTTGTATAATTGTGACCGCTATAATATGAAATACTTGAAGTTATAGGGTGTTCCGATAGTTATTTTCACCAAGAAAGCTTTATTTATGCAAACATTATTCTATCATATTTTCGTAAAAGATTTTTATCGCTAAAAGTTTTAAGCTGAAAATGGATTTTCTTCTCAGAAACAATTTTTTAAATAAAAAGAGGATTTTAGATAATTTTTTCTTTGTAAAATGGACCTTTTTTAGAGTTCCGTACTTAAAGGGTAAAATCGTACCCCTACTGTTTTCGTTACAATGCCTGGCCGCCTGTCCGCAG
Source organism: Phasia obesa (assembly GCA_949628195.1). Classification (NCBI taxonomy): domain Eukaryota; kingdom Metazoa; phylum Arthropoda; class Insecta; order Diptera; family Tachinidae; genus Phasia; species Phasia obesa. Next base: position 10,980,650 of record OX451219.1, read on the forward strand.
ATTTTATCCACTGAAACCGTAAAACGTAGGCTTGCGAAAACACAAAAGTTGTATACTGCGACCGCTATAATATGAAATACGGGAAATTATAGGGTGTTCCGATGTTCCGAGGTTTTCAAGTAGATGGCCTTGTTTCTTGAACAGTAAGCAAAAAAGGTTTAAATTAGCCACTGTTTTATTTCTTTTTAGTGCTACATATCAAATAATAACGATTCTAAAAACAAATATTTTTAGTATAAAAAATTACGACAGACTGTGACTATCCTAATTGTATGTTTCTTAATAAATGGCAAATAATGTCGTCAAACCTATTAATCTTAATATGGATTTAAAACAAATTTTTCTCTCTATGGAGTTACCTTGACTTAAAGTATTATTTAAAAACAAAAACTAATTTTAAAATGGATTTTGTTATGCAAAATAAAATAAAAAAACTTGTATGTATTTGTTTAAACAAATTAGCTCAATGTCCAAAGTATAAAAAGACCAAAACAATTAATTTTTTCACAGTAAAACGCTTGTGCGAATTAATAATTATTAAGTTATTATTATTAATTATCGATAATCGTTGCATATTAATTGTTAATTTTGCATTAGTTTTTAATTTAACTTTTTTTTTTTATTTTCAAAAATATCATCACGTAACAAATCAATCAAAGTTGAAATTTCTATTAAAGCTTTTATTTATTTAAATGATCTCATCTCCAATAAATACTTTTATGGTTTTAATGCAATTAAAACACAAAAGACATGAAATGTTTTTTTCATTTCGTTGTTATACAATGTTTTTAAATGATCTCACTTCATTAAATTTGAAAAGAAACGACCAAAAAAAAAGAAAACGCCTAAAAGTGCAGACGACTTAAATCGCATGAAGTACACGTACCCGTTAGCATATTTTTTTAGGGTGCCATATCTAAAGGTTAAAAACGTTGCCCTATTGTTTTCGTTACAATGTCTGTCCATTTTTCAGTGCCTTCTATCTCTGGAACCGTAATAGGTAGACTCTGGAAATTTTCATAGAAAGTTTATAATTGTAGTCGCTAATACTAAAAACTTATAGGGTGCTCCGAAAGTGACGTGCTATACGCGCATATGTATTTATTTCTTGAACTGTAGGAGGTATACACTTTAAATCTATAAATATTAATTAAAACTATGTTCGCTATATTAACAAGTTTAAATAATAAACCTAAAAGTTGAAGGCTTATCCGGTAGAGACGTGATTTGCATGTAAATGGCCTAGTTTTTGAACCATAATAGGTAGATTCTTTAAATTTTCATAGGAGGTGTTTTACTATGGCCTCTAAAATAATAAAAATGAAAGGGTGTTCCGACAGTGACATATTTTTTTAATATCTTGCCTTTATTTGGAATGGTAATAGGTAGACTCTTGATATATCCATAGAAAGTGTATGGCCACTATAACAAATAACAAACTTACAGGGTGTTTCGACAGTGACATGATTTTCACATGTATGTTTTTCACTTATGTATATTACCTTATTTTTTGAACCGCAACAGGTAATTTTTTGATATTTTCATAGAAAATATAACAACAATTACTAAAATTTAAAGGGTGTTCCGATAGTGCTGCAAATTTTCGCGAATATTACTTAAATTTTTTAAACGTAAATTTATTAAGAGGGTGTAAATTTATGTGCGCTCTAGCAAAAAATATAAAAAATAAAAAAAAAATTAAAGGATTTTGCGAAAGTGACACAAATTGATGTACTCGTATGTATGTATGTATGTAGCTTTATTTTTGAACCGGAACGAGAAGACTTTTTAAATCTACACCATTTTTGTCGCTGTAACAAGTATAAAAAATTAAACCAAAAATTAAAAGGGTATTTCGATAGTGAGACAATTTTGCTCTGATCTTATATTTGAACAGTATTAGGCTGACATTGAAAAATTACACAGATTATATTTTACAATTTCTTCTATAACAAGTAACGAAAATGAAATAAATATAAATAAAAGGGTGTTCCTTAGATGTCGCGAATTTGAGATATTTGGCCTTCTCTTCCAAACGTTATAGGGAGACACAGACAATCTAAGAGAAAGGAAGGGTTACTATACCCTACACCCTCTATTAGAAAGAAGGGAGAGCCAAGGCCTTTTTAAAGCACTTCTTTGAAAGGAACGGAAAAAGGATAGTCGTAGCGAGAGGAGATCAAAGAATACCTTATCGAAAACCTTTTTAGTTTTACCACTGGGAATTTTACTTTAACAATGATAAATATTTTTTATGCGTGAGAGGTGCTATTTTAATGCTGTGGGTGGAAAAACGGCTTATGTCTTATTTTACATTACTTTAAAATTTTGTAGCCGGTTTTTGTTAATATATTCTCATTGCAGTTTCAAAAACATAAATAAGTAATATATTCACGATAGCAAAACTTAAAAGCTTAAGTCGACTTTAGTAGTTATTCCTTTTTGCCACAGATCGGCAAGTCTATATATAGCAAAATATACGGGCATACTTCATTTTAAAGACTTCCAAGAAATTTTTAAAATTGAGAAGATAAGTTACCCAATGAGAAACTAAAATTACCTCCAAACACATTGTTTTCTTCGATTTATAAAAAAGAAAAACAAATATTTACAATGCCAAATGAAGAAAAATTCTTTGCTAAAAATATACCAAGAAAAAAGTACTTTAAATAAACTGAATAAAACTGCTAATATAATTTAAAAATAATACTTACAATAAAAAAACTTCTTTAGCAATAAAATCGTCTTAATTCCTTTTATAGGGCGACTTTTTTATTTCTAGCTTGTCTGAAATATTTTTTTTTAGAATTTAATTTTAGAAAACACAAATGAAGAAAAAACTTTGTCTCGACATTTCATTATAAATTAATTAATTTTCATTTTGCTTTTAGCAAAGTTTGCAAGTTTAGGCTAGAACTTTTTTTCTTCAGCTGCTATTCATTTACAAAGTCTTTTAATATTTTCTTAAAAAAAGGATATTTTTATTTCAAGAAGTTTATTTACCTCTAAATTGTTAAAAAAAAAAAACTGTTTGTATAGTTTTGTGTTATTATTGCGCTAAACTTAACTTGATGTACGTGTGACAGAGATAAAATTCAAATTTGTACCACAAAAAGGTACTTTTGGTAAAAAGAAAATTTAGTTAAGATTAAAAAAGTACTTTTCTAAGTTCTAATAAAATTACTTTGGCTCCTAGTGTAATACACTGAACATACTCAAGCGCCTTCTTGACAGTTTTTGATACACAGAAAAATTTTTTTTCTTCATTTAAGTGTTTTAATCATTTATAAATTAAAGTTCTATTAATTTTATAATTAATTCAAATATATATTTATTTAAAACAGACAAAAAAAGAAAACATAATTAAACAATTAATTGAATTAATTAATTATTTAATTGAATCACTTAATTATTTAACTAAATTTTAATCTGAAATCAATTTAAAGCTTTAATTGGTGCAAATAATTTTTTCTGTGTAACTTACATTTTTACTTCATTTACGCATTGAAAGTTTTGCTGTGAATTTTCTAATTATAGAATAGATTTGGACATATTCTTTCATTTTCCTGAATCGTTCAGATCGTTAAAAAAAAATTATATGATCTAGGTCGTTCTTTTCGTTCATCGCTCCTCTTTAATATGACTGGTTATTGAACAGCTGACTAAATCGTCCAACGTTCTTTTTGAATGTAAACAGTTAAAATAAACTGCTTTTTCTACTTAATGAATAACATTTATATTAATTAATAATTAAAAATTAAAAAAAAAGAATTAATGTTATGTTCCATTTAAAGAACTAAGAGCTTTAAAACAACCAAAGGGCACCTTAAAAATTGGGTAAACTTTTATAAAAAAAAAAAAAAAAAATAGACAGCAATGAACGATAACAAAAAAAAAAACACTGAACTAGTCAATATCGTTCACATTGCTGAAACGTTCAATTGAACTAGGTCGTACATGTACGACTCAACTCTATTAGAGTTACTCTCTAATAAAACCAGCATTGCATGAAAATGAAAACAGTCGAATTTTTTAAGATTTCTGCTGCTCGAAATTTTGTAAAACGCAAAAATCCAGATACAATATTTTGTTAGAAGGGGTATTAACTGAGTAGGAGTCGTTTAATAAACAAGAAAAATTTTATGGTCAGTCATTTCGAAAAGCATTGGAAGAGGTTCATAGAGTACAAAGGGATTACAATCCTGCTTCTGATGTGCTATAAAGGGGTAACTGTACAATGGTGTACCAATCTGACTTATTTGAATAATAAAATAGAGTGTAAAATTTCCCACTTACAAATATTAAAATGTGCTGCCAAGTTTTCAATACAATTAAATCGGTGAAATTGTGTACTTTCCCTATTTTTTTCTGTTTTATATTTTTATAGGAAAAATTATCCTGTATTTGAATCGAGGTATCTTCTTTTAAAATGATTTGCAAGAAGGCTGAATTGGAATTAGATGAATTTTAAAATAATCCAATAGTTTCTACGTGATGCGAACACAGACAGACAAAAATTCTAAAAATTATTGTTTTGTATTCCATATTGATTAATATCTGCACCAGCACAGAACTGGTGCTGTTACAGTTTTTATATGTACGTATAGATCGAAAAGTAAAGAGTGCCATCGTACAAGATATTTTCTATATATAAATTTGAAAAAATTCTAAAACCATGCTTCTAATAGTTGGCTTCAAATAATATAAATTATAATATAAATTCACAGCTTTCACCTAAAATTAGTACATACCAGTGTTAAGAAAGCTACTAGAATTTTAGCAAGAGAACCGATATATTGGCTTTTCGATGTCTAAAATAAAAATAAAGACACAAAAGTTTGATAAACGTGTAATAGCAAAATAAATACACTTCGTTGTTAATGTGACAATTTGAAGAGCACCGACAGTTCTCAAAATTGCAGTAGCAATTATTTTTACACTCTACCAAAACATTGATACATATAATAAAATATCTATAAATATAATGAAAAGTAACTCATTTCCTGTCTGTCAGTCTTTCTCTTTGTGTTCGCATCAAGTAAAAACTACTGGATGGATTTTAACAAAATTTTGTGAGGAGGTACCTTGGTATTCTGATTCCAATATAGGATACTTTTTTTTCACAAAAATATCTTATTATATATAAAAAGCAGTGAAAGTACGCCGTTTTTTTTTACAGATTTAAAGGTACTGCATACTTTAAGGCATCTTTTGTTTTTGAAAGCAGTATATTTTAAACAAGTTTGCGCAACAGATGGCGCTGTTTTAAAATAATGACAAAATATGAATCACTAACTGCCAAATAGCCAATTGAAAAAAATTTGTATACGGTTTGTATTTTTACTTTGTGGAATGACATTGTTATTAAACTATTTTGAACACCTTTTACAGAGCTTTACAATAATTTTTAGAATTTTATATAAATTTTAGAATTTTATCCAGGGATATGTACGTAAGAGTTTTAAAATTTTTGTGTGGATTACCTTCAAAGAAAAAATTTAACAAAATATTGTCAGGACGCACAAACACCATGTGTGTGGGCACAGCAGGTCCAAAATAAAGGTAATAAAAATGTAAACTGTGTCATCAGCCAAACGATTATAAAAGCTAGTAGCCTCGTAATCAAGAGCTAGTAGCCGCATGAATAACAGCTAATAGCCGGTAGCCAATAGCAAACACAATTAAGGGATAATTTTCGTATAAATAAACACTGATAGCCGCCTGATAATAGCACTTCACATTTCTAACAGGTTTATTTGTGATTTTTTCAGATAGATTGGATTTTTCTTACGTTGGTTTTTCAGAGCTTGCGGTAAAAGTAAAAAAAACTGGATTGAAAATGTTGTGCTATTGTTTTGGTTTTTTAAACACTGATTTATATACGCTAATTGCTCAAAATAATTATGTCGTTATTAAACTACAAATATACCGTAAATAAATTAATTCTTGTAGGTACGTTTTCGGTATGGCCTACAGCAAAGTAAGCTTTTAATCGCTGCCACTAACCTAAATACAAACACATAGTGATTTGCATTCGCTTGTTTGCAAAACAGTTTTATAAATTGCATTTCTCTTTATATCATATTCATATACATACATACATATGTATGTATATATGAATATGTATTTATGTTAGTATGTATTATTTTCCACTGAAGCGGCATTTGAATTGTATGCATTCTAGTCAGCTTAGCTCCATTCATGTCTACCTGGTTAAATATTTTCACCAACAATTTATTGCAGCATGTTCTAGCCACTGCTGTTTTTAAATTTTCCAACTTTAACCGTCTACATAACGGTATTCTAACGTTAAAAGTGACACTAATAAAATTATTTAAAACATTTGATACAAAAAAAAGACAGAAACGCTCAATGGTGGTGGCATGCAGAAATATTTGAAACAGTGTTTGGTGTGAGAGAGTTGCAGCCTTATACGATTTATGCAAATTTATTTGACTTTTTAAATATATGCGAGGGTAATTTGATAAGTTGTTAGTAAGTCAACAAAGCTAAAATTCTGTTTTCCTTAAGAGAGTACTATTAAACTCTAGAAAAGGCTGGGTTAGTAGGCAATATGCTATCAGTCCTCACCTAAAGCCTGGTACTCCGTGCAGTTTTTCGTGCGGAATGCTGTCAAATTACATACATAAAAAATTCTATGAAAAAGTCATGCAAAAATGTTACTGGAGTAGTACTCTGTTTTTGCTGTGGAAAAACATCGAAATGTTTCTGGCAACATTTTACCAAAGCTGTGAAATAAAGCAAAAGGGCATTATTTCATGTGGATTTTTTCAAACAACAGCTGATCGCTTAGCTTTTGTTAACATTTCTAAAACAATGTGGTATACTTAAAAAAATAAAATCGTAAAATTCTTTAAAATCGCAAGATAAACACCACATTTTAAATGTCAAATTTTCCTTGTGAAATAATAAATGTTGCTCAACATTTTTCACAAATTCGGACAGAGTACTAGGTTTAAGGCACTGCTGGGGTAGCTTAAACTGGTTCACTTCGTTAGTGGAAGGTCATGGAAACTTAAAGTATCAACGAGATAAAAATCGATGAAGACTACCCTTGCTGATTGCACCTTGAAGAGGTTGAATAGGTAGGGAACAATTATTGACATTTAATCCCACATAAGGTGGTTAGCACGTTGGCAAACAACATTGACGACAAATAGAAAATTATTTTTCGACGACACATGCACATCGATACGCTTTCTCCACATAGAAGAAAGGCTGACTTCCAAAATGTATAAATACAATGTCTGTATTGTATTTATACATTTTCTTAATCATGTTTGTATTCAAAGTTGAGAAACAATGCATCAACTTTAAAACTGATGCCTTGATGCTTGTTTTCTTTTCATTTAAGGCCATGATTTACGATTTGTCCAAAATTGCATGTGTGCTCAAAAAGTATGATAGTGTGGATTAAAAGTGTATGTATGTGTGTGACAGACTTTTTGACAGATCTGTACGATTTTATAATCTTTTAAAAAACTTCATAAAATACTATTTTCCATGCTATCAGAGTTGCAAAATCTTATTTTGTATGATAGAGTGGCATCTATTTACAACTCCATTTTGAAACGATTTTTTGAGTAGGACAGAATTCTGTCAGATTTTTTTGTGATTGAATCGTACGATTGTGTATGATAGTGAATCCTGGTTTTTACTAATACTTGTCGACGGCATTTTTAAAGGGTATAAATTGTACTGCGACGTTATAAAACACTACACTTAGTTCGAAGACAAAGCAATTGAAGTTTTTGATGACAGCCAAAAAAACCAAATTTTTGTTTAGCTTCTTACTTTCGGAAATACCACAAATTCTTTTAAATCCGCTACGATAAAAAACTTTGTTGTAGTTAAAGGCTTAGTTGCTTAAAAATATTTCCGTTACACCAGGATTTATTTTGTTTAACAATTCATTCTTTCAAACTTCTGTTTCTTTGTTCATTTTAAACCACAACCAAAATGGGTCAATAATCTAATCTTGAGGAGACCATAATTTAACACTCTACAATTACTAATTTTATGCTTTAGACTGTTTTAATGATCAAATTAATTTTATTTATAACATTTACAAGTGTGTAAACAACACAAAGACTATAAAAATAGCGCTGAAAAAACACTGTCTAATTTATAGGTTTCACTGTTTCTTTTTTTGTTTTTTTTTTGGATGGCAATTTTGGGGACGTTGGTGATGAATTCACCAAGCACTTTCAATAACGATGACAATGATGTTGTTGCTGATAATAAATTTGTTGTGACTGTCGCTTCTGGATTTCGAGCGTAGCAATATAATTGTATTGTTTAACAAAATACTTAGACACATAGCGCTAAACATAAACAGTAGTAGAAGTATGAGGTTCGTACATGGGATAACAATGCATACATAATTTTAATGTGCCCAGTAGTTCTGATGAAAGAAATGTTTTCCGTTTTAATAGCAATTTGGTGTTTGTCGGTCACGAATGCAATGAATCTTCAACAGATTTTGTCTAAATTGAGTTCGAAATTTATAGTGGGAATTCCCAGCGGAAGTGGTCACCCAAATTAATTTATTTGTCTGTTGATGGCAAAGAGAAAAAAAGTTGTATAAAAGAGTTCTTTAGTAATTATTAATTTCACAAATAACTCGGTCAACAGTAGGAAAAAGATATACATTTAGGACGGATGGATTTTTCTAAGTTCATGACAACGACCCTAAATATTTAAATTACGTAACTTTTTTGTTAGTGTTTCTGTATACACATTTGAAATTTATGTTAGAAGAACTCTTTTAGAAAAAGTTTTGCTTGTATAATAAAGCATTTAAGCATTTATAATATTACAATCTTTTGCTAGTTCAACTACTAACTGGTTTTTAATTACATCAATTTATGTATGTACATGTACATGGATATGTATGTGTGTGTGTGTATATTTAAATCATTGTTAAAAGATTAATGACCCTAGAGAAGTATTCTCAAGTTATCTTTAAGACAGTTTAAAAAGTATATTCTTACACTGAAAGCAAATTAAACAATTATGTAAAGGGTTTTCTAAAACTCATTAGAATGAGAGTCAAGAGACTAAAATGACAAAAAAGGTCTCAATGATTTTTGTGTTTTGAGAACTGTTCGTTAAAAAAAACGGATATACATATATAATTGACAACTTGCCTAATTGCCTAAGATTTTAATAAAACCATGCTAAAATCATTTGTTAAAAAAGCAATAAAAGCATTGTTTTTTTTACAAATTTTAAATGTTGCACATTGGGCCCTTTTTGATAATTTTGTTTTCAAAAATCATAATTTGATAAATATATTAAAATTTAAAATAAAAAGTGATATATTGCGATGTTTTTAATTCAATATTATCGGGGGATATCGTAACAGACCGCTTACTTAATGGGTCCTTCCACTTCCGTCCTCGATGATTAGAGGCGACGGATTTGTAATTTACGGATACCTTAATTTCATTGAGTCAAATGATACCACGAGCATTTACTCCTGACTTTAATGAAAATCACAGCAAATCCCGCTTTTTCTAGCTGTTCTGCTTCTTCATTCCGGGCTGTGTCTATGTGACCTCTAACCCACATCATGGTTTTTAATGTAAGCTATTATTGGTTTTTGATCGTACAGTTTTATAATATTTAGTTGAAGTAGTTAAAGTTTTGAGCCATATACACATTAGAGGTAATATCTGTCCTAAGTGCCTGCATAGGTTTTATAAGTCTAAGGGTTGTGAGTTCAATTTCCGCCTTTCCGAAGATTATTCAAGTAAAAACTTGTTGCCACTTTTTAGGGTTCCGCATCCAAAGGGTAAAAACAAAACCCTATTATTTTCGCTACAATTTCTGTCCGTCTGTCAGCGTCTTGTATCTCTGGAACCGTAATAGGTAGACTGTTGAAATTTTCACTAAAGGTAGTGTTAACATGGCCTTTATTACAAATAGAAAAAATTAAAGGGTATTCCGACAGAGTCGTGATTTGCATGTATATGGCCTTTATTTTATGAACCGTAATAGGTAGACTCTGGAAATTTGTATAGAAAATGTGTTCACACGGCTACTTTGACAACTATTAAAAATTAAAGGGTGGTCGCGCAGTGACATGTTCTTCCCGTATATTACCTTATTTTTTTACTTTGCCATACGAGGTCCGGATTTCGACGAATTTAAACGTTTTGAGGTCTCCTGAATCCATTTTGACTATTTTCGCGATGATGTCAGTGGCTGTGTATGCCATTATTTTTGTGGAGTTTGTAAAGGTCATACCGTTTGATATATCAAAATGAAATTGAGTATGTGCCTTTGGTATATGGAGATGAAGAGCTGTATAGTTTTTGGACATAATCGGGAGGGGGCAAGGGGTAGTTTCCTTACCCCCAAATTTTTTGATCGCTCTACAGGTCATACCGTATTACATGTTAAATTCAGCATGTGCCTTTGGTATATGGAGATAATGAGTTGTGAAAATTTTGGGCATAATCGGGAAGGGGGGGCAATGGATAGTTTAATTACTCCCAAACTTTTTAAAAACGCGCTACAGGTCATACCGTATGACATATTAAAATGAAATTGAGTATGTGCCTTTGGTTTATGGAGATGAAGAGCTGTAAAAATTTTGGACATAAATGGGAAGGGGCAAAGGGTAGTTACTTAAACCGAAAATAATAAATTTTTCGATTCGAATATACTTTGAACTTATATTCTTTATGAAATATATCCATAAAAAAAATCTATTTCCATTGGGTATGGTAAAGTTGAGTGTAGGCCACTCCAGATTTTTGTATAAATTGTATTGTGGTGGACGTCAATGGTGTCAACCACATACTACAGCCTCTTAAACATTTCAATCACTGCATGGGACATATTCTGCTTATGTGTATTCTCGTATTTGGTGATTATCGAGAAAAAACTTTGGAGACTCAGTGGTATCTCTTACAAGCAAATTATTAAAAATCGCTACTATCAAAATAAATTTTTTAATAGTTTGTAGTTTTTGACTTTAATGGCTGCTGTAGAAATGTGTTAAACATTTGTTTAATTTTATGGAAATAAACAAATAAATATTAAAAAAATTTTCTAAAATGTTGTTTAACGATTCATTTTAAGTCTCTGTTTAATGTTTTCACAAAACTATAAAAAAAATAAATAAATAAAAATATTTTAGAATGGTCTATTAACAAATAAATGAGTATTTAAATATTCTCTTAAATAAATTTTAAAGCTCTTTGTTGCTTATCTGGTAATCTCTCTGTTGAAAATCTTTTTTACTTTTTGTATAAAGATAATTTTATGTTTGACATTAAAATTAACATACATATTAAAATTTTTCTTAAATTAAATTTTTTTTAATCATGTTTCGTTTTGTGTGAGTTTTGTTTTATTTTACGAAAATAATTCTAGACATTTGAATGAAGAACCGGAAAAAAGCTGAATTTTGTTTAATATAGAATAAATGAAAATCGAGCCAACTTGTTGCTTCAGTGAGTGCTATAAAAAAAAAAAAAAAATTAAATAATTTTGTCTTTATAACTATTGACGTAGTCCGTCTTGAGTGTAAAAAGATTTTCATGTGTTTTTTTTTTTTGGTAAAAAAATTTAATTTGAGAAAATAAAATAATCAACAGTGTGTTTATTATCGGCCATGCCGACTTTTATGTACCCTTGAACAGAGTTATTTTGGTTATAGTCCTGTTTCTTTTGTATACTTCGTATATACTTTGTATACTTTCGTTTGGAAGTATCCCATGTACTAACAAATATGACAACAACAAAAAAAAAAAAGAAAGAAAAAAGAAAGTCTATCAACATGATTTACTTCTTCCACGTATCCAAAATAAATTTCAACCGTCTCACAATTTGCGATATGATAATTTTGATCACATTTCTAATTGTTGAAGGAAGTGATCGGTGTAAAAACCAAAAATGTGTTGAAGGCGAAAAAGTTCAATTCTTAAGTGTCAAAAATGTAATGTTCAACTTTGCTCGAACGAAAAACGTAATTGTTTTACATGAATTGAAAATAAAAAAAAAATTTATTCACTTTTTTTAAATTAATATTTTTTCATTGATATATTAAAAATAATTAAAAATAATTGTCGTGATAAGCGACAATTCTGGCATAATTTTATAATTTATTCGATAATTTGTCAAATATTCGATTTTTGATTAAATTCCAATTTTCCATTCAATATTTTTCGGAAATTGCCGCTTTCGGTTAAATTTCAGAAAATAGTAATTTTTGTAAAAATTTGTTTTTTTTAATGTTTTGTTTATTTCTCGAATTTATTTATTTATTTTTGTTTTTATTAGAAATTTAGTGTATAGAATTTTGAGTAAATACGATTTTTTATGAAATTTGTTAATTTAATTTTTTTTGACATTTTGGCAAAATATTAAAAATACTATTATTGACATTTCATAATTTGTTTGTCTAATATTCGATTTTGTTATTAAATTCCTATTTTCTATTCCATATATTTTGGAAATTTCTGCTTTCGGTTAAATTTCGTAAATTTTTTTTTTGTGAATTTTAGATTTATATTTTTGAACTTTTTCGGGCTAATAACTCTGAGTAAAATACGATTTTTATGAAATTTCTTTTTTTTGCTTTTGTTAAAAATTAAGTTTTTTCCAAAATTTAAATTGTTTGTGACATTTTGGCGAATCATCAAAATTACTGTTTGTGGAAATATTTTTTTTTAATTTATTAAATTTTTAGCACAACTTCGGTTTTTTTATTTCAATAATTTTTTATATTTTTTTTCCACTAAAACTGGGAATAATTGGCCTAACCCAAGGCATAATAACTTGGTCCTTTTTTCAGATTTCTTCTTTTAGTAGGGCTATTATCATAAATTATTATTTTTTTAGGGGCTTAAAATTATTCACTACACTCCTCTCCAGAATTTCTTTGTCATTACATAAAAGTCATCTTATATTCACTAGATTATTTTAGAAAATTTTTGTTTGTTGAAGCGGCACACAAAATGCATTTTATTTGATGTTATTTTATAAATAAGTTTCCCTGTATTATATTTAATTATGACATTAATAAATGAACTTAAGCGTAAAGAATAATTAATAATTTAAATATTTTCAACAATTTCATTTCTCAAGTTTCACATATATTTTTTTTAAATCACTTCTTCCTTTCAAAACTATACGTAAAAACAATTACCGTATTAAACGTAATTAAATTTAACGAAAATATTGCTTGAACTAATTAAGCGTACGAATGTAATTTGATAAATATGCAACACTGCGTAAAATATTAATATTATATATAAAAAAATAGTTTGTTTGCAAAAATACAACAAAAAAGAAGAAAGAAACAAGAAAAATAATAATAATAATAAAAATTTGAAAATAATAAAATTCAAATAAGTTATTAAAAAATCATTGCACAACTTTGTTATTTTACAATAATTACAAAAAGCAGCTACATACACATGCATTTACATAGCTAAAATGCCCCATTGTATTCATAAGATCTCAACACATCTAGCATCACTAATTTTACTTTTAATACAAAAAGACAGACAGACAGACAGACAGACATTACGTTTAAAAACATTGAAAATTTGTATTTTAAAGATTTGTTTTTACGATTTTCGTGTTGCACGAAACTGCAAGATATTTATTTTGAATTTATGTTTACGAGTATGTATTTTCCTTCAAAAGTTACACTGTAAAAAAAAAAACATTTTGAAAAATGTTTATCAATTATATTTATTTAAGCCTTAGAAAATTTTTAAGATAATCGCAAGATTATAAATTTCTGGTTTCCTGGGTAGGCTAGTAAGTAATGTGCTAGACGATCAGTGTAGGGGTTGTGGGTTTAATACTCACCAAACACCCTGGCTATTTCTTTGTTACTATGCTCGATAATGAAGTTCGATTATAATTTATAATTTTATTGTAACATTTAATAAATAAATAAAAAAATAGGGTACCCCTGTAGGCTAGTAGGTTCTATCAGTCTATCAGTCTAGGGGTTCAATTCCCACTAAAGACTCTGAGTTTTTCACTAAAACGAGTGAAGGTTTTCGTTTCGAATTTAGAATACAGTTTGTAATTGTATTGTAACATTTAATAAATAAATAAATAAAATAAATTTATATAATAATTAAATTTGTGCCTTTTTTGTGCTAAAAACTTTAACAAGTGACATTTACGGTTATTGAAAATAGAATATAGATTCAGCGCCATGGTAAAAAAAATTTTCTTTAGTGTAAACTCACTAAAGATCTTAATTTATATGGGTCCAAAGTTCATTTGACCTAAGAACTGAGGGTTCGTCAAATGCTGGAAATTGTAGAAAAACAAATGAATTCCCATCTTGCCACTCTTTGGTGCGGATCGAATCATGTCTCGCATTTAATGCAACATAGTCATATCTCAAAAAGTTAAAATTTTTAAGTTATTGAAAAAAAGATTTCGTTGCATTTTTTTTTTTTTTTTTTGTAAATCACCACCTATAAAATATATATACATACATACCTATAACAGAAGCCTGTCTGTACATAAAATATTTTTTTTTAATTTCTTGCTAGTAAAGACTTTAATCGGTATGGAATACAAAACACTTATTTTTAAAATTTCTGTCTGTCTGTCTCTCTCTGTTCGCATCACTTAAAAACTACTTTATAAGTTTTAATGAACTTTTTTATGGAGGTACCTTAGTACCTCGGTTCATATATAATATAATTTTTCCCTCTCAAAATACCTCATTAACAAGAGAAAATGATAACAAACATTTGAAGCATTCAATTTTACCATTATGATGGTACTAAAAACTTGGCAGCACCTTTTATTGTTATAAACAGGAAATTTTAGACACCATCTGTTTAACTCCACAATAATAAAATTTTATTTAAAAAAACTACGTTTCAACATACTTAGTAATTGGCCAGAGACGGGTACCTCTATACTGTATACTGAAAACTTGGCAGCATCTTTTAGTTTTGTTAACTGGAAATTTTAGACTCTTTTTATAGAACTCTGCAATAATAGAATTTTGTAAAAAATCTACGTTTCAACATCCTTAGTAATTACCCAGAGGTGGGTATCTCTAAACGATGAAAACTTGGCAGCACCTTTTAATTTGGTTAACTGGAAATTTTAGACACTTTTTATAGAACTCTGAAATAATAGAATTTTGTAAAAAAAACTATGTTTCAACATCCTTAGTAATTACCCAGAGGTGGGTACGTCTAAACAATTAAAACTTGGCAGCACCATTTAATTTTGTAAACTGGAAATTTTAGATACTATTTATAGAACTCTACAATAATAGAATTTTGCAAAAAAAAAACACGTTTCAACAACTTTAGAAATTACCCAGAGATGGGTACCTCTATACAAATTAAATATATAAAGAATATCTTTAGCGCTATTAAAGTAGTAATATGAAATATTGTCAGGACGCTGTCGGTTATTTCTCTATAAAAATGGTTTAAATAGAAAAATTATTACAATTGAAACAACCTTCTTTATCTCTTCATAATTAACCTAAGCCTGAAAAATTATTAATTCAAATTATAAACCAAGCTAAAGGGAATTTATTTACAAATATTTATTATCTCCTCGGACCATAAAGCTCTTAAATATCTATTACATATGAGTATATTGCATTAAAGGATCGATATTGCTTGGAAAATGGGTGTGGTGAAATGGGTAGTAGCTGTTATTGAGGTTCGATATGAAAATCATTAACACTAAAAATGTCAGTGGGGCTATCTTCTTGGATTTCCGGATACGAAAATTACGATTTCAAAGAAAAGGGATACGTTTGGATTTGCCTGGGCCTTAATTTACCGAGCATAATAACGCAGAAGACCTTCACTCGTTGTAGTGGAACACCTAGAATCTTTGGCGGGAATCGAACCCACAACCCCCAGATTGATAGACCAGTACGCTACTTACTAGCCTACCTACCGAGGTACCCGAAAAATAAAAAAAAAAAACAATAAAATGGGAATAAAAAAATCCTATCCTATAGCAGACTGAGAAATAAAAACATCTTTCATTACCTTTTATCAAAAATGTGTAATAATAATCAAATAACCCTCGTATTTCAATATATTAATAATAATCAATTAGTTGTATTTATTTTTTTAAGTTTCCTACATGTTCTTCTTGATCTGAACAGAAAGTTCACAATAAAAACAACAATTAACACTGCTGTAAGAATTTGACATTTGTTGATCAAAAAAGTCAACTGAAAACATCTGACGTCTTTAACAAAAACAAGAGTGAGAGCAAATTTAATTGATTTTATAAATTTGTTGCAATAAATTTCAACAAAAACAATTAATTTTCTAATGTTAAAGAAAACTTAACAGTTTTCACATAATGACGTCAGATTTATGAGGTGTGTGCTATAAAACAGTGATGTGATTTTCAAACATACAACTTTTTTGACGCACATGTCATTTTGCGTTACAAAATAAAAAAAAAAATCAAACACACAATGGCCTGAATGTATTTCTTTTTTACATATTCCGTCCCAAAGTTACATATTTATTAAAAAATGATGTCGTCATTATTATTTTGTTTCAACTTTCCTAAACATCTCTATGATTCGACGCACTAAATACCATCATCGATCGTATCTTTAAGATCTTTATGCTGCCACTTTTTTAAATGAAAATTCTAAAATTTAATTCAGTTTTCTTTTGATTTTTGAAAGCAAAAATTTTTCCGTTTTTTCGCTTTAACATTTAATTTTGTTTTTTACATTTTTTTTTTTCTTCCGTTCCGTTGCGTTTCGTTCATTCGCGATTTTGATACGATTATATATAGTTTTTTTTTCATTTTTTTAAAAGTTTTTATTTCAAATTTTAAAAAGTTAACTGCTTTAAAATAAGGCTTAAAGTGAGTGTTAATTAGTTTCTAAAGAAATTTATTATAAAAAATTCAAAAAAGTGATTAAAAGTTTCTATATTGAAAATTCTAAAAATAGATCTTCGAATATTGTTGAAAATTTTGTGTATTTGAAGAAAATTAAAAATATGCCAAGCCAACTGTTAAACATTGGCTGCCCACGAGGGTGGTCACAAAATTTACCCGACCCATCGTATAAAGTGTTAACTTCTATAAAATCAATAAGAGTAATAAATAATATTTTAAAGCTTAAGTTACTTAATAGTTAATAAATAAAATAAATATTGGTTACTGGGTAAAATAAAAATTGCTGACATGAGGTTATATTTTAATATATAAAATATATAGAAGCCTCCTCGTCGTAAAACGTTCTCTAGAAAAACTCTTCCAGAGTATTATTTGCACTACACCAGTAGCAAACTGGTAACTCGATAGACTAATAGCTAGTGCGCTAATCTATCAGTCTGGGGGGTTGCGGGTTCGATTCCCGCTAAAAACTCTTAAGTGTTTTCTGCAGATAACTTAAAATTAAAAAAAAAAATAATTAATTCTTTTGTTCTGAGTTTAATAGCGTCAAATATAATAAGAGCGCATGCCCTCTTTTCTAATTTCCTTAAGGTTCTATTACAAACTTCCTGTCGATTCTTTCATAAGGTATGGTCTCAAAACAGGCTATATCCCAAGACAATATGTTATTAGTTTTATTGTTTAGAGTCTAACGGCGCCAAATAACATCAGGGCGCCTTCTTTCTTTCTATGTGTATTCTTCCTTAAGGTGTTTCCCAGCGAACCGAATTTTCTTCTTCATATTTTAATGTTTATAAATTCAGCTTGCGCTTCAGGAGGTTGTAGTGATTCTCAATCTTAAATGGATTATTTTATTTTAAGTTTATCAATACATTACATACAGATTGAAAAAATTACACAGATAATAGACAGATATAACAGACAGGAAATGAGTTACTATTTTCTCATTTCCTTTCTGTCTGTCTTTCTTTTTTTGAGTTTGCATCACTTAAAAACTATTGGATGGATTTTAACAAAATTTTTTGAGGAGTTACCTCAGCATACTGATTCCAATATGATACTTTTATCCGCAATTATTTTCAAGAGGAAGTGGAGAAAAAGCAGTGAAGGTACGCCGATTTTTTTTACAGATTTAAAGGTACTGCATACTTTAAGGTATCTTTTATTTTTGAAATCGTTACATTTTAAGCAATGTTGCGCAACAGATGGCGCTGTAAAAATAATGAGTAACTTATTTGCTGTCTGCCTTTTACAGAGCTTTACAAAAATTTTTAAAATTGTATATAAATTTTAGAATATTATCCAAGGATGGGTACCTTTATATAAAGTAAATACGTAAGAGTCTTAAAATTTAGTGTGGATTTCTTTCAAAGCTAAATCGAACATAATATTGTCAGGACGCACACAATGTGTGCGGACACAGCTAACTTTAAATAAAAATTTAAGATCTAATCTTCTTGAATCAGAGTTAAATAATTTTTCGACTGAAAAAGGAATTTGATTTTTTTTTAAACTGTTTATAAACAAGCCTCTGCTGACCCCTTTATCATGAAACTGTGAATTACTCGCTGGGTTACAATTTATTTTGCTATTCATGAATTTTTCTGTTTATCTGAAAAGCCCAGATGTATTTTTTATTTCTTTGTTAAAGAATGCAAAAAACAAATATTAATATTTTAAATATTTATAATTTTTAATTGTTCATTTGCTTTTTTAAATTAAATTAAATATTGATATTGTTTCTAGTTATTCTTGGAAAATAACAACAATTTGAAATAATTTTAGAATATTTACAAGCCCTTTGAAAAAATATGTTTTTTTAATATTGTACTTTTTTGTTAAAATATTATGTTTTCCTTACCTGATAATACTAAATAAGTTAGCAATTCTTTTAATGTGTTATTTTAAAATTTACATTATATAAATAAATTCACACATATCTACATGCAAATTTATTTAATTTTGACACTTTGCAAAACAACAACTGTGTGTCAGCTTAGCGAATGTGTGACATGCAAAATAAATAAAAGTTATATACAATACCCTGCAGTTCTGAATACTGGCAAACAAAATAGTGTTTAATAGATTTTACCGCAGTATTGTAAATAATTAAGGTTTTCTAAAACAACTTATTGATGGAAAAAGGCTAGTCTATAGTCAGAAGGAATTAGTCAAGTGTTAACTTCACATTTTTCAAAAGAGAATTAATAAGCCAACATTAGTAAAGGCCATGATTCACCATCATACTCAGTCGAACGATCTGTCAAAAAATGCACGTGTGCTCAAAAAGTATGATAGTGTGGCTTAGAAATGTATGTGTGTGACACACTTTTTGACAAGTCGTACGATTTGATAATCTTTTGAAAAAAATCATAAAATAGTAATTTCCATGCGATCAGAGTTGCAAAATCTTGTTTTGTATGATAGTGTGGCATCTACAACGCCATTTTGAAACGAGATTTTAAATAGGACAAAACTCTGTCAGATTTTTTGGTGATTAAATCGTACGATTGTGTAGGATAGTGAATCCTTAAGCGATAATAAGTTTTATAAATTTTTAAAAAATCTCTTAAACCTGCTGGGTAGTTCAACAAAAAATATATATTCGAAATAGGAATACAAAAATAATTTTATTAAATAAATAAAAATTGTATATACTCGTACGTACTGCACATGAACGATAAATTCATATAAAACATGCAGAGAACGTTAAATTGGCAGCACTGTTTTCTATGTCAGCTGATTAGACAGTCACAGTTGTTTTGAGGTTAGTTTGGCATAGTCTAATCTGTGAGCTGGGTTTGTGTTTTATCATGAATATACTCACGCCACAGCAACTTTAGCAAATTGTTTAAAAATCAGGCTTCCATTCGACAAACTCATTCGGAATTACGTGAAGGGCGTTTATGGGTCTCATCAGAACGATTGGTTTCAGAAACAATAGATTCTTTTTCGCAATACGATTGTTGTAAAACCAGTGCATTTAGAAAAACTCACTGTTTGATAAGTTGAATGGGCCTGTAAAATCAGTGGTCCATATGTCTTCACAAAGAACGATGATAGTCAAAACGTTACTTCTAACGGTGAGCGGTTGATTTAGTTCGGGTGAAGTTGCTTTTATTTTGATTAATTTGTAATGAATTTCAATAGATTCGAAAAGAAGGGCCTTTTACAGCATAAAATAGAAAATCGAATAGCTATAGAATTTTTTTCTGACTGCAACCACCCTTTGACTCATACTTTTTCCTCCTTCTAACTTCGTTATTAATTTTTTTCTTATCAATTTATCCAATTCCAGATATGATGCCCATGGCGCCATCAATTTAAAACCTAAACGTTTTAAAATATTATGGATTTAGCAGATCAAGTTGATGATTATATTTGTACATTTGAAGGTCTTGGTGATATAACAATGGACTCGTTAGCAATGTTTATATTTTTATGGGCCGTATTGGCTCTTTTCTCAGTGTGGCTGTGTAAATTTTTATACCAAAAATACATGTTGAAAGAAAATCCTGCCAGCGCCAGCAATAGTCGACAGAGTAGTGTTGCACCGGGAGCCGGTGGTATTAAAAGTGAAAAACGTTTGTCGGAACCACGTGATATTTTAGCAAGTAAAAGTGAAATAAAAGATTTATTAACGAAACCAGCCAGTGGTGGTGGCGGTGGTGGTGGTCGTGGTAGGCCGCCGGCTGGGGCCACCGGTGCTGGTGGACCGAGTTTGCGCAGACGTATGGTGAGACAGAGTTCGGCAGGACCGGAAAATATTAAGAAACGTTATGTGCCACCACCCTCGAATGTTGTTGGGCCCGAAACGGTATGTTTGACTCAATTTCGATTTGTTTAATTTAGATTTTTTGTTCTTTTTATTATTTGAATGGTTTTTACTAATTGGTTTTTCTGTATTGCGATTTATTTATTTCTTTCAATTATTTTCTTATAGAGTTCCGTTACTTGGACTAGTCAAGTTTTTCGCTGGCTCTACAGTGATT
Source organism: Phasia obesa (assembly GCA_949628195.1). Lineage (NCBI taxonomy): Eukaryota > Metazoa > Arthropoda > Insecta > Diptera > Tachinidae > Phasia > Phasia obesa. The sequence goes on from OX451219.1 coordinate 11,001,559, forward strand.
TGGTGATTGTTAACGAATTGTTAATGTCGTGGGTTATCGCACTAAATGATACTTTGCATAAAAACGAAGAAGAGGTAAGTTGCGATTTAATTTTTTTAATATTAATTTAATTAATATTTAGAAGTATCGGTGGGATTTATTACATTTTATTTATTTTTTCTAACTTATTTACCGAGCATAGTAAGGCAGACCTTTACTCGTTGTAGTGCAACATCCAAAGAATTTTGGGCGAATCGAACCCCTTGACTGAAAGACTAGCACAGTACCTACTAGCCTACCGGTGCACCCTATATTTTATTTTTATATTATACTCTTTATTTAAAGTAAATTTAAAAAATGTATTTTATACAAAGTAGCTTCTAAAAAGAACACCTCTTTTAAACTGTAATTTTTATAAAAAGTACTTTTCATGAAAAGTATTTTTAAATACTATTTAAAAGTGCTTTTATGACAATAGTACCTTTTATAAAAAGTTCCTTCTCTAAGGAGTATCTTTCAAAAGAATTTGCTTTACTATCGCTTTCTACAACCTTAGAATATTCCTCACTTTAAAAGTTTTTTTTTATAAATGAAAGATATGAGGATTTAGAAAGGGAACTTTTTAAAGGATGAATTTTTTTAAAAAGATACTTTTTACCAACGGTATAGTAAAATGGATATAATGGGTGAACTCATTAAACCTAAAAAGGTGGAGGGAGACCACAACGTGTAGGCAATCTCGAATTGTGTTCAAAGAGCGCCTTGACAGGGAGGCCAGTAAGGTGCTCAGATATAATAAAAGTACCTTTAGCTGGATAACTGCCTTAGTGACACGTCATGGAAACTTCAAGTATCATCTACCCAAGATGGAAGAAGCTGAGACGGCAGCTCACATTGTGTGAGAATGTCCAGCAATGGCTGCGCATAATACTTAATATCACGGGCAGAAATTTGCTAAATATGGATGCCATGAGGGATCTAAATCTTGGTCATTTGCTAGAACTTATCAGACACTCCATGATAAAAATGAACGCCGTCAGTTATCAGTCTGAAATCACTAAAGTCAACAGTAAATACTGGTGGTAGCACGTGACTTAATGAATGTAAGGTTGTCGTGAATACCAAATCATTGTGGGCGGAAGGGGATCGAAAACGGACCCATTGAGGAAGCGCTCTACTTTGACCCGTACTTGTATAATAAAAATGGATACATCTAAAAAATAAATATATTTTAATACAAAGTAATTTTTACAAAAAGTACTCGTTATAAAAAGTACTTTTTCTAAAACGTACTTGATGTAAAAGCTAGTTTTATAAAAGTTAAATTTTATAAAACGTACTCTCTGTAAAAAAAAATTTTAAAAAAGGTACTAGCCAAGTTATTTTTTATAAATGGTACTTTTTATAAGACGTACAATTTATGAAACATACATTTTGTAAAACGTTATTCTTATAAAAAATACTTTGAAATAATTTTATTTAATTTAATCAATTTTACTTATTGTAATCAAGTAATTTTATTTAATGTTTCTTTACAAAAAGTACCTTTTTAAAAAGTAGTAAAAAATGTTACTTTTTAATAAACCTACTTTTCATAAAACTTACCTTTTAAAAAAGGTTATTTTTAATAAAAGTTCCTTTAAAAAATTTTACTTTTTCTAAATTTCTATTTTTAGAAAAAACTTAGTTACTAAAAGTACCTTTCATAAATATTACTTTGTAAAAAAAGCTTCTATTATAGGTACGTTTTACAAAAAGTATTTTTATAAAAAAAAACTTCCATAAAAAATTTTCTCTATAGAAAATTCCTTTTAATCAGACTTTTTTATGAAGTCCCCTCTACAAAAATTACCTTATAAAAGGTACCTTTTATAAAATTTCATTTATAGAGTAAGTACATTTTTCAAAATTGCATTGCTAATAACTTTAAATCATGTCAAATGTTTGGGTACACTATTGACATGTAAAAAGCGTAAATTAAATATTAACATTAAATGTAAATTACATTATGAATTTACATAAGTATTCAAGAAGAAAAAAATTCCAGGAAGACCTCCATATTGTTTTTCTTCCTAACTGTGAAATTATCTAAATCTTAAACATTTAACTGATATTTAAGAACTAAAGACACTTTCATGATGCAATTATTTTGTTGTTTAAATTCTTAACTAAGCATTTGCACAGAACAAATGACCTAGATTTCATATTTCCCTTTCGTTTTTACAGGATATTTCTCTTTGTTCTGTTCTGTTTTCAATATCTGGCATTTGTTTCAAATAAACAATTTAATCATATTTATTTATTTATTTTTTTATTTTATTTTAAACATAAATACAGATGTATAAGTATATTAGACATTTTATCAAACATTTGTTAATAATAATAGGTGTGTTCGCAATTTAAAAACCGAGAAATATTTTTCTGCATGATAGAATAAGTGATAAAATAAATTCCACTTCTGAATTCCACCACTAAATGAAAATCATCTCTCTCAAATTCATGCAACCCAAGATCAAGTAGTTGATTATTTCTCACGTCATGCTTGGTTTGATTTTCAATAATTGCATGTGTACCTTATGCACACAACAATAATTATTTTTTTTTTTTTGGTTTAAATTTACATTACATGTTCATTAAATATAAAAATTAATAAATATGACCATATGCAGCGACTTGCGTCACAAATTATTTCTAATAAAATCAATGCTAATGTCAATGTTTTATGTATTCAATCATCTGTCTTCTTTTTTAAATGACATTTGTTAATTACATGGTAATAAACTTATGATCAGGGTGATTAAAAGAACATGGTTGAGAATAAAAAAATATTTTTTTTATTTGATTTGTATTACCTTGCCCCTTGATTTGCTAGAATGAGCACTAATTAAGTGAATACCCTTATTAAATAATTAAAAAATATATAACGAGTGATTTTTTAAGAGCTTGAGAACTTTTTTTTAAAAAAAAACGCATAAAATTTGCAAAATCTCATCGGTTCTTTATTTGAAACGTTAGATTGGTCCATGACATTTACTTTTTGAAGATAATTTCATTTAAATGTTGACCGCGGCTGACCGCGGTCTTAGGTGGTCCATTCGGAAAGTCCAATTTTGGGCAACTTTTTCGAGCATTTCGGCCGGAATAGCCCGAATTTCTTCGGAAATGTTGTCTTCCAAAGCTGGAATAGTTGCTGGCTTATTTCTGTAGACTTTAGACTTGACGTAGCCCCACAAAAAATAGTCTAAAGGCGTCAAATCGCATGATCTTGGTGGCCAACTTACCGGTCCATTTCTTGAGATGAATTGTTCTCCGAAGTTTTCCCTCAAAATGGCCATAGAATCGCGAGCTGTGTGGCATGTAGCGCCATCTTGTTGAAACCACATGTCAACCAAGTTCAGTTGTTCCATTTTTGGCAACAAAAGGTTTGTTAGCATCGAACGATAGCGATCGCCATTCACCGTAACGTTGCGTCCAACAGCATCTTTGAAAAAATACGGTCCAATGATTCCACCAGCGTACAAACCACACCAAACAGTGCATTTTTCGGGATGCATGGGCAGTTCTTGAACGGCTTCTGGTTGCTCTTCACTCCAAATGCGGCAATTTTGCTTATTTACGTAGCCATTCAACCAGAAATGAGCCTCATCGCTGAACAAAATTTGTCACATTTGAACATTTCGAACCGAACACTGATTTTGGTAATAAAATTCAATAATTTGCAAGCGTTGCTCGTTAGTAAGTCTATTCATGATGAAATGTCAAAGCATACTGAGCATCTTTCTCTTTGGCACCATGTCTGAAATCTCACGTGATCTGTCAAATACTAATGCATGAAAATCCTAACCTCAAAAAAATCACCCATTATAATAATAGACCTTCTGGGCTGTTTCTCGAACAATCAGCCTTTTAAGATATTTGTTTTCAAAACTTATTTTTTAATTAAGGAGCAAGATATTTTTATACTATAATGCATTTGTTATTAAGTCTGCAGCAACTCCCAACCCACAGTGGGGCAGATGGAAAAGGAAACAGATAATTAATAGACACACATATATTCAATAGTTAACATCTCGTAAGCCATGATTTTTTCATCATGACAACAAAAGATTTATTCTGCATACAGATGCACATATCGTAAAATAAGTACATATTAAGTATACAGCTACATATTTGCTTCAAACTTAGAATATTTATAGAGGAGAAGTTAGGCTTTTAATATATTATTCAGGTGTGTAGTTAAATCACAGTGGGACAAATTTCAACGCTTTAGGTATAGTAAACATTTCGCTCCCTAAAATTTCTGTATATGTGAACGCGCATGCCGAATTTTATATACCCTTCACGGTAGTAATGTTATATATTCCCTTACTCTGTTATGCTTCCCAATTTCACAATAATATACATTCGATTTTTACTTTTATGATTTTCAACTTCATTATTACATTATATTATATATCTCGAAATTTTTTTGTAAAAATTTTATGGAAAATTATTTTTAAAATTTTTATCGAAAATTTTTTGTAAAGATTTTATTGAACATTTTTTTGTAAAAATTTTATTGAAAATTTTTTCGAAAAATTTTATTGAAAATATGAATGAAAATTTTTTCGAAAAATTTTATTGAAAATTTATTCGAAAAATTTTTTCGAAAAATTTTATTGAAAATTTATTCGAAAATTTTTTTCGAAAAATTTTATTGAAAATTTATTCGAAAAATTTTTTCGAAAAATTTTATTGAAAATTTATTCGAAAAATTTTTTCGAAAAATTTTATTGAAAATTTATTCGAAAAATTTTTTCGAAAAATTTTATTGAAAATTTATTCGAAAAATTTTTTCGAAAAATTTTATTGAAAATTTATTCGAAAAATTTTTTCGAAAAATTTTATTGAAATTTTTTTCTAATAACTTTATTGAAAATTTTTTCTAAAAATTTTATTGAAAATTTTATAAAAAAAATTTTATTAATAAACATTTTATCGAAATGTATTTGTAACAATTTTATCGATTTTTCTAACAAAAATCTTTTGTAAAAATTTCTTCAAAATTTTTTGTAAAAATTTTACGATTTTTTTTTGTAATTTTTATCGAAAATTTTTGGTGAAATTTTATCGAAATTGTTTTGTAAAAATTTTATCCCAAATTTTTTGTAAAAATTGTAACGAAATTTTTTTGTAAAATTTTTGCGTAAATTTGTTGTAATTTTTTTTCAAAAATTGGGTGTAACAATATTTTTTTTGAAAATGTATTGAAAATATCTAGTAAGAATTGTTTCGAAATTTTTTGTAAAATTTATTTTGGATATTTTGGTAAACATTTTTCGAAAATTTTTTTTTAATTTTTTGTAAAAATTTTTTTGACCATTTTTTGTAAAAATTATTTTTAAAATTTTTTGTTAAAATTTGATTATTTTTTTTTAAATATAAGGACCTTCCTGCAATCTATATTGCGTTAGAAAGTCAGAATAAATTAAAATAATCCTTAAAAATAAATTTCCTCATATTGACATCCCAAAGTGACTTTTGAGTGCTTCTGGCTACCAGTGGGCACCCTGTTCGTCTCTTGGCTACCTCTATGTGTGTTTCTTTTTGTAAAGGCCTTTAATAAAAATGAAAGCATAAAAACCTTACCAGTTTGTCGCGTTCTAATATTTATTAAAAAAAAAAGCAAAAGAGAATCATTACAACCGAAAGAAATAACAACGTGAAAAATTTAGGTGGGCGTGGTTTTTTGCCCGCAGCCTCAAATAGAATCGTCTGATGTTGCTGAATTGCAATCCTAAAATTTTCGAAACTATGCCTGGCAGATTTTAGGCTTAAATCTTCTGTACCTCACCTGGCGCCTTAGCAAATGACATTTCAACATCAAGAGGGACAGACGGACATTGCTTAATCAATTTTTCTATGTATAAGGATCCGGAATATATGTATATACTTTATGGCGTTAAAAATGAATATTGTAGAAAATACACACGGAATGACCAACTTATATATTTATATCCTTTCCACCTGTCGTGAAGGTTATAATAATGACTTTTTTTAACACGTAAAAGTTGACACTTTAAAATTAATTCAACAAATTTCTTTTTTTTTCCAGAAAAGGAGAATATTTTATTTTATTTTTAATTTTTAAAAAATAAGTTTTTTCTCATTAATTTTCGTTCAAACTAATTAAGTATATCCTGACCCCACTGTGCATTGTCTTCTATTCCATAACTTCTACTTTTTTGACAACAAAATTGCAATCGATTTATTAAGAACTTAATATGATTAAAAAAGAAAATCTGGGTCATAATACTATATTACTTCTACCTATAAGATGTATTTATAATATTGACCGTATGTACTCAGCAATTTGGTTTTGCTGTTGTAAAAACAAAAACATATTCAATGCAACAAAAAAAAAAACAACTTATTTCTACCGCAACACACCGCAAAAGTATAATTTTTCTACACAAGCAAATAAATTCTATGAATTTTGTATAGAACATCGTCTGTAAGCTTTAAACATTGATTTTATTATTGTTCAAAAATAATAAAAATAACTTAATTAAAATTAACATATCAATCATTTATTATTCGCAAAACTCTTATAAAAAAACAAATGCAAAAAATTTGCGAACTTCACGCCATAACGGTGCAATTCATATAAATAATTGTTCTTTTAAAATCCGGAAGCAATGTATTTTGAGTAGTTCTGTAATGTGGAATAAAACTAAAATTTTTATTTAATTTTATAAACAAGCAATGGAAAAAGAGACTGATGAAAAAGTTGCGTACAAGTTTATTGCATCAGCTTTAGCAGCAGCTGAAGTCGTATGGAAGCAGCTCAAATACTTAAGCTATTAAAATTTCCAATTTTATGTAATTTTGTACAGAGCAAAAAACAATAGGTGAGGTTAAGAAGGGTTGTGCCAGAAATAGCACATCCACTGGAGGGCCCATTGTGATTTCCTCCAGCTAAATAAATCTAAACAAGAAGGAAAAATAGAGACCTGCTACCTATTCCTCAGCCACTCGATTTCATTCGAGTGTGCACCGCGCGATGTCGTATAGCCTATCGGGAAATGTTTTATCTAGCCATCTATGTCTGTAGCTTTGTAATATCGCACGCACAATGTGCTTGATAGTTTCCAACTCCTATTTGACCTCGCACATCCTACAGAAATCCGATGTGTCGATAACCCATCAACTGGTTCTTGCTCTAATGGTGCAATGACCAGTGATCACAATTACCACGACGCTTAGAACTTTTCTGTCTAAACCCAGAAGTAGCTTAGATTTTGGGCAAAATTGCCCGTGAGACTCTGCAATCCTCCCCAACTTCCCAACACCGATTAGTTCTCCTTACCACACAATCGAATAGAAACCTATATTAGTTATTTATCGGTGGCTTCACCGATTCTACTCTTTCTAAGTTAGTTTCCTCTGAGCCCAATCTTACAAGTTCATCAGCGATTACCTTGTCCTCAACTTTGCAATGTGTAGCCGCGGTGTCCTTTCAAGGCTTTAAGCTCCACTTGGCTATGACTTCCTTCCCTTCTAATACGTGCCCATCCGCCATCACCTCTGCCTGGAACACACTATATTCATCTGATAGTCTGTAAGAGATGCGTATATTGGTTCCTAGAATGTGAGCTCCAGCACCGATTGCCGCATTCATCTTTGAACCATCAATAAACACCGTAACCCCTTCGTACAGTTGACCAGATTCTAACCAATCTTCTCTTTTCGCGAATGCAACTATGGGTATCCTGCTTAAATGAAACTGAGTGAGCATCAAGTCCGTTAGCCCAGGGGTTAATGGAAGTGCTCCGTTTAGTCCGATATTGTCCAGAATCATTTTCTCTCCTATATTACTTGACCTCAACAATTCTGATTAAAAAAGTCTAAGAAAACTTCTCGCCGCCATTTCAACCTCAAAACCCTCAATGGGAAGTAGGTGCAGAATGATGGATGTCCAAAGCTGGCAGCTGTGATGCCAACCGGAGCACATTTCTGGACCTTGGCAAGAGTTTTCCTATGAGACTCTGTTCTCAATTCCTCCCATCAAACAAACGATGTGTAAATCCAATTTACCACTTTTGGTCGAAGTCTCCAGTTTCTACCTATGGAGTTCTTACAAGTATTTACACCGTTTTAGAGTTTCTCCTGAAGCAAAAAACAATAATAATATGAGAAAAATATAGTGAGAGAAATATATGTAGATACTCGTCGTATTTTGTCTACATCCCTAGAAAACAAATTTCGGAAACGAATCTTAGAGATTTATATAAAGTTATTTGGGGCTCTCGGGAACTAAATTTAAACGTCAAGTCGAAAAGATGATCATCATTAAATCGATTTTTCTGCCTATAAGGATCAATAATAGGGTCGCAAATAAATATTGGTTGAAAACTACAAACGGTATGATAAACTTATAGTTACGTACCTGTGGTGAAGGGTACCAATGCTAGTATTTTTCAAAACAAGAATTTATTAAAAAAAGGTTTTAATATGCTGCCTTGGCACACTTATCAGGTAGCCTCACTACGGAGGGGAATTATTGAGGCGTTAATTTTTTTATATGGAGTTTGACATTTAAACTTTCATTTAAGGGGAAAAATTGCAAATTTAACAAAATCCTTATAAAAAATTAAAGATTTTAACCTGGTAAAAAATATTTATTTTTTTAGCTTATCAATAGTTTACATATTTAATCCGTCCAGATTTAAAATAAGCAGTTCTTAATTTTCTTGTTGTAATTGTACGTCAAAAACAACAACCAAAAACCACAAATATTTTATTCCAAAATAAATTATTTAAATCCCAAACCACTTACTCCTTTTCTGACCGCCCATAAAACACAGTTCCAGTTTATTAATGTTATTTGCAGAGAATACTCGTAATAAAACAAAACTGACTGACTGACTAATTCATACCAACGTATGTATATAACACATCTATTTTTGGAATACATATTCTAAACAAATTACGTAAGCCTTGGTAGACTTTGTGCTGAAAACTTAATTTAAAAAAAAAAAAAACTTCTAAGAACGAGTTCACCATTTGTTTTGTTTATCATGATTAAACATGCTTGCTATGTACTTACAGATGGGTTTGTCTGTTTATTTCTCCTCTCATTGTATACAATGCATTGGTTGTCAGGCTTGGAAAATGTGTAATTATGAATTAGTATTGTACTTTATAGCAACCAAAAAAAGTAGTTTGGCAAAAATTTAATGTGATTAATGAGGGAAATTTATCTTATTTTCAAAACTTAATAGTTACTAATGATTAAAATTAATTAACCGAAATCAAGCTTTACTGATTACGATTATTAATCGTAGTCGTTAAACACAGTTTAAAAACATATGATTATAAATGAGTTTATGTACATATGTACATATGTAAGTAAGTATACCCCATTGAATAAGGCTAGGATTCACTGTCATACTCTATCGTACGACCTGTCAAAAATATTATGTTTGCTAAAAAAGTATGATAGTGTGGACTAGAAATGTATTTAGTGTGACAGATTTTTCGACAGGTCTGTACGATTTGATAATATTTTGAAAAAATTCATAAAATAAGTATTTTTCCATGCGATCAGAGTTGCATAATCTTACTTTGTATGATAGTGTGCATTCTAAATCGCCATTTTGAAACAATTTTTTGAATAGGACAGAATTCTGTCAGATTTTTTTGTGACTGAATCGTGCGATTGTGTAGGTTAGTGATAGTGAGAACATCGAGCCACGTCTTATATAGTACTAGAGAGTTAGTATTAGGTGTTTTTAGTATTAATAGCAGAGATTATGGGTAATTTATTCATTACGGTAGTGCCTTCTTAAACGGTGTTATGCAGATAATGGCATATTTATGCTAATGGCCTATTTATATGAAGTGAGTGTAAGATTTTAATTTTTTATTAGATAGATGCCCATCAGTAGTTTGAGAGGTGTAAAAATTATGCCTGAAGTTGTATTCAATAACGATATAAACAAGATTATGCCATCCCGATATAAAATTAACAGCCAAACCTAAATAAGCGCGCTGACCGCAAACCAACTGTCAAATATACATACAAAATGTATGAAGCGAACCTAACTGTTAGTAAACCCCCATCTACATTAGTCATTACCAGTGTTAACAATAATGTTTTTTATATGAAGTTTGACTTTTGTGAAGACATGTTAATTTCTAAAGGCCATGATTCACAATGACCCGCAGTCTGATATGCGTGTGACAGTCTTTTTGACAGATCTGTTCGATTTGATAATCTTTTACAAAAATTCATAAAATAGCATTTTTCCATGCAATCAGAGTTGTGAAATTTTATTTTGTATGATAGTGTGCCATTTTGACGCGATGTTTTGAGTAGAGTACAGAATTCTGTAAGATTTTTCTGTGACTGAATCGTACGATTGTGTAGGATAGTGAATCCTGGCTTTAAAAAATTGATTCATTTATTGAGTAGTGTGGAGCAAAACGACAATAATTAAAGCAATTAATTAATGAATATCATTGTGTAGTATAGGAGTACCTTAACTCCACTACACTGAAAAATTGAAGATAATAAATTTGAGATGTCTTTCTTGCTTTGAAATTGCTTTCTTACTCCATTTTTTCAAAAGTAACGCATGGATTGTGTCTCAGCAGTACCATATGAATGAAACACAAAAGTATATAGTTTTCCATCCCTGATAAAAACATAACACCACAAAATAAAAACGCAATAAAAGTTTGAAATTTAGACCTTGACCTCAGTTGAAACGAAAGCAAATGCAAAAAATCCCCTCAATATTCATTTACTTTCTTATATACTTATGTACATATTTTGTTTAACATGAGAATTGGTGTTTGCGATTCTGATGGAGTGATTAAGGTTCAAACAAAAATGTATCACCGCTTGTGAATCACAGCTGTCTCCTGTACTTAATATTTTTTTTTAAATATTTTATTTTTTTGATTACATACATACATACAAAAAAAATTATTTTCTTAACTCAGTCTCGAGTTAAATTTTGTTTTATTACAAACTAGCTGTGCCCACAAACGTTGTGGGCGTCCCGACAATATTTTGTTGGATTTTACTTTGAAAGTAATCCACAACAATTTTTAAGATTCTTACGCATTTACTTTATATAAAGGTACCCATCCCTGGATAAAATTCTAAAATCTATATAAAATTCTAAAAATTATTGTAAAGCTCTGTAGAAGACAGACAGGAAATTAGTTACTCATTATTTTAAAACAGCGCCATCTGTTGCGCAATATTGCTTAAAATATACTTCTTTTAAAAATAAAAGATGCCCTAAAGTATGCAGTACATTTAAATGGGTAAAAAAAATCGGCGTACTTTCACTGCTTTTTCTTCACTTTCTCTTGGAAATAAGATATCCTATATTGGTATCAGGATACTAAGGTACCTCCTCACAAAATTTGGTTTAAATCTATCCAGTAGTTTTTACGTGATGCGAACACAAAAAAAGACAAACAGACAGATAGGAAATGAGTTACTGTTTTATTATATGTATGTATAGATAAGGAATACAATTTATTAAATTAAAATTATCAGCATTTTCTAATCCCTTACTTACGAAGTTTGTAGTTGAAGTTTGTTTGCAATTTTTAGTGGCATTATTGCTAAGTGTCTGCGGTTAGCCTTGACCCCAATTATGTGGAATTATTTATAAAAGGAAAACAACAAAATTAGAATTTAATTTATTATTATTGGCTCAATTAAGCGAAGAAATTGCGAAAAAAAAACATCCCAAACAAACAAGTTATGTTCACCGACTTTGTCCCGCCTTAACAAATCTTAGATTCGCCTGATGGAGTACATAAAAGGAGTTACCCCCCTACTCATTCAATGCACTGTGCCAAAATAAGAACATTTGATTATAGAAAAAAAAAGAGTAGAGAAAGTAAAGGAACTCTCCTACATTGCAAGGGTCAGAAAAGACCTATATAGGGAGTTTATTCATTATTTAAAATTTGTTTGACTTAACAACGTGCTTATTGGTCTTTCTGCCAAATTGCAGTAAAAAATGCTAAAGTCTTTGGTGGGAATCGAACCCACAACCCCAGACTGATAGACTAGCGCACTACCTAATAGCCCAACGAGTCACCTAACTGTAACGTACTTGTTCGGTGCCAGTTAATATGATCATAGTCTATAATGCTGGTAAAGTATTGAGAGGTTGGTACCGAGTATCGAGTATTTGATTCTTTTTTGATTACTCAAAATTCGAAAGTACATACTTTTAGGGTTATATTTTTAGAAGCAAATGGAATATAAAATTAAATGTTACGTTACAACTTTGACTAGCAGAGCACTTCTCTTATGTAAACACAAGTATTGAGTGCTATTGACTACCTCTGTGATAAGTATTGAGTAGTATTGAGTGGTTAAAACGAGTAGAAGTTGCCAGCACTACTAACCTACAACTAGGACATTTTTATTTATAAATCAGTTAAGCGACGTGTCCTCTATTAACCAATCCCGATCCTTAATTTCTTGCATCATTTAAAAACTGATAAGTCATGGGATGAGTACGATTTAAACAATTGTTACAAAATTTCCTGCAGGGGAATAACATAATTTTAAAGGGCTAATCGCCATCTTTAGTTATACATATATTTGTTTTAGTTATATATTTTAATACTTTATATTGATCCTTTTGCCCTTCTTATTTCAGGGTCTTGCTGTTGAAGTTGTGCGTGTTTTGCCCGACAGTCCACCACCCGGTTTAAGTAACATTTTCTGTAATGCTGATGAAGCCAATCCATCTGATATGGTAAGTTTGTTTATCCCTCTTTATTGTAATTCAGAGAGTATTTTAAATAACTTTCATTCCTCTGTAAACAGCTCATAACCTTCGATTGTGATGCCATGCCTGTATTACAAGTGAAAACTTTTCGCCTTAAATCAGGCAAAGTTGAGACGTCTCACTATAAGGTGACCGTTTCACGATTCCGTGCGCGCATAGCAAATGCCATGAACTACAATACATTAAAGGGTGATATGAGGGTAGAAGGTTTTCCCGATGTAAGTTGATATCTTTTATTAAAACCTTTAAATGTTTTAATAATTAATCTTAAAAATCTCTTCAGATACGTATTGCCATGAATAGTGTGGGAGCTATTAAACCTTTGGACCAGGACGAACAACAATTGCAAGCACAAATTTCGGAAGCCTTGACACGAGCCTTGCGTAGTACCATTTATCCAGTGGATTTCTCTATGTATACAACTTGTCCTCGGGCCGATATTGATACCACGGATTTGCCTGTAATATATCCCATGCAATATGACGCTATGGCGGTGAGCGTTAGAACAATGAGAAGAAAAAAATTGCTTACAAAAACACATTTAAAACATAAAAATTACCTGGTCATTTACATGACTTCGTTATAACTTTTTCCAATACCTTTACAGTTTTTCGCACTTTAAATTATATCTTACTTATGGGCTGTCATGGAAGCAGTAATTTATCTTTCATTATATGGTTTTTGTGCATTTCCCCCACACTTCTCTTTGTTCTTAACCCTTACCAACCCCTTACCAACCATTCCCCCATTTAAGTTTTTCATTTTTCAAATGTTGACACTTTATGCCTTTTAAACTCAAAAATCAGCCTTTGATAGCTGTCATATTTTGCCAAAAAAAAAAAATTAAAATTTTTTGTGTGTTAAAAAAAATCTTTCTTTTTTCTTACTTTACAGGGACCTTTTCAATATTGTTACAATTACTAAAAATCAAGCTATAAATTCATTAAAACTAAACTCCCAAAAAATATTTACTAAAAATATTTCCAAAAAAATCTTTACTAATTTAATAGAAAATTTTGTTAATTAGAAATTTTTAATAAAAATCAAAGGCTTATTTTAAAGGTTTATTAAATACAACAACAACAACAACAAAAATCTCTCTTATCCTTTCGTTTGTCTTACAAAAATCTTTACATTTCCTTAACACTATACATTTCCCAGAATCAAATGGACTTAGGCATGCAGCAGGGTTTGCAACCCATGATCTCGGGCCGACGTTTGCTAGTGAAAATTGTTAAAGGTGAAGGTCTGAAAGAAGCCAGAGATCCTTTTGTGGTGGTGGAAATGGATGAGCCAGCCCAAAAGAATCAAACTGGAGCCAGACAAGGCAACAATCCCTATTGGGATGAACATTTCTTATTGTAAGTTTGTTTGCAGTCCCAACAAAATAAGAAAAAAAATTCTCATTTAATTTTTTCCAAAAAAAAAAAGCGATTTGGCACCTCAATCTGCTGAAATTCTCTTCGAAGTTTATGATCGCCCCGCAGATACTTCAGATAATCCCAAGTTTTTAGGTCTAGGTTTGGTTGGCATCGACGAGTTGGCTGTGGGTCCTGCCTCCACACAAGTCCTTACATTGCAACCGCGTCCCTATGAAACACAAGCTGTTTTTGGTTCTATAACCGTTGATTTTGTGTTTATTGAGGGCGCCGAAATACCTGCCGGTCCTAGACCCTACAAACTTAAAGAAGCTCTGCATATAAGTACACCGGCCATCAATGAACACATCAAGAATGGTTCGAATTTGGCTGATGCTGCCGTACGTGCCTTACAAGAGGGTGCCTTGACCACCAACGGCCAGCCCAGTAAGAGTACACTGATTATACACAGTGTTCAGAGGGTAAGTTAGGCGATTTATTAGATAAACGTATAGTTTTTAAATATGTTTTTAATAAAAAAAAATTTTTAAAAAAGGATGATTCATAAAATATTAAATACAGCTTTTAAAAGCTTTTCTTTTAAATAAGTAATTTTTAGAAAAAAAAAATTGTTTAGAATTTCATTAAAGTTATATTTAAATTTTTGGTGATTTAAATAAAAATTTAAAATTTCCAAAGCTTTTTAATTACGTTAGGAAAGGAGATCTATTGTTATATTGTGATTAACTTTTTTCATTAATAAATACATATAGAGTTGTTTGAATGAAAGAAAAGCTCTCTATAATATTTTGTAAAATAATTTAAAATAGCTTTTCACACATTTAATATAAAAATGTTTATGAATTTCTTTAGAAGAAGCTTTTCTGAAATGACAAAAGTTTTTGAGGTTTTATAGCAAGCTTTAAATAATTTTTTTTTAAGTAACTAAATACACAAAAGCTTTTAAGCCATAAAAACATATCACTTGATAAAAAAGAAAATGTTTTTATTGGTTTTAAGAAAAGCCACTGAAATTAATTATTAAAAGCTCTTAAGTTAATGTCAAGAATTCCAATAACTAATTGAAATCTTAAATTAAAAAGTTATCAGCAAATGTGTATTTTTAAAAGTGAAATATAATTTTTTTATAAAAATAATAGTCGTTTAAACCCAGAAAATTTATTAGGACATATAAAGACTTCAATAAAATAAACAAAGCATTAAAAATTAGATTTCAATTGGATTTCTTTCGCCGGTAAATTAAATACTGTTGTGGTGCACAAAACGTGGCTTGCTTATGATGTTTTTATACCGAAAGCTCTCGAAAAAAGTACCCAACAAAAAAAAAAAAAAACCAATGATAAGCCAGTGTTTTTAAATGCTTTAAAATGCGAGTAAATATAATTAATGAATATTGCCTTAAAAACTTTCAAATAAAAAAATGTGTTAAAAGCTTAAAAATAAGCTAATAAAATCAAATTTACTTTTCATTGAAAAATACGTAAGAGCTTAAAAAAAAACTTAATAATTTCGTTAAATAAGAAGAGTAGATATACATATACAAAAAAGCTTTCTTAGTTGTACAGTGCAGTTTTCGACCAAGTGACATAAAAAAGCTTTTTTACTTTACGTTAAAAGTTGTCACATACAAAATAAAATACAACAACAAATATGAATGATTTTTAGACTAGCAACGGCTGGGCTCAAAATGGGCTTTTAAACCCAAGTTTAAAAATTATATTAACAGAGCTTAAAATTAGAAAAGTTTGTTAATTTAAAAAAAGGCTACTTATTAAAACATTTAGAGCTAAAAGTAAAATTAAAGCTTACAAAAATATTAAACATTTTGCAAAAGCTTAAAAAAGTCAAAATACATTTTACGATATTATTATAAAAAAAGCTTTTTAATGAGTTTAAATAAATAAATAAATTATCCAAAATTTTATTATATTTTATTAAAAAAGCTTTGATTATAAAGATTTTAAATTAAAATTGTTAATAGGAGTAAAAATGTTAAACCAAACCTCAAAATGAAGTTACAGATAATTTATTTTTGGTTAAGATTTCAAAAGCTTATATTTTAGTATATATTGAGGTTATTAAAAAGCTTTTCACAAGCTTAACCTCCATATTAAAGTTTTTTCTTTTCAGCAAAGTTTTAAGTCAATAAATATTTTATGAATCAACTATCAAAATCTCACTCACAATTAGCTTTTTTTAGCAAATATACTTATTCAATTTCGCTTTTTGTTTTTTAATTGGTTTATCTACATATTTTAATGATTCCCGTGAACCATGTACCATTTTCAACATTTAATCGTCATCAAATTTGTATACTCCCTCTTCATCATCAAGCAGAATTCAACAAATCCAAATGCATTTAAGGTAAATATCAGAAGAAAAAAGAAGTCATCTTAAACAAGTTTCAATAACATTAAAATTAAAGTTTCGTTTTGAGTTTTACTTTTAACATTTTTCCTTTTCCCCCCTCTTTTTTGAGTTTAAGTTTGTTTCAAAATTTAAGTTGCCAATTCACAAAATTTACATTTGAATCACGAAAACTTGTGTGAATAATTCTTATTTAGTTTATAGTGTTATGAAATGCTAACAAAACGTTTTTCTCTTTTTTTATAATTAAAAAAAAAACCTTGAAAATTTGTATTTCTAAAAATAAAAATACTGCGCTTTATTAACCCTGCCCTGATAAATACAAAACAAAAACACACTATTATACGCTTCATACTACCTAAACAACTAAAATATTACAAAACGCCTATAAAAAAAGGTGGAAGTCAATAACGATGGTCAAATCGAAATTAAGGAATCTCAAGATATTCTAAACGCCGCCGTTGCAAAAGCTTTAGAAAGCTCAGAAAAAATAATTATACAGGAAGTTGCGACATCACAACCACACACTGAAGACATCGAACAAATAATAGCGGATACATCAGTGACTACGGATATAACTGCGAGTCCAACTGATTCGTATCCCAAAATTGAGTGCCTAAATATAGAAACCCCGTCCCTAGACAATACAGGTAACGATAGTGCTTTGGGAGAATCAACCTCCGAGGTAAGTGTTTGAAAGCTTTTACTTTTTTTAACTAAAACTGCCTGACTGAATGTTTTATTTTCTAAAAAAATATATTTACAAATATTTTGAGTTAAAATTAAATAAAAATTAAATTAAAAAAAATTAAAAATCTGTTTATTTAATTTTAACAGTTTGGTCAACCGAATGCTGCCTCCTCACCAAATGGTCATAGTAATTATTCAAGCAATGGTGCCTCTGCTGGATTTTCCAATGGTCATAATAATTCCTCGTTTTCGAATAATGGATTCTCCAAAAATGGTAGTTTACCTCGCAATGGCATGTCAACGACAACAGCTGACAACAACTTAAATTTACAACAAGCAGAGGATTTGACAGCTGGTGGATTTGATGATCGTGGCCGCAGTAAAAAACGTAATTTCTTTGGTACACTGAAAAAGCGTTTAAGCCGTTCCAAAACACGCACCCATTCAGCTGATCGTGGCGCTTTAACGTCACCACAAAATAATAATCTTACAACCCCTACAGGAACACTTAACGGTGATTCACGTTCATTATCTGTCGATCGTGCTGTTTTGTCTAAAAGCAATTCACTTGGTAATTACCTTAGATCCCAACACCTCCATCACCACCATAGCCACCACCACTACCTCATTAGTATCTTGATTCTTTTGAACCACTTCACCCATTTGTATTAATTTTTGTTAAACTAAAAATTTTTTCAGTCTATATTTTTACTTTTATGATTATTATTGTAGAAAGTTTTTAAAAAATTTAAATCTAAATTTAAGATTTTATCAAGCAGCCCTGTTCTGTAATTCGAAAGCGAAAAATTATATTCGGAAGCAAAAAATAAAGCGAATTCTTCCACTTCCGAATATTTATTTTTTCATTTTATTTTAAATTAAAAATTTAATTTTTAACGAATTTTTGTGAAAGAGTGAGAGAGAGGAAAAATTATAGACTTATTTTACTTCTCTTTTTCTCTTCTACAAAAATTCAAAAGAAAACGTGACCTGTAGAAATCAGGCCTCTATTCGAATCTTCAACGTTCAAAGTTACAACATTTTTGAATATATAATTAACTAGCTGTGGCCGACACTTCATCAGCGTCCTTGCAATATTTTGTTCGATTTTGCTTTGAAAGCAATCCGCACCAACTACTCTTAAATTTTTAGTGCCGCCTTAAACTATGTGGCAGAATAGGTTTGGTTTACTGACAAGCCATTCCCATCGGCAAATACGCCACGATCTTCCAGGCAGGAACAAACGGCTTCATTATCTGTGCCAGAAACAAAGAAACAAAGACAAAGGGGATAAAAATATGTCTGATGTCGAACATGCAAGCTGCACTAAAGTCATTAACCTCATTTAAGCTAAGGTCTGTGGTAGTCAAATATAGTGCGACATCTCTAAATGAATCCAATTCCCACAAAAGTTTAACACTATGTTGGATTCCCAGTCACGAGGGTCACGTTTGTAATGAGCGGGCGGACCATTCAGTCATTCTATGGACCAGACTTAGATAAAGGGTGTTTTTTATAGAGGTATAGAACTTTAAGTTGGCATTACTTTTCAAGATGGCGACCGATTTAACAGCTCTCAAGTGATTTGTTCTAAGTTTGGTTTGGCAATTCATCATGAATAGACTCACGTCTGAACAACGCTTACAAATAGTGCAATTTGGGCCCAAAACGAGATTACCGATGTTCCCGATTTTCATAAGCGAATTTTGTTTAGCGATGAAGTGCACTTCTGGTTGAATGGCTACGTCATCAAACAAAACTGCCGCATTTGGAGTGAAGGTAATCCTAAAGTGTATGTCGAAAAACCGTTACATCCAGAAAAACTGACTGTTTGGTGCGCTTTATGGGCTGGTGGAATTATTGGTCCGTACTTTTTCCAGTCAATGGTGATTGGTATAGAGCCATGATTACTAACTTTTTCATTCCTGAATTGAATAACCATGATGTCCAGGAGATGTGGTTTTAACAAGACGGCGTAACATGTCACACAGCTCGTGCTACAATAGATTTATTAAAAGACACGTTTGGTGACCGCCTAATTTCACGTTTGGACCTGTGAATTGGCCTCCAAGATCTTGTCATTTAACACCGCTAGACTACTTTCTGTGGGGCTATGTGAAGTCATTGGTCTATGCGGATAAGCCACTAACGCTTGAGCATTTGGAAGACAACATTCGCCGTGTTATTGCCGATATACGGCCACAAATGTTGGAAAAAGTCATCGAAAATTGGACGTCTAGATTGGACTACATCCGCGCCAGCCGTGGCGGTCATATGCCAGAAATCATATTTAAAAGGTAATGCCACAAGATTATCTTTCGGATAAAAAAAAATTCATGTCAATCGAATAATACATCGTTGTTTTATTGCAACTTAAAGATCTATACCTCTATAAAAAACACCCTTTATAACCACTGGATATGCTAAGGAACTGAAATAAATTTCTGGATCTAAGCAAATTTTTCTTTTGGTCATATGAAAGATAAGCAATGCATGAGCACAAAAACACAATGCTCATAGGACGCTCATTATATTATTTCATTGAATTCATGTCTCTACATTGCACACGATTAATGTTGAGTGGACAATAATAAACTGCGATCTAATTGTGATAACTTTTATAGTTTCCATAAGAAAGTTTGAATAAGCATGAGTAAATCTTTAACATTATAACAATGAACTTGGGCGAGTTCAAGCAGTTTTGTGCTTTGAATGAAACACGAACACAGTTTGAGTGTATAAAGGAAAAACACAGAATTTTTAAAAAATTTAATAATGTTCATTTTAAGGTCCTCATTTCTTAAGAAATACAAAAGAGAAAAAATCACTAGTGCAAGCAAAACGCATTAAGCCTTATCCAAAAGTTCTACACAACTACATACTTAACAAAACACACTGAGTTATTCGAACATAAGACGAGATAACACTCGCGGTCACTAGTATAGAAAGCTGGATTTACTCGGTCAGCTCATTGCGTTTATGATACGAACACAGATTAACTCACTAATAGTATGGTATGAGTAGGTATGTGTTCAGTAAGCTAGCTTGTGTTCTAGTATGACCACTTCCTCATGAGCATATGAGCAAACCCATTAGATGAGCTTGCTCATGCAATTGTTTAATATATAAGGAGGAGATCAGATGTATTAGATTTGTATTTCTAGAGTTTTTATTTTTGTTTAGAAAAATTACTTCTTATTTTCAGAAAAATTAGTTTTTAAGTTCGTTAGTTTTAAACTTATATTTTCTGTGTTTATTTACATTCGTGCATTTTCATTTCCCTTCCTTGTGTGAGATTTTAAAATTGTCATTCTCTTTTTTTTTTCTTTTTTTTTTTTGGTTTCTTTGTCTCTGTCTTTTTTAACAAAATAACACCAAACATTAACTCTTCTACTAATCCCAACATAAAAACATCAACTAATTGAACACTAAATGTTAAACTAAATGTTTTATTAAAATGTGAAAAATAATAATGAAAATACCAACAACTGTATGTATAAAAAATATATAACTAACACACACACACACACTTGAAAACTCTTTATAAAAATGCTTAAACATGTACATTTACACCTCTTTACACTTAACCCTACACATATACACACTGGTATGCAAACACCTCAAAATTGAAACAAAAAATATATTTATTTTTTTATATTATTTTTTAATAAATTGCTTTATAAACAAAACATTAATATTTTTTTTTATAAATGGAAATATTTTTAATTTAATATTTTTCTTTTTCTTCAATTTCTCATTTCATATTACAAAAACAAAAAAAAAAAAAAAAATAAACTTCTAATTTACGTTTTGTTTTGGGTTTCTAACTTGGCGTTTTGATTTATTGAACTCCATCAACTTTATTGCAACATTATTTTACCAACCCACCACCACCACCAATCAACCAACCCTCTGAATATGTTGTGGTTTAATTTTAAATGTCAATAATAACTGGTGTAATGGTTTTTGATTTTTTTTTTTTAATTTATTTAAAATCATTTATAATTATTTTGTGCCAAAACTCTGCACGCATTTGGTTTTTTTTTTTTTATTATAATTTTATGCGTGTTATTTTGAACAAAAAAAAAATCCACTGGCCAATTTGTGTTAATGCAAAAACAATCTACATGTGTGAAAATAAACAAAAATTGGGGTTTTAGGACCTCGAATGAGCACTTCACCCCCATTAGATCACTCAAGACGCTCTTCAATTTCAGAGTCCTCAGCAATCTCAGGTTTTTCCTCAGCCAGCACAAAAACTTATGTGCATGAAGCATCAACACTGGTGCTGGAAACTATCGAAAATGGTATTAAGAGGTAAGAGAAATTCATAAAAAAATTTATATAAAAAGTACCTTTTAAAAAAGTACATTTTAAAAATCCATTTAAATAATATGTACCTTTACATTAAAGTATCGTTTATAAAAATGCATTTAAAAAAAATAATTGCAATAATCTTTTAAAAATATAAGTATTTTTGCAAAAAGTACTTTATATAAAAAGTTCCTTTTATAAAACATAGCTTTTACGCAAATCTACTTAAAAAATACCCTTAATAAGAAGTACCATTTTAAAAAGTCCCTTTTAAAAATTATTTTAAAAAATTACGTTTGAAATTATTTGATTAAATGTACCTTTTCTAAGTTACTTTACATAAAAGTATTGTTTATAAAATGGTATCTTTAAAGAAATTTGGTTAAGTCCAATAATCTTAAAAAATACCTTTTAATATAAGTCTATTTTGTAAAAAGTATAAAAAGGTATTTTTAATAAAAGTTTAATTCCAATAATCTCCAAAAAATACCTTTTTAACTTAAGTGTTTTTTTTTTATAAAAAGTAACTTATATAAAAAGTACTTGCTATAAAAAGTTTTTTTTTTTATTAAAATAAGCTTTTACGCAAATCTACTTAAAAAATACCCTTAATAAGAAGTACCTTTTTAAAAGCCCCTTTTAAAGAAAGTATCTTTAAAAAAGTACGTTTTTATAAGTACACATAAAAGTATCGTTTATAAAAAGGTATTTTTAATAAAAATGGCTTAATTCCAATAATCTTAAAAAATACCTTTTAATATAAGTATATTTTTAAAAAGTACCTGATATAAAAAGTGCTTTCTATAAAAAGTATCTTTTATCAAAAATAGCTTTTACACAAATCCACTTTAAAAAAATCCCTTAATAACAAGTACCATTTTAAAAAAAACCTTTTTAAAGAATAAAAAAGTACATTTAAGTTTTTTAATATAAGTTTATTTTTAAATAGTACCTTATATAAAAAGTGCTTCCCATAAAAAGTTCCTTTTATAAAATATAGCTTCTACACAAATCTACTTTAAAAATACCTTAATAAGAAGTATCATTTTTAAAGAAAGAATCTTTAAAAAAAGTACGTTTTCAAAAGTAGTTTTTGAAGAAAGAATCTTTAAATAAATTACGTTTTCAAAAGTAGTTTTTGAAGTTATTTTATACAATGTACCTTTTCCAAGTACCTTTATATAAAGGTATAGTTTTTTTTAAATGTATTTTTAAAGAAAATTGCTTAATTGCAATAATCTTTAAAAAAAATACCTTTTAATATAAGTATCTTTTGTAAAAACTACCTAATATAAAAAGTACTTTCTATAAAAAAGTTTCTTTTATAGACAATCTTCTTAAAAAATATCCTTAATAAGAAATACATTTTTAGAAAGCCCCGCTTAAAAAAAAGTACCTTTGAGAAAAAACACGTTTTTAAATCAATTTTTTTTTAATATTTTATAAAATGCACCTTTTATAAGAAGTTTATCTGCAAAAAGTATTTCTTTTAAAAAATAACTTTCATAAAAACAAGGTTTTCGAAAAATTCTATGATTTTTTTCTGTACTCGACTTATATGCCGAAAAACCAAATTTTCTACACGAGGTGGTAAGGCCATTCCACTCGAATCTCCAGCAAATTTTAACCCATTTAAAAAAAGTTTCGGTCAACCTACTCTTAGGTCCCTTTTACTGTGTGTGGTCACATATTATTTCACTTCAGAATTATACACCTTTTACCATTTATTAATAAAAGGTAATTTATATTATAAGCAGATTTTTTTTAAAGCATTTTTATTGAAAAGTACCTTTTATTAATGGTACCTTTTAATAACAGTGTAAAACTTTTTCATAAAAAAATTGTGCTTATATTTATATGGTTTCTATAAAGTTATTTCTAATTCTAATAATTATCTAATATTTTTCTTCAGTTTCATAACACTTTCTTTTTTATCCTTCTCAGACACTTTATTGTTCCTCTCAATATTGCACAACGTCCCAGATGGCGTCGTAAAGGCACAAAATTACACATTTACAATGATCATACCTTTATTGCCAAGCATTTAAGCGGGTAAGTTTAAGTGGCTGAAAGATTAACTATTTTTATTTAACTGAAGCATTAAAAAATTTTATAATTTAAAAATAGTTAAATAAAATAAAAAAAATTAAAAAATAAAATAAATTTTAAAAACATTTTTTTTTTAATTTAAAGTAATCGAAGTTATGCCAATTATTCATCAAAAGTATTTAAATTAATTTCATTTAATATTTATAGAGGCGGCTTGCAATGTTCTATTTGTATGAAATCAATACCTCGACGACCTGGTAAACAGGGTTATGAGTGTCGTGACTGTAATTTAATTTGTCACAAACAATGCCATGTCCGTGTACCACAAGCATGCCCCAATCCAACTGTACTCTCTATGGAATTGTAAGTTTTAATTATATTTTATTTTTCAATTTAATTTAACAGATTAACTAATGCTAAAAATAATACTGAAAAAACAGACAACAATTTAAAAATTTTATTTTGAAATAATTTTTCATAAAATTCAGAAAAATGTTCGATATTTATTCTAAATTAAAAAAATAGCCTTTTGAAGTAGACGGATTTTTTTTAGAAATATATATTTTACATTAGACTTTTCCCGTTTTAAATGCGACAATGTGTCTTATAATTGAAATGTCACACCGAGCTTTAAGCAAAAATAAAAAAAAAAAATTTAATAAAATAAAATAAAAAAATCCCATTTTTGGAACTTTTGAAATCTTTTCTAAGAATTGTGAGAATAATTTTGACAATCTTATTTTTTTTTAATTTTTCTATTTAACACATAAATTTATAATTAAAAATTTAAAAGAAAGCTAATAGGAAGTATGCCCGTGTAGGGGTTGTGAGTTCGATTCCCATCTATGAGCCCAGTCTGCGAGTTGGTGATATCACCAATTAGTCACTACTATAGCTTCTATCGAACTGGATAGTAGTTATAACTAATCAGTCTTGGATGGATAGGGGAGATTGCAGAGTCTCACGGGTCATTTGACCCAGTCTGGGCGCGGCCAAAAACCCAACTGCTTTACAAATTTCTTAGAGTTGTTGTAGGCATTAGAACAAGAACAACTAGATGGGTTAACGGTACATCGGATTTCTGAAAACTGTTCGAGGACGAAGAAGATTTAGAATCTGTCGTGGACATTATGTGTCGCTGCCCGTTATTACAAAGCCGCAGTTATTGTCAAAAATAAAAAGCTTTTAAACCACTGTGCAACCATAAACATGATTTTTTTGGGGTTTGACTAACAAATTCATTCTGCAAATTATTGTCTGTTTTTATAAGAAGATTCACAAATACTAATCCTTTTAATTTATCTTATAATCTCATTAATATACATTATTTTTTACTTTTTCTTTTATTTCTTATTAAAACATAAATTGAATGGTTTTTAAAGGGCCTCATTTCCGGTACTCACAGAACAAGATTTACATTTAGTTAATTTATCAAAATAATCCTAATTTTTTTTTTTAAATATTTATCAATTTTGTTTTAATTTCTTAAACAAAAATAAATCAAAAATCTTTACTATAAAAAAACAAAAGCTTTAAATATTTAAGCTTTTGGCAAAAAAAAATGTTATTTTATACCATTTAAAAAAAATAAATGTTTTTGCCTCCTACAAACACTTTTGATTATTTTCAATAATTAAGAAATAAATTTTTATTTAATTTGCTCAGATTTGAAAATTATTTAAAGAAAATACAAAGTTTATAAAGCTTTATTCTGCAGCTTTTTTTATTCACCTTATTTAGCTTAATCTTGAAATAAAATATACGCCATACTACATAAACACTTTTATTTATTAAATATAAATTTAATACACAATAAAAAAATATTAATTTAAATAATATCTTTCTGAATATTATTACACTATTTGAAAGCTTTTTATTTCGCTTCAAAACAATTTTTTTTTTCAATTGAAAATTTTAAAGTAATTTACCTAACTTCAAGTTTATTTTAAAAATTAAAAGCTTTTCATGATGTTGCATATAGATTTTCTAGAAATTCTAAAAAGCTTTTTCAAATATTTTATTTTAAAAACTTTAAAAGCTGTTTTAATTTATAAGCCGCTTTAACATAAAAGCTTTCCCAAGATTTTCTGTTTAAAAGCTTTAAAGCTGGTTGTATTATTTAAAGCTTTTCAAACTTATACATATGTATATCCGAAAAAATATTTCTACAAATACATGTAACATTTTCCCTGTTTTCTTTTCCCAATCTTTCTTTTTAATAAATTAAATGCTTTCAATACCCTTTCAACAACAGGATCTTCAAAGTTTAGTATAAATTAAAATTTAGTATTTCTTTTAAATAAAAATTTTTTAACGTCAAATCTAAATCAATTTTAAACCAATTTTTTTATACAAAACTTTATCTACGCGAATTATTGTGACAAGTAACATTTTAAAATGAAATCCTCAAACGTCCATTTAATAAGTTTTGTCATCGTTATACAATATTTTAGTAAAAAGCTGGGTAAGCAGTATTCAATTTTGCATGTTTCCCTTAAAAGTTTTTCAATAAATAAAGAGTTTTTGTTTTTCTAGTCATTTGATTTGACAGGAAAATGTTTTTGTAACTTCAAATAACAGCATGTGAAATTGTTTCAAATTTGAATGTTTGGATGTCAAACAAAAAGTATGGTGTTTTGTTAAAAGTTCGTTTTTAAAATTAAAAAAAGTACCGTTAAAAAAGTACCTTCAAAAAAGTACTCTTTTAAAAAGTACCGTTCTTAAAAAGTAATTTTTTTGGAAATTATATTTTGAACAAATAACTTTTTAAACAGATCCATTTAAAAAAAATATCTTTGAAAAAATGTACTTTTTTGAAAAATTATTTTTTTTAAATTACCTCTTTGAAAAAGTACATTTTAGAAAATGTTACTTTTTCAATTCTTACAAAAATATAAATGTGAAAAAAAGCTTTATTATCATTTTATTATTAATGTGGAGGGAATATCGAAGCATACCGCTTCCTTAATGAGCCCCTTTTCGAACCTCTTCCACCTTCAATGATTGTAAGCAACCGATTTGTAATTTAAGGCAACATTCCTTTCATTGGTCACGTGCTACCAACACGACTTTAGTGATTTCGGACTGTCGACTGGTAACTCTCGTCCTTCTTTCTCATCACGGAGTCTCTAGTAATTACTAACATTTGTCTAAGGCTTAGTTTCCCTATGGCGTCCACATTTAACGAGTTTCTGCCCGTGGTCGTTAGACTTATGCTAGCCAGCGCTGGATATTAACACACATTGTGCGCCTTCCAGGCACATTCTGCAAGTATTATATATTTCGATTTTCATCTCGAAATTTCCATGACCTGTTGCTACAGCGGTTATCCATTTTATTATATCTGAGCACCTAGTGGCCTCCATCCACCTTTTTAGGTTAATGGGTTCACCCATTGTAAGATCTTTGCTTGCATTAGGCCATTTGTCAGTGCTACTCTGGGCCCACAGAAATTCAGAGCAAATGACCTTTTTGCTAGTTGGTCTGCAGCTTCATTCCCATTCTCCTTTAAGCCACATCAAGGTTACCTATTGAAAGGAGGCATATCTGTTAAGTTTTAAAACATATTCCAGCACCGGTTTAGGGTACACGTGGTTGTCAAGTGCAATGAGATCTTTTCTACTAAACACCCGACTTTCCAGCAGGAGTTTCAAGGCATGCAGCAGCCCAAGCAATTCTGCCTGCTAAACGATAGCGTACTCCTTCAAATGCAGACTACAGGAGATTCAGTTTACCTGAGCATACGCCTACTCCTACTCTACCGTCCATAAGAGAACCATCAGTAAAAATGCTGATGTCATTCTCACTACACGTTATACATTGTGTATATCGCCTTCCGCAATGAGTGTCCGATGCAGTCTTTCGAATATTTTTCTACTACTCATGCATTCCATCGGTATCCTTACTAACTAGGTCCAGAATGAAAATACGTTTTAGTACCGGCCGTAAAAAGTACTGATATCAAAATAAGAATGACATTTTTTGGTCGGTGCAATACCTCTCACTCATAATTGTATTGTGCCAAGCAAGCACTTAGTGAATATTTATATCTTAGTACCTATGACGACCGAAAAAAAGTACTTTTTTCTTATGCTATTTTCAAAAAAGGTACTTTTTTAAAACACTTTTCCAAAATAGCACTTTAAGAAGTATTCTTTCAGAAATGTACTTTATTTTTTATAATTATAATTAATTAAAATATGCTCTTCTGGAACTTAAGCTTTTTTTTTAAATTAATGTTTTTGTGCTTTTTGTTTTCTCCTCGTATAAAAGTGATCTATTGAAAAAAAGTACTTTTATATACACTAAAACTATTTTTTTAATTTTTTTAAAATTTTTTTTTTTAATAGAAAAGTATTTTTTTTTTTTTTTGGAATGAAATAAATTTTTAGTCCAACTTGAGTTTAAATAATTTACTAATGGCCTGTTGCTCAATATTGATCAGCAGCGAAATGTTTGAGTACGAATCAACTTTAGTTTTTGTATTACGAAAGCTATCACATTATTTAGAAGCAAAAAAGAAAACTGTTCAAAACCATTAACGCTTTCATTCGACTCATCTTACGAGCTATCGTTCACATAGAAGTGAAATAAAAAAATTTTCTCCTAAACGAATAAACGGATTCATTCTTCTCGCTATCGAGAAACTACTTTTTGTACTGGTGTACAAAAAGTATTCTTAGACTATATATGGGTACAATACATTCAAAACTGTTCCAATGGCTTTTCGTTTGACATCCTCTGTTACAAAACGCGTTTTTTTATTATAATTTTCTGTGAGTTCTATACGAGTACATCCGGATTTTGTTTAACGCTTCCAATTTTTAATGCTTTACTATACTAAATGAATATTTTTTAACAATTATTTATATTTTCAAACTTCAGTGCTTAATTAAGAGTTTAATTTACGAGAATGGAAATGATATTTTTGTCATGTTTTTCCCTTCTAGTGTACATTCGGATTTTCATCAAAATTCTACAGATTGGAATTTTTAGTTGAATCACAAAGTATATAGCAGAGAGCATGGCACAATAAACAAGGTAGACTAGCGGCGAAAATAGAGACCAAATCTGTAATAAAAATACGTACATTTTAGTTTTGTATAATCATTTTCGGCTGTCAAAAAAAAAAAGAAATGTTAGTACATTTTGACAAAAAAGATGGAAGATGGAGACAAGAAATAGTCAGCTGAGCTCTCGAGTTTAACTGTAATGAATTCGCCTTGGTAGAGAGTTAATTATAAAATAGCATTTAGGCCAAATTTTTACCGAAATTTTTAATGACAGTTTGTCACGATGGGGCATTAAATTTCCTTGGACGGTTGGCTGTGGACAAGTGCTAGTGATTCTGCTACTTTGAATAGCTCTATAGTAATTAATACTTTTCTATTGGGTACTCAATACTTCTATTATTCTGTATATGAATTCTATTCAATTTCTTTCTATAAATACTATCCTAAAAGTATCTATTAACTACTTTTGTGTATTGAGTACTCAAAAAAGTGATGAAATACTCGATACTCAGTACCCATTTCTTAATACTTTGCCAGCACTACTGTGGAGTTTTTGGGCATAGACAGGCAGTTGTCTTCGAATAATGCCATAAAAAATCCAGTGGTGTGTGATACAAAAGCGTACACTATGAGAAAATGTCCCATGGACCGTGTGACATTGGGCGTGGATTTATTTCGTTTATTTTAGCCAGAGATACTTCTGTCATCATGTTATAGCATCGAGCCCCACTAATAGTAACTGCTTGAACAGCCTTACTTGTGAAAAAATATGGTTCCATGATGCCTCTATGTCAAAATTTGCACCAAACAGTAACAGTGTTGTTAATGCAATTATCTGTGTCCATGTGGAAGTTTTGACGATTAACAAAGTTATCACATGTAAAGGAGAAACATGGTTGGGGTGACCATAATCTAAGAGTAAAATATTATGATTGAGTATGGTTGTAGTGAAAACAATATTATTATTAAACATAATAATATTGTTATGTTGAATGGATAATGTTATCTAATAGTGCTGGCAATTTCTACTACTTTTAATTACTCGATACTTATAAATTGGCTACTCAATAGTACTTAATGCTTTTAGTTGCATATAAAACGCACTGTTAATAACAGTTTTAACGTAGGTGTTAAATTTTCAATTCAAAGTGTTTCTAAAAATATAACACTAACAGTAACTACTATTGTCTAACCTACAAAAATAACAACACTTATCGTGTCCACGTATTAATTCTAATTTGTCTTGAATCTCAGCAGGACCCTACTGCTGGCTTGTTCTTATCCGTATCAGATCAGCATCATGATTATGGAAGTAAGCGATTCGAATTGAGTTAGATGACGGATGGAATATTAATTGCTTGCTGGATTAACTCTATATGAATCACTTTCATACCTAGGCGTTCTATCTGTCAAAAAAGGGGTTGGTTGTGTGCTCAAAAAGTATGACAAACTCAAGTCATGAAAAGTCCGTAAGGTTTGATAATATTTTGATAAAATTCATAAAATATTATTCTCAATGCGATCAAAGTTGTTGTTTTTTTTTAATAGTGTGGCCATTTTGAAACGATTTTTTGAATAAGACAGAACTATATTGGGTTTTTTTGATTCCATCTTACGATTGTGTAGGATAGTGATAATGGGCCTTAATCGGTATTAATTACGTGTTATTGCTCTCATATGAATGTGATCAAAAATTTGGGCCAGCTGGTATAAGAATGTCTGGCATCCCTGGTCCAGGTTATAATACATTTTAATAACATTATTTTTTCAATATTGGGTGAATATAAATCTTTTCGAAATTACAGAAAATTTTAGTTTGAAAACTAACAATTTATATTTGTTTCTTAAATTAAAATTTCTACAACTAGCAACCGATTTCTAACTGCATTTTTTAAGTACTTTCCGTTTAATTATGAATATTTAACTAAAAGAAATTTGAATTGAGGAACTATACCAAAGATGTCGCCGTTTTGAAATTCCCGACTTATGTCGATTTGCATGCAAACTCGCTTAACTGATTTTGGTTTTATTATCTATATTTTTTGCATTTTTTGAACTGTTTTTATTTTTAATACTTAATTCTGTTTTTGTTGTTGTATTTTTGCTTAAAATACCTTTCATTTCAAAAAGAAAAAAAAATATCTAATGAAATTTTTGCTAAAATTTTATTTTACAGAACAAAACTTAATTCAGCAGCAGCAGATAGAAGCATAAGAAAATTATGAACAAATTATTAAATGATAATTATTAATAATAATTGTAACAAAATTAACGAATAAAGCTAAAGCGCTCTCTACAAGTTTTTTCTAAGCACAAAAAAAATGAAAAAAAATATATAAAATAAAAAATAATAAAAAACGATAAATAACAATAAAAAAATAAATAAAAAAATTTAAAATACTAGAAAATAAAATAAAAACAATTCTTAAAAAGCCTGGATAAATGATGCCTGATTCTTAAAACACTAGATGTGCATTTGAAAGCAGCTTGAAAAAGACTGGCATCATTTTAACAAATCACCGCACAGCACATGTAATCAACACAACAACATCATGATTAATTTAAATTTAAAATAACTATTATTAACTAAATTTATGTTAAATGTTGTCTTTGTATCCCTGTATAATTCATTAATAATTTTGTAATTATATAACTTTAACTTTAACTTATATTACGTTTTTAAAAAGTGGCAATATTTTTCGTATACAAACATATATATATTTACATATATCTTCTTTTTAATTTTAATTTTTACTAAAATCTTGTCGATGATATTAATTTATTATTTTTTTGTTTGTTAAACAATTTTATACTCTTTTTCCTCTTGTTAAAATTAAAAATAAATAATTTAATTAAGTAAAAACAAATTTATATGGAATTGTTAATTAACGATATGGAAAAAAATAATTTTAATAATTGTAATTGTTTTTTGCTAAGAAAAAATATATATATAAAAAAAATAAAAGATATATAATAATTAAAACAAATAACAAATAAAATGGTGGTTTACGATCAACAACAACACAATTTTACAATTTTTATTTAAAGAAAAAAAAAAAAAATATTTAAATAAATTAGTCAAGCACGAGTCGAATCCAGGGTTCTGTACTACCATACTATCATAAGCGTAGGAGGACATATTTTCTAGGGGGGAGGGGGTTTTGCAAAATTAATTTTACTGGAAAACAGTATTATAAAATTCAATATAAAGTACAATTTTTTTAAATTTTAGGGCGGGCAACAGCAAGTCTGGAGGGGGCATCGCACCCCACAGAGTGTCCTTTCCACGCCATTTCGTACTACATAATAAATAACTCTAAAAGTATAAAGTTATCATTTTCACGCATTGTATGGGACACCCTTTAATTTTATATTTTTATAACTTTTATCTGTTCAAAACAGAAGCACGTATACACTGGGTGCCAAATTCAATAGAGACTTTGTTTTTTGTTATTAAATAAAAACTAAAATTACGGAATAGATGTTTTCAAAAAATTTCCTTTGAAGGGTGATCCCTTTCACAATTTTTAATGAATTTTTTATACTTATTTTGATAGCGAACACACCTGGTATAATTTTCAAGTGTCTGCCTGCAACGTTCTAGCAAATAAGGTCATATTCATCAAAATACTACTTCTATTAAAATACTGTTTTATTTTTTTAAATTAATTTTATATTTTTTAGTCGCGGATACACACAAGCACTCTGTTCAAGTAACTACCTTTCGCGTTTCAAAAAAATATGGCCTTAAACGTGAAATTCACATCACTATCGGGACAGCCTTTTATTTTTTGTAATTGTTGTTATAGTGGCTGTGGTAAAAATTTCAAGAGTCTGCCTATTATGGTTAAAAATATAAATTACAAAACTATCGGGACACCCTTTATTTTTATAGTTGTATTTTTATACTTGTTCCGAAGTTGTACAAAAGATAAGGCCATATTCTTTAAAACCACGTATCTTATGGGGTCACTCTATAGTTTAAAATTTAATTTTTTTAATAGTAAAACAAACTCGTAGTTTTATTTTTTTTTATTATAGAGGCCATATTAAAATACACTTTCTGTAACCGAATACGGTTCGAGAAATAGATATCGTAACGAAAACAATAGGGTTACGTGTTTAACCTTTAGGTTTGGAAGTTGCGCTACACTCTTTAAATAAATAAAATTAAAAAAAGTTAATGTTTTGAAAAGCTTAAAAGCTTGCAGAGCTTTCTTCTGCAAGGCTCTCCGATGTATTATTCCAACAAACCTTGAAAATAATATTTTTAAAGATATTTTTACGAGCCAAAAGAGAGCTTTAGGAGTTCTCTTATATTATAATGGAAACTATTGAGCATATCATGACTTTGAATGCTCAAGATTACAAGTTTGGCAACCATGCCAGAACTCTAGAAGAAGATGCAAACGTCTATTGCAGAAGTTGTCATGATTAGAAGAGCGGGGAAGTGATTCACTTCTAATATGCCTCTGTCCTGCCGTAGAGGACCGGATTCTGAAAGGAAATAGGTACTGTTGTCATACTTTTCGATGAAGACCGTCGTAACTGGCGGTTGTTTTAGAACGTTTGGTGAGTGTGTCCGTCTGCAGATGTTTTTCGTTTGTAAGAATGCTTCAGTAGCTTTAGTAGTGAAAAAAATTGTATCTGAGATTGTGTTTACCTGTTCGTTAATAATATCTCCGTTAAAAGTTCGCATTTTGTTGTTTCATGTTGTTCCATGTTTTCAAGAATGTCTAGTGTTCGTCCTTTGTTGCTAGGATGCAGCAATGTCATACATTCATATATGTATTTCCCTTGCTTTCTGTTCGTGAGTTTCAAGGTGCAGTGCGAAGTTGGAGTCCTCTTTTTTCGTTGGTAGAAGCGCATGTGTTCTGTAAATCTTGTTTTAAGTGTTCGTCCCGTTTATCCTATATACTTGTATGTATGGTTGCAGGTGCAAGTAAGCCTGTATACTTCGCTGTTTTTGTTCTCAGTGCTGTTTTTAGACGAGGTTAGTTTACCTATATACGTATTTCTGATCCTGTGTAAGTAAAGATGTGTCGTCCTAGTGTTGTATTAATTGACACTTATTTTTTCTTTCTGTTCTTGGTGTTTTATTGTCTTAGTAGTTTGTGAATATCATTTGAAAATGTAACATATTCCTCTCGAGCCATATCAAGCATGTACAGTTAACAGCAAAATTAACTAAATATTTAATATAATAAAAAAGGTGTAATATTGCGCAGTTAACCTACCTGCTACCTATGGATTTAAATAAAAAATCAAATATTTTTCAACCTACTGTTCTACGCTTAAAATAATGGCAATGCTATCAAGGAAATATTTATCTCATACACAAACCATAGGTATAGCAGCTGTTTTATTTTTCACTGCTGACGGCCGAATTTACACCATATTGACATTAACCTACAAAATCAAGTTTGACATTAACAACTCGTACTGAACATACTGCAACAATGTTTACATAGCAGGGTTGTAAGACATAGTATTAGTGTTTTATTTTGGATAAAAGTCTTCTTTATTAATAATAATAGTGGTAGGATACAATTAAACAAATTAATAAAACTTTTGTTTCATGCTAATTTTTCCCAAACCGATTTATTTATATAATTGGTAAAATTCTTACAAAAAATAATTCTTTATGACTTACTCCCTTATTAAGCAGCAGTGTTTGTTAGAGAAATTCTTTTGTCTCATTTGCTGTCAAAAATTCGAGACGTTCGCGTATGGGTTTCGCACGACGACGACGACAGACAACAAAAAATTTATTTAGAAGTAAAAGAAATTTATTAGAAAACGTAGTTGAGTGAAATTGTAATAAATTTTAAAAATAAAAGTAGAAAATGCTGTCAAATAAATTTATAATTAAATAAATTCAGCTGAGAAAAACTTTGCAAAAATGTTTCTCAAGCTTAGCGCGAAGTGAGAATAGAATAAAATTATTAGAGTTTTTATAATAGAAGTTTGTATGAATGTGTAATAGTTTTCATTATTATATATTTTTAAGTTGACGTCGCCCTTGTTTTTTTTTTCTTCTTTCAAGTGTTGTTTTTGCTAGTGTTCATTCTCGTTTGTATGTTTATTGAAGTTTCGTATTGCCTGCCTGAAGAAAAAGAATATTAAATTTTAAATTCGAATTTAATAAACCTTTAAAAGTATTTAAATATAAATAAATTAAATAAAATTATATGCAAATAAAATTGAAAAGAAATGTAAAATAAAAATAACAATTTTGTTTTATTTTTCAATTATTGTTTTAATGTGTTTGTGCCTGTGTGTGTGTGCCTTGGGTTGGCATGTCCACTGTATTTTGTTGGTAGACAAGCACGCCCCAGCTTTAACCCCCTTTTTCCAAAAACATAAACAAATTTAATAGATATTATTTAAATTAATAACAATTTGTTTGATTGTGCAATGAAAATTCTATTTAATATTTAATGTTGGCAGAGAAGTGTCAAGGCAAAACGTAAAAACACAAGATTTACAAAGAACGACAGCCAGGTAAAGAAGAAGCAGCATTCAGTAACAAGATAAAAAGCAATAAAAACGCAAAATCAAACAAAAAAAAATGAAACTGTGGCCACTTGTTTTGCCAGTTTTAATTAAAAACCGAAAAACGTAAAAAATATAAAAAAAGAAATTAAAAATATTTAAATGGTGTGTGAGCGTTAAAGAAATGTCGACGCCTTTGCAGCAGTAAAATAAAAAAAAAACCAAACAGCAACAAAATCAAGAAATTAATTTGAAATGAAATTTATTTGCAACCACTTGTCTCAAGCAAGAAAAAAAAAAAAAAGAACAAATTAATCAAACAACAACAATGCATTTTAAGTGAAAATTAATATAAAAAAATTAATTATTAAAAAAACAACAAAAGTAACTGGAACAAAACCTAAACATAATTAAGTAATAAAAAAATAAACGGGCTGCAAAGACAATTTTTCAAAAAAAAAAAACAACAAAAAAATTCAAATAAATTATGCAATTTTATTAAGACCTTTTCCAACAACAATTATGTAGAAAAGCAAACTCAATATGTTGTACAAAAACAAAACATTCCAATAAAAAGAAAACAGCTGTGTTTCTTTGAAGAACATATTTTTTTCATTTTAAATTCTTTTCTTTTTTTCTGGTTTTAAAAATTCCCAACTTGTGTTTATCGCAAAACTTACTTCTTTAAATTCCGTTTGTACACCTGTGGCCAATGAAATAGGTACCACCAAATATTTTTAGCAATAATAAGTGCCGATTTTTGAGTTTTCGTATAAATAAGCATTCGATTTGCTTTTAAAGAAAGAACAAAAAACAATAGAAATAACAACAAAATAAATACAATTAAGTCAGAGATCTTTATTCGGTAATGTTTTTTAAATATCCTGGCAAATTATCGACTAATATTGTTGATTATCAATACCGAAATAGGGTTGATGCAGCCCTATCATGAATATTTTTCATGTCAGCAAAAAATTCCCCTTATCGTGGGTAGTTTTTCCCCCAAAGATTGTTCACTTTTCTTTTTTTTTCTATAAATTATTGTTGTTGAACTGTATTAATTATGTAAATATTTAAGTAATCTGTGGTTTTCAATAAATTATTTTAGGACAAGAATGCAAAGCGATGCCAAATGTTGTTTTTGTAGACTGTAGGAAATCACTGGGCACTGCCAGAATATATGTACATATCTAAGAGCAGCTTTATTTAGCCTGCGGTGCTGCATAAATTTAAAACAAACATTTATTTAAATTGAAATAAAACTATTGAATTAAGTCATTTGTTTAACTCCACAAGATTAAATCCGTCTCGCAAACGACGAAAAAATTTTATTTCAGGCTCAAGGTCATAACTTTATTTAAATAAAACTCTTTTTATGTTTTATTAATAAACTTTTTATATTATTCAATATTTCGAGCGCCTTCGGTGCTCTTTTTCAGGAAAAGCTTGAGTAAAGCCGTCGTTTGTCCTCCTCCAAATAGATAATAAAGCTTGAATAATATCAAAAATTTATTGATAAAACATAAAAACAATTTTATTTAAATAAAGTTATGACCTTGAACATGAAATAAAATTCAAATAATAACATTTTATTTCATTTTTATTTATTTATTTATTTATTCATTCATTTATTCAAGAACCTAGCCATAAGGCCATATACTACTATTTGAATAATTCGAAGATTTAACATACCAAATAGTAAATTGCAATTTCCATAATCCAGTTAATAAGATCTTTTAACGTGGTTCTCTTCGAGTGATTTTCACCAGGACTCTTTAAATAAATTTTGTAATGTGATTAGAATGGTGCGGTTCAAGAACCTCCCCAGCTGTTGACAGCTAGCCTTGTTATGGGTCCCTCCGACCTTAATCATTCTTACGAGTAGTAGTGTGTTGATGTCTATAATTTTCTGCTCATTTCATTGCATCCGCAGGGTGTTTAATACAATGAGGAAAAATAATAAAACAACAAACCCAAGAAAGCTTAAGAAGTTTACACATGTTCATTACAATAAAATGGCTATTTGAATAATTACTAAAAAAAAAAACAATAAAGAACTTAATATAGATTTAACTATAAAAATACATCAAAATTGTTTCATTTCAAAAAGTAATATATAAAAATTAATTACAAAAATTAATTAAATTATATTAGCAAAATTGCAATAACGCTTTCTTTCAAAATATATGTATGTAAATTGATAACAAACAGTCTTCCCAAAATCCAATAAATCCAATGAATCAAAAACCCAAACCATTGCCCCAAAAGTACAAGATATTAGCCTTTTATTATTAGCTATCAGGACAAAAAAAAAAAAAAAAAACCCAAAAAATCTCTTTTTATACGTGCCAACAGAGCAATAAAACAATTTTAAGGAAGTCGACATATTATTAAATTATCTTGCTAATCGTCTTACATAGAACAAACGCTCCACTCTATTTCTTTGCGATATACAAAACTAAATAAATCAACTACATACATCGGTACACGAAGCCTAAGTGTCTTATAAAAATGCAATAAAATTCTAAATTTAAAAAAATCATCAAAAGACATATCTAAAAATTTCATTATATAAAATGAGACGTGTTGTCGTACTTTTAATGAGTAGAGATACATATGTACCTGATGACTCTATTAAAAGCCAATCTTATCCTTTTGAAAATGCATATAACCTAAGGTTGTTTATTATTGAATTTTTAATTAAAAACAAATTTTATCAGATTATTCTTCTAGCTGGCATTCAATGTGCATGGATAGCTTATTTTATTTTGAACAGCTGTTCAATGAAGGGAACAAAAATATCACGGGGAATTCACGCTACCATTTTTCACTTCGAGGGGAATACAAATTTCACGGAAACAAAAGCTACACTTGTTATTTGCGTTTGGGGTGTATATCTTACATATTGGTTTACCTTACATTTGCATAAGTAATTTAGGGACCTAACATTATCTCTTTCAACCCGAAAATTAAAATGTAATGGGCCATGAAACTTATTTTATATTAAATTTTATTAAATCCCTCAAATCTTCAAATAAATATATAAAAAATCGTCAAATTTTTATATCTTTTTTAGTTCGTTCATTTTTGAGACTTAGTTCGCGGAACCCTTCCTGTGTAAGTTTGACCTCTATTTGTGATTTTAATATCACCATTTTGCGGATTTTTTGTTTTACAGAAGAGGTGTGATTGTATTATATCCACCCTACGAGTATTTGTGAAAGCTATTTTTCAATTCGTTTGACATAAGAGAAGAGGATAAACATAACGAAGGCCTCGACAAGAGTTCTCATATCATATTAGCTTACATTTTTGTTAACACTTAGTGAATCCATTTTGGCTATTTTCGCAATGATGTGTGTGGGTGGGTGGGTCGGTGTGTATGCCACAGTTTTTGTGGAGTTTGTACAGGTCATACCGTTTGACATATCAAAATCAAATTTAGTATGTGTTTTTGGTATATGAAGATGAAGAGCTGTATAGTTTTTGGGCATAATCGGGAGGGGTAAAGGGGTAGTTTCCTTACCCGCAATTTTGTGAACGCTCTGCAGGTCATACCGTATTATATATTAAAACGAAATTTAGTATGAGCCTTTGGTAAATGGAAATGAAGAGTTGTGTAAATTTTGAACATAATCGGGAAGGAGCAAAGGGTAGTTTACTTACTCCCAAATTTTGTAAACGCTCTACAGGTCATACCGTATGACATATCAAAATTAAATTTAGTATGTGTCTTCGTTTTATGGAGATGAAGAGCTGTATAAATTTTTGGCATAATCGGGAAGGGACAAGGGGTAGTTTACTTAACACCCCAAACCGAAAATAATTAAATTTTCGATTCGAATATACATACTTGGAACTTTATGTAATACATATATCCATAAAAATATATGTTTCCATTGGATATGGTAAAGTTGAGTGTAGGCCACTCCAGATTTTTTAAATCGTCTTCAATTATTCCCAAAAATGTTCTATTGTATTCAGATTTGTTGCCGGTCGTGGCTACTCCTTAAGACACAATAATTTCCTGTAACCAAAAGCTTGCTAAATAAATACTGAAAGCAACATAGTTCTGCAATCTGTTTCAAGATATGAGTTTTAACTTTTGTTGTTTTGTTTTCTTATGCGCCATTTTCCCCACAATTATATTACAAATTTTATTTTTTTATCAGCTAGAATGGTCTAAGAATGCTGTGAAGGACCTCGTTTGTATTGCAAGGCTAATAAAAGTTATATTTTTCGTTATATAGCTGGCTTTTCTCGCGGTCTACATATTCTTTTTATAGCATTTGTAAAGAGTTTTTTAGTTTATTTTATTATTAGTTTATCAGAACCTGTATTGATCCAAAAGGTTTAAAACAGGTCTCCCTTCATCTCTTTTCATGTCAAATAGGAACAGTTTTAATAGTTAAAAGAGAGTTACGTATATACAAGAATTAAATTAAAAAAGTTAATCGTGGTACCTATTTGAATGACCATGTGTGTATTTGTAACTAAAAGTGTGAGGTAACCTGGGAAAAACAAAGGTCTGGGAGCTATTTTTGCTTATCCTCTTTTTTCCCAAAGTAGTTTCTGCAATTGTTGTTATGAACGCTTCCTTCATCCGGCAATTGTAATAACAACTTCAAAATATTTTTTTTCTTTTTGAACCAGCAGTTCTTTTGTGTTACAATTGTTAAAAAGTGTCTGGTAGTAAATACCAAACATACTTATCTACCAACTAACATACAAATAAAAATAAATTGTTCTCATGTTTGGCTGCAATTATTTCTAAAAATAAACAACTTGAGCACAAGAAAAATTCTTAGTAATTTTTAAAAAAAAATAAGTTTTTCGACTCTATTCCAACTTTAATAATCACCTCAAAAAATTAAACCATTTTAAAATGGCTCATCACAATGCAAATCTTTTGAGTTCGGATATTTCACGTCGCAATCCACAAGATGAATATGAGCTTATACAGAAAATTGGATCCGGCACTTATGGCGATGTCTATAAGGTAAGTTTAGTGAAAACATTTTTTAAAATTAACTTTCAGAATGCAACACATAGTACAACAGAACTTTTACTGAAAACCATGTGTTTAAAGACTACTACTCTAATAAATTGTACTGCATACTTGTCCCAATGATTTAAGAACTCGACCTACTAGTGCTGGAATAAAAGCAATAGTTAAAATCAATGTCAAATATTTATAAAAGTTGTGTGTTTATTATTTACCAGTCAATGTTCAAATTTCTATTTAGCCAAACGTAACTTTCAACGGAATGTAGTACACAAACACTTTTATTGTTTGAGGATCCCTAGGAAGGCAATCTGTTCTAAGCAGCTGGCTTATGTAATTACGTCACCCTCAAGAACATTGAGAAGAAAGAAAAAAATGGGCAAAGAGCTTCAAACAAAATATATTTTTATGTGTTACGTTCCGTTTAAGTTACGTTCGGATAACCTGGCTTTCAATCCTGTTGTAATATTCGATGTAATTGATTGAAACCCCAAAAGCCATAACCTTGTTGATTACCACACCTACATATGTATATTGGCTTTATTTGACACAAGTGTATCTTAACAAGTCCCCTGTTTTGAAGTCCGTTTCTCACTAAAATAGAAGTATTAATGCTTTTGAAGAATATGCCATCCTTAACTAATCGCTGTTTGAAATTTTGCAAAAATACAATCACAGCTCATCATGTCGAGCTTTCATTTTCCTCAAAAATATAAATTCTTGTATTATAGTGTCAAACGGCCTTTAGTATCTGGTGTGTTGTGATGGGTAAGTATTACGTCCGAAGTTAGGTAATAACGTAAAGACTGCTTCCAGTTGTAATGTTAATTACTTCTAAGAATTAGTTATACGAATGCGCTTAGGTTCAAATATCATCAATAGCGGCACCCATTATGTGAATAACTTTTTCATGTTTAGTTAGTATATATGCTTACAATCTCAGCCACCTCGCACACTTTTATTTTCCGATCGTCCAATTTAATTTAATTAATGTTATGGTGACGTGCTGCTGTGATGACCTCTATTCAACGTCGTTAGACATCGGCCAAGGCGAATTGATACAAGGTGTGAGTACTACGACAAGAAGTACAACAAAACAGTAAAGTTGACATTCTACTAGCAGATGCAAACCAATGTATTTTTGATAAGACATTAGCAAATAAAGGAGAGTAAAAAGTTATCAGGGGGGCTATCGCTCCCACCTGGTATGAATTCGCCTTAAATTCGGCATTATTCTTGCTAGTAAAACCACTACGGAATTAAGAAATTATTTTTAATTACTGACATTTAAGGGGCTCATTTCAAAAATTGGAATCTAAAATTAGCATTTTAGATTCTTCAGGGTCCATTTTAGGTTTTTCAACATTCGCTGACTATAAAAGTTGCATTTGCTAAACAAAAGTATGGGAAAACTTAAAAAAATTTAATTCCAGAGGTAGTTCTTCTAAGGGAAACTTTTTTCTCTTTGTTCCGATTTTTCTTATTTTCAAACTTTACCAGCCTACGACCATATGACATATTTCAGCATTTAGAGGCACATTGATCTAAAGGCAGTCATTAACTTTTTAGAGCCAATCTATACATACATATAATAAAATAGTACCTCATTTCCGTCTGTCTCTCTGCTTTTCTTTTGTGTTCGCATCACGTAAAAACTACGCGACGGATTTTCACAAAATTTTGTGATGAGGTACCTTAGTATCCTGATATATAGGATACTTTTATTCCGAAAAAAATATTTTATTTCCAAGAGAAAGTGGAGAAAAAGTAGTGAAAGTCCGGCTAGATTGCCAAAATACCCCTATGTGCGATGGTCTTCACCGAAAAGAATGACAACTGGCGACACAAATCCAATAAACTTTGTTAATGTTCACTTACATTTTTAATTCAATTTAAAAGGGGTTTTAAGAATCTTTAAAGGTTTCCATATAATCACCCCTATCGCGAATAATTGTTTCCCATGAAAAAACTCCCAAATTTGTCTATCGTGAATGATTCCAATAACAATTTACTTGTACTTTACGATAGAAATCATTCACTATAGAATTTTTGGGAGTTTATTCATGGGAATAAATATTCGCGATAGGGGTGAATATTTCAAGAGATACCTGCTAGATGAACAAAGTTAAATGGCCATTCTAAATTCCCTTAAGAAGAATTCTTTAATTTTCAATGGATGCAACTTTTTATTTTATTTATCCTTCAAATCTTATTACGGTCTAGAAAGAGAAAAGAAATAGCAACAAGAAAATAAATATTATTTATGTTAAACAACAACTAAAAGTAAAATATCTAATCTTAGAAATCAATTCAGGCAAACGTTTCTATTCATTGTTCAAAAAAAAAAAAAAAAAATTACAATGACACGATTCATAAATTATTTTCGTGAATAAAAGTTAAAATATTTTTTTTTTGTTTGATACAATTCATTCATAAACATAAAAAGTGAAGAATAAAAATTCACGTACTGCTAAAAAGGTTTTCATCAATTTTAAAGAGAAAAAATAAGAAAAAAATCATGGAGTTGAAATAAAACTGACAAATAAGAATTTTGAAATATTTATACAAATTCTTAAAATTCATATTCTACAAATGAGTATTTTTTTTCTTTCTATTTTTTGTTGTTGCTAAACCTCGCATCCTCAAGATGTGGCGTGTGCATGCATTTTTTGTGTGAGTTCTCGTGCTGGGTTTTCTGCATTTGGGATCCTATTGAATATTCAATAAACCATTTCGCGTTATGTATGAACAACAATACAAACCTAAAAATATGTAGACATTCACATGGTTGAATTGTTGTTGCATACAGCAAAAAAAAAAAAAAAAAAAAAAAAATAGAAAAAAAAATTGAAAAAATAAACAAATTTGAAAAAAAAATGCTAAGAAATAGTAGAACAAATATTGAACAAAATAATAGTAATAAAATTTCAAATAGCGATGTAAGATTTTTTATTTTTATTTGCAATTGGATTTAAACCAACTTTTTATTGATTCCTCCCTTTATTTTTTAGTCTTCTTCTTCTTTTGCTTTTGTTGCGTAAAGTTTTCCATGCGACACATGGGTGATTAAATGAGTAGAAAAAGCTCAAGATAAGAATATTCAAGCAATGAATATTTACAAGTAGGTACTTCTATGAAATACAATTCAATGTGTTTCTTATTATAATTTTTATAAAAATTATTGTGAAACTTATAAAAATATAAAACTATTTTACTGATACAGTAAAAATCATAGACTGAGTCTCTGAATTTGTTTTTTTTGTTGCAACTTTATTAAAGAAAAATATATTTAAATATAATTTGAAGAGGCTGTTGTTTACAGGGTGTCACATAAATCAATGTTAAGCCGAATCAAGATGATAGGCTAGATAGGCTGGAACAAGGTACCCTACAAAAACAGTGACCATCAATTGAGCAATCATTTGAGTATCACTGATGAGAAATTTTTTCTCATTGCTTAGGACAGAGCTACCATCACGTTATTAAGGGCATGTTACAAAAATGAGGGAAACATTTGTGTACGTGTGATTTTGCATCTCTCTCGAACTTATTATTAACTCTTTGGACTAATGAGCATATCTCTGTACTGCTCACTCCACTGCTGTTTACTAATCAACTATGCTGTAAAAATTAATTAACGATGACTACTCAAACTAGATAAATAAACTTAGTCACAGCTGACTAAGCAAAATTGTGCAGAAACAGATTCAAAATTTTTATATTTAT
Organism: Phasia obesa; assembly: GCA_949628195.1. NCBI lineage: Eukaryota > Metazoa > Arthropoda > Insecta > Diptera > Tachinidae > Phasia > Phasia obesa. Next base: position 11,045,387 of record OX451219.1, read on the forward strand.
TGAAATAGATTTTAAAATTAGTTTATAAATATTTATTTAATATATAATTTTACATATTTAAATATTTTTATTCGCTCAATAATGACTGCCTTCTACTGCCATTCGTAGGCTTTTTGAAATTCAATCGCTCCCTGCTACTGTAAAGCATCTGAAATATGAAGAAATATATAAGTTATAAAATATTTTAAGTGGACCATGTATATACCTGTATATACCTCGAGGATGATTATCAACTCACATAAGCTTCCCGGAAGCATATTTTTCTCATCTACCTTCCTCATTGTACTTCTCCAGCAGGTCTTCCGAACAAATTGCGCGGATGTCAGCCGTATTCAGCGACGTTGATTTTAGCTTATGCAAATATGTACATATGTAGTCTGTGAAGAATAAAATAATAAAGTAAAAATTTGTATTAGTTACTATTGCTTGAGTGAAATTTGCTGTCCTTAATTTCAGCTCTACCTTTTCCGCAGCAACAAGGGTCTTCAAGGAAAGATTGCTGGCGACTCCATGTTAACACATTCTATATTTTTAATAACTTTTTTATGCACCAAACTACTTTTTACATTTATTTTCTTTTCATATTTATTTTAATATTTTAAAAACACGCGGATATATTTTACAATTTACGACTGGCAGAGTTGTATTTACAATTTACAGTGGCAGAGTTGTATTTTACAAAAAATTCAACTCTGCTACTCACATTCATTTTTTTATTTTTGTGTATGTATGAGTTTTCATTGTTCATGTGTTAGTTTTAATCATCCATTTCTTGTAGGGTACCTTCATCAAGTAACCCCACTACGGTGGGGAAATATTAAGGCAAACATTTTTAATTTTTTTTTATATAGAGTTGATAGTACGACTTCCACTTTCAAAATCCATTTAAAAAAATGGATAATTATTGCCTTAATATTTCCCCTCGGTAGTGAGGCTACCTGATTAATATGCCTCGGGCTGGAACCAGAAAAAGAAATAAAATATATGGTTTGGCAAAAAGTGATTTTTCTTTAAAAAACGGCCTATAAAGTATGATTTTTACAAAAACACAAAAGTAAAAAATATTTATTTATTTATTTACTAAATGTTACAATACAATTACAAATTATGTATGGTCCATAATTAAATTACCGAGCGTACTAACAAGCACCTTTAATCGTTGTAGTGAAACACCCAGAGTCTTTGATGGGTGCCTACCGGGGCAAAATAAGACAATAAAAAAATGCTGATTCGTCGTATTAAGGATACATGGGGCTAATTAATTAGATTGAGTAATTAATTGGCAACTTCATTAGCATTGAATTATAAATAATGCAAATAAATTTTTTTCATTACCTTTGTTTTTATCAATAACTAGCTGTGCGCCCGCCACGTCGTGGGCTTCCTGACAATATTTTGCTCGACTTTGTTTTGAAAGTATTCCACACCAATTGTAAGACTCTTACTTTTATAGTGCTTTAAAGGTACCCATCCCTAGATAAAATTCTAAAATTTATAAAATTTCTAAAAATTATTGTAAAGCTCTGCAAAAGGTGTTTAAAATATTTACATAAAAATTAAATTCCAGTAAGTAAAAATACAAATCAAATACAAATTTTATTAAATTTGCGCCTAATGTTGCGCAATATTTTTTAAAATATCCCACTTGATAGTGTGGCATCTACAACGCCATTTTTAAACGATTTTTAAAGTAGCACGGAATTCTGTCAGATTTTTGGTTGATTAAATCGGACGATCGTGTAGGATAATGAAGCGCCTGGCCTTAATTGATATCAGCGAAAGGTGTATGATTTTCACATTAATTTTCAACCTGAACATTTTGGTATGAAGTTAAAACTGCAAAATTCATGATAAATTATTTTTTTCAGAAAGAATACCTTTATAGAATTAAAATTAACACAATTTCTGGATGGACCTAGAGATGTGCTTAAAAAATATTAAACTGACATAGGATAAGAGCACTTTTAAACCAGCGGAAATAAAAAATGTGGCATTCATGACTTCATTTAACACTAACAGTACCAACAAACGTTGCAAAATCGAACAAAATATTGTCAGGACGCACACAACGTGTGTGGGCACAGCTAGTTTTCAATATAATTAAATAAAGCCGTGTACACTTCGACGATTTCAGTCAGCGGCATTTGTAGTCGTGTAGTTATCTATATGTTTACTGCATAAGTTTTTTATTGCAGGACCCACGATGCCGCAGGAATTTGCTCTTTCGCCCAATTATTAATTTAAAACAAAAACAAATTAAAAAAAATTAATTTTTTGTTTTAATGTAATTGTGCGAACATTTTTTTATTTTAGATTTTATGATTAACTTTCCAATCTATTGTGAATTTTTGATTATTGTTTTTTGAAATTCGTTTTTCAAAAAGGTTTATTGAATTTGGTAATTGCAATTTTTTCTTAAAATATCAGTTTTGTGTGAGCTATGATGGTTTTGTTGTAATTTTATATTTTTAGTAAAATTTTAATTTTTATAATTTTTAAAACATTTTTATATTTATTTTTTTTAGTAAATTTTTTGTCAAGTTCTGTAAAATCTAGACTGTTGAATCCTTTTGATTTATTTGTCTGCTATTATTGTAATGATTTAATAGTCTATTATTATCCTTCAATAGACTAAGTATTTTAGAAAATGATAAGACCAACTCTATTCTCTCGTTTCCTTACGAATGTGTAAGCACCCTTTGTTTTCTCGTTGGGATACATAGGCTCTGACAGACATCTATTGAGTGTCTGCAATCGTTATACGATTTGTTTTTCTCCCCTTTTGCTGCCATGTGTGTTTTTTGGTTTATTTCTTTCGCTGTACTTGCGTTTATTTGTGCTTAAGATAAAAGCAAGTGATCACATTATGATTATTATTGCATTCTTATACATAAATCTAAACATACATAAATAAATACTTGTATCAGTATCATGGCAGACAAAGAGATACATTTGTTGTTTGCCCATTTTATTTATGAGTCTGACGGTTGGTAAGTCCGTCCTCCGTCTGCAGAAATGTATGCAACACAATTTCGTCTTTATGTTTGTAGATTGTTTTTTTTATCTATTGCTGTTAGTTTTCAGTTTTCAATTTATTTGCACATATTCATACGCAGATTTATAAATTTTAAACTCATCATCATCGTCAACATTTGGCCGTTAATTTTGTCGGCATGTCGATTTACTCAAGTGTTTGTTTATTCCTAGTTTTTTTTTATATTTCTCTTTATCTGCCATAATCACGCAGCGGTAAAAAGAAGGAAAATGAAGGCCTTCTAGAAGGCCTCTTTACTCCTTCTTTAGTAGGCATAAGGACTCCTAGTCCCATTCCGTACTCAGATATTTTTTTTACACAAGTTGTCATTGTGTAGCAGGCGTTCCACACTCGCTACTGCTGGCAAACGTTCTAAAAGATCTTCCAAAAATTATCTGCTAAAAACCCTTCAGCTTAAGTCATTTTATGTTTGTCTTCATATTTTCTTTAATCGAAGCCGCAACCCCCCACTAATAGACTAGAGCACTACCAATTAGTCTATAGAGACTAACATTAAATAAAATTAATTAAAATATTCTATTTTAAAATTCTTAATTTTAAAATAGAATATCAAGATCTTGTCATACAAAATGCGACATATCTATACATATAAAACAGTAACTCATTTTCGGCCTGTCTGTCTGTCTTTTTCTTTGTGTTCGCATCACGTGAAAACTACTGGATTTTAACAAAATTTTGTGAGGAAGTACCTTAGTATCCTGATTCCAATATAGGATACATTTTACACACTTTAAGGTAGTATATTTTAAGCAAGGGATGGGTACCTTTGTCAGGACGCACGCAATGTGTGTGAAAGGAAGTAGGAATTTCTACTAGATATTTTAGAAGGGAAAGCCAAGGCCTTTTAACATCCCTTCTTTGAAAGGAACGGAAAAATGAGCAAGCGTTATAGAAGCCCTATTGTGAGAAGGCCGTTTTACTTTCACCGCTGTCCAAGCATACCCAAGCAAATGTCATTGCTCTTGACAACCAGTCGGTTATAGAGCGCATAGAGCAGGGATGTGTTTTAAAACTCAGATGTGCCTCAATTAATGAGATAACGTTGATGTGGGTTAAAGGACACATAGGTACAGCTGGGAATGAAGCAGCAGACCAACTAGCAAAAGGGGGATCTGCTGTGAATTTCTGTGGACCGGAACCCAGATTAGCACTGTGAAATGACCTGATGCGAGCAAAGGTCCTACAATGAATGAACTCGCTAAACCTGAAAAGGGTGAGGGAGGCTACTATATGTATACAGGCTTGAATGGTGTTCAAAGAGCATCTTGGGAGGAAGGCGAGTAAAGTGCGCAGATATAAAAGAAGTACCTTAATCTGTATAACTACCTTAGTGACGTTAGTTAGGCCATGCAAATTTCAAGTATTATTTAGTCAAGATGAAAATGTTGGAATTCTCTTGATATCCACGGAAGGAATTAATACACAATTTAATTTAATATAAAAAGTTTATTAAAAAGAACAAACAATGTTTCAAATAAGAAATTAGAAAAACGAATGAAAAATATTTGAAGAGAAAAATATTACTTCAAAAGTATTTATCAAAGCTTACTTAGAATATTCATGTTGAAATAAATAAAGTTTTTTACAACAAGTATTATTTTTCAACAGAAAATCGATGAAGATGTTACTTGCAGATGGCGCCTGGAAAAGGCTGAGACGGCAGCGCACATTTTGCGTGAATGTCGCGCTCTAGCTAACATAAGAGCTAGAGGACCAGACGGGCAGAAATTTGTTAAATGAGGATGCCGTAAGATATTTAAGCCTTGGACAAATAGTAGCAATTACTACCTAGTGATGATATAGAAGACTGATAGTTACCAGTCGACAGTTTGAAATCACTAAAGTCAATAGTAAAGGCTAGTGTGGGTGGTAACACCACACTCAACGAAAGTAAGGTTGCCGAAAATTGCAAGTCGGTTGCTTATAATCATTGAGCACGGAAGTAGCTCGAATAGAAACCCATTAAGGAAGTGGACTGCTTGGATATCCCCTCTGTATTAATAATAATACCCAAGCAAACCCCTGGGTGTCTGTGTACATACACACACACACACACATACATAATCTCAACCATATTCTCAAAAAGATTATTATACTCCTTCAAATAATTATTCATTCAATTAGACATACATACATATATTCATTTATATTTGTATTCAGTCACACATTAATTCATAAACTAGCAGTGCCCGCCCGCCACGTCGTCTGCGTCCTGACAATATTTTGTTTAAATTTGCTTTGAAATTTAGCACTTATTTTTATGGTGCTTCAGATATGTTATATATATGTATTTACTTTATACAGAGGTACCCATCCCTGGGTAATTAGTCAGGAACATAGGATTTATATAAAATTTTAAAAATTATATAAAATGTAGATGAAATTTATATAAAATTCTTAAATTATAGTAGAGTTCTGTAAATAGTGTTACAAATTTCCCGCTGACAAAAAGAAAAGGTGCTGCCAAGTTTGCAGTACCATTGAATAGGTAAAACTAAGTACTTTCACTACATTTTCTCTATTTTCTTTTAGAAATGAGATATTCTTATTGGAAAAAAGTATCCTATTATTGAACCGAGATACTAAGGAACCTTTTCACCAAATTTTGTTAAAATTCATCCAGTAGTTTTTATGTGATAAGAACACAGACAAAGACAAACAGACAAAAATTCTAAAAATTAGTGTGTTTTGTATTTCATTTCGATTACTAACTGCACCAGCAATAAAATTAAAAAAAATATTTCATGTACAGAAACGGTCCTGTTACTGTTTTATTATATGTTTAGATACATATATAATATAGGATTTTCAGTGCAACTGCACCAAAATATTCACATTTTAAACATTTCTCTGGTTCGGCACGCCTGTCCATAATGCATCGGGCTGTGTTTGTGTGTGTTTTTCTGCGTTTGCCTTGCCTTTCCGCCTCCATCTATCCCTTATTTTACATGTCTATCTGCTAATGCTATTATTTCTTGTTGAATTTTTTTATTTATTTTTTTTTTAATTTTCCCGGTTTAATTCCGCTGATGCTTTTATTACTTTAGCTTGCAAATTTGTTTCTTGCCTTTTTTGTATTGCTTTTTTTTGTGGATTTTATTTTTTCTACTTACAACTGTTGTGGCGGCTACAAAGTTCATCATCATGAACATCATGTACTACGAGAGAAGAAATATGTTTTTTCTTTTTTTTTATTGTATTAGTTTTTCTCATTGTTGCAGGATTGTATTTGATGAAAAATATTTGAAATGCCTCAGACATTCAAACCCTTGGGTTCAAAAACTAAATAACTATGTTCAACTGTATGCATATGCTTTCTAATTTATTTTTCCAACTCTGTATATTTATTTAGCTTTTTTTTTGTTTTGCTAGGCTTGAGTTTTAGAATATTACCAACGGTGAACTCGTTGTTTTTTATTAAATTCTTTTTTTCTGCTAATACTGCAGACATGTCTGTTAAGTGCCAAAAGGTTATTATACAGAATATGGTTGGTTATTACAATAAAATGAATCTAAAAACATCTAAAATTTGTGTGCAAAAAATAATATACATAAGGCTATGTAGTTTGCACAACATGCTAATTTAAAATCAGATTGAAAAGTTTTCCATTTTTCTATTTTTTGTTTTTCAGGGAAAGAAGAAACATTTTAATCACTTGGAAATGAAATGTTGATTATCGTTGGTTAATTAAATTAAATTAAATTAGGAAAGGGGTTTGCAACCAGGATAGGAAATAAATCTTTTGTTAAATACATTTCTGTCAAAATCACTGCATTAAATCTTGTTATAAAAATTATAAATTTTTTTTGTGGAAATTTCCAAAACTGTATCGAAATTGTTTGTGATATCATTAATACTTTTTTTTTTTGAAATTTTTGAATACTTATTTTCTTTTGAGACATATTAAATAAACCCTTGAAAATTGTTCACCTATATTAATATTATGTTTCTCAACCCACAGTGCATGCTATAATCATTATGCTTAACACCACCATAACACTTCACCCTTAAACGAACATTTTGTAATTACTCATCTAAAATCTTTCATTTATAACGACTACATTCCCTTCTCTTGTATCTCTCGTAACAAAAAAAAAAAAAAACTTAAAATTAATGCTTTTGAAGGTAGATTTTTGAAAAGAAAAAAAAATAATTTTTTATACCGGCTGGCTACAAGTAATTGAGAGCTTTTCTAAATTAAATTGTGTGCGCTTCTTTTTTTGTTTTGTGAATTAAAAATAATCTGTGAGTCGTTAAACACACACCCCTAGTTTGGCTAGGCAAAGAAAAAAAAAAAGATGTTTGTTTTCTTCCAAGGAATTCATTATAATAAAAATTTTATAACAATGAAAATATGGTGTAAGCGTGTGTTTCAAATTATGCACTGAAAGAAATTTTATATTAAATTTCAATCGTAGCAGATTATACTTTTTTAAGCTAAATTTTTCAATAAAAATACAATCCTGTAATAATAAACAAATCCTGTAATAATAAAAATTAAAAATGGTGCATACAATGTTGAATTTAAAAAATAAAAATTATTTTCACTAATAATAAATTAAAATAATTTCCTGAAGAATATCAAGTGCGATTAATATCCTAAACCGATTCTTATTTAATAGAGGATAGAAATGGTTTCGACTAGACACTTTTATTTGTATACCTGGTTTATTGTGATTCCCTTCTATTTTCGCCTCCATTCTATGGCTGGTGTTAATATTACACGAACCCATTCCTCCACCTGTCTTTACACTCCACATAATTTTTTTTTTCTTTTATCACAAAACTAGCTGTGCCCACACACGCTGTGTGCGTCCTTACAATACTTTGTTCGATTTTGCTTTGATAGTAATCCACACCAAACTTTAAGACTCGATACGTAATTAAGACTCGATACGTAATTACATTATATAAAGGTACCCATCCCTGGATAAAATTCTAAAAATTTTTATTGTAAAGCACTGTAACTCATTATTTTAAAACAGTGCCATCTGTGCACAACTTTGTTTAAAATATACTGCTTTCAAAAATAAAAAAATGCCTTAAAGTATGCAGTAGTTTTAAATCGGTAAAAAACAATCGGCGTAGTTTCACTGATTTTTCTCCACTTTCTCTGGGAAATAAAAGATTTTGGTGCGGAAAAAAGTATCCTATGTTGGAATCAGGATACTAAGGTACCTCCTCACAAAATTTTGTTAAAATCCATCTAGTAGTTTTTAGGTGATGCAAACACAAACCGACAGACAGATAGACAGACAGGAAATAACTTACTGATTTATAATATGTATAGATTCTTTTAAAACTAAAACTTCCTTATGCCTGAGATTGATGGTGTCAGATCATATATGTATGAACAAACACTATAGAAACAATATTGTCGGTACATTTTTGGTGTTAAATTTACTTTATATAAACAAAAGTTTGTGATTAAAACAGACTCCTACGTTTTGCATATACAATGCGTTGCCTTTTAGATTCACTAGAGTTTTATCTTCTTTTCTAGGAATTCGGCATTTTTTGTTAAAATAACTTTAAAATCTTTAATATAATTTTTCAACTTAATTTTTACCTCTGTACCTTTAATTTGCCTGCAATCATTTAGTCTTAAGTCAATCTAGTTTGTTGCAATTGTGTAAATTATTTAAAAATAAAAACATAAAAGGCTGTAGTACAACCCACATTTTAACGCATAGAGTCAGTCAACTTTATTAAAAAAACCGACAGACAATTTAACACGCACTAGCACAACCATAAAAACATAATAATGCCACCATACCAGCAATACCAGTCAAAGTTTGTTGACTGGTTTAGATGTCAGGCAGGCAGGCAGTAGACAGTCATAAAATCCAGATTTCCTTTGATATTTTTATGATTATTTCACTTTTTTTTTAATTTATTATACAATATGAGTAACACAGCAACGTCACTACTATGTGTTTCTTCTAATTCTATTCACGTTATTGCTACTGCCACTTCTAAAGGGTGATTCAAGTTAAGTGTCCTCACCACACAGAAACATTTTTTTTCACCAATTAAAGGTTATAATCAGTTTTAAATTTAAGTTCAATTAATTTTTTAATTGATTCAAATATATATTTGTTTAAAACAGAAGAAAAAAATCCTAATTAAACAATTATTTGAGTAAATTAATTGAATCAATTAATTATTTAATTGAAACAATTTAATATTTAATTGAATCAATTAATTAAACTTTAATCTGTATCCAATTAAAACCTTTAGTGAAAATATTTTTTTCTGTGCAACAAAATAAATTTAATTTTCTAAGCATCTTAAAAAATAGTCAAGAAGCAATAAACAACAGAAGAGCGTGAATTTACTGGACCTTCTGAGAGTAAAATTTTAAATTCGTCCTGTAAGCTCGATCAAAATGGGCCACTATGTAAAATATAACACCAGGTCGGTCGTACGAGAATATTAAAAGTTTCACGGACGAGGTGGGAGTATCAATTCGGCCGTAGTCATAGCATTTACCAACACACTAAATCCAAATCCTTTACAAATTTGAGACCAAAGACCTTCAAAAGCGTTCTGAATTTGTAGAATCAAGTTGTCAAAGATGAGGCAAAATTTACCTCACAAAATCCAAGAGGGATTTACCACAAGTTAATGCATTTTCAAATATTGGTGTTAGATATTGCGAACAATACTATTACAGTCAGCGAATTGGAAGATGTGGACTTAGGGTGCCACCTGCTTGCTACACATCAGATACAACTACGCCACTAAGCAAAATACATATTTCTAGGCTGCATTTCATTGCGGCATGGCGACGCTTATTGGTCGTCCAAATCGTATGTTTTCAGACCGTCAGATTTCTTTCTGTTAGGGTATTTAAAGAGAAAAGCCAAGCCTTATAGTGCGATATTTGGTAAATATAATCTTTCATAAATAATTGTAATGAATTGAAAAAAGCATATAAAGCCCAAATGGAATCACCCTTTACATACATAACAAAAGAAGTGGTGAAAAAAATTTTATATGAACAACAATAACACTAAGTCACTGTCATATCGTCAGTCAGTCACTATGTTGACCCAATTTTATGATTTGTACTGAATAGAAAACAATGTAACAAAAATGCAGGGAACAACTTTACACTAAGGATGTCAAAAGGAGACATAATAGTAATATTTTTTTAGAAATAAAAAAAACTTTACCTGTCAAAAAGACCGGAGAAGGACTTTTGTTATTTTTTAACGGTTTAAATATTAAAAAAGGTGAATAATGTCTGGTTATACACATTGTTTTTTTTTAACTATGTATGTTTAGGGACAGCTTAAGGCCTACCAAAAATCTAATTTTATAACACAATTTCTGTTATAATACTTTTGAGTTGCCTGCTAAATTTGTTGCTTTGTGTCTTTTAAATGAAAAGGACTTAATTGCCAGATGTTTAGTTTATTTCGGTTACCTTCATAGCAATCTTAGCACTAAAATAATAAGTGTTTCGCAGAAGTTTAATTCGTTTAGTCTTACAAATTAGCATGCTGAAATATCTAAGTTGGATATTTAACTGATGACTTAAAGCGGGTGATGAATAATTTTTAATTGTCTGCCATATCGAACGGTATAGCGAAATAATACTCAAGTGAAAATACTTTCATGGAATAACTCCCAACGAAATAAATCTCCATAAATATAAAATAAACCTCAGTAATAAATTAAAGGGTGTTCTAGCTCAGTTAGTTAGTACGCCGACTACTAACCATACGTGCTAAGTTGCAACATTAAGTCAAAGTAAATTATTTCTGATATTAATTATCTTTTTATTTTTACTAGGATATATGCTCGCCCTACTTCGCCAATATTACTCTATAGCACTAAATCGTCGGCGAAGTAAAATATTAATAAAATGGATAAAGCTTCAAAATATCGTGTCAAATATCACTGTTGTAAAAATAATAAGGACGTGCAATTAAAGAGTTACCAAAATTTAAGCTTTCTTTCTTTATTTAACCACCTGTCTTATCTCTACTCTAACCCTTTCCAAAGAAAGCAACACAGTTAATTAGAAGACATAAAAATGTCTACTAACATTTGCTTAAGGCTAAGGTATCCACAGCATCTCCATATAATAGGTTTCTTCCCGTGGTCCAAAGCCATTTTTTATATTAGCCTTTTTCCAAGCACAGATAATACTTGAAAGTCCGTGACCTGTCACTAACGCAGTTAACCATTTGTAGGCACCCATATTATATCCAAGCTTCTTCTTGGTCCTCCAGCCCACTTGTAGTGAAAAATTCGAGAGTCTTTGGTGGGAATCGAATCCACAACCCCGGACTGATAGACTAGCAGACTACCTACTAGCCCACCGAGGTACCCCTACTCACGCTTTAATATAATTCCTCTAAGGTATATTAACATTTTTTGATTTTCACATGTGGTGGAGAACTCCTGCGCTCACACCATAAACTTGAGATAAAAATTTGAAAATTCTTATTTGCACATTAGCCACCAAAACGTTTCTATGGAAAATATTTGGAAATTATTTAATTTTTATATTTTGTGTTGGGAGTACCTTGTCGAACATCCACAACGAGTTAGAATGCCTTGATTGTTTCTCCTTTTACAACAATAATGTTTTTCTGCTTTAAAACAAACGTTCTTTATTCCATTAGTTATTGTGTTTAATACTCCTCGCTGGTTAATTTTGTAGCTTTTTATGATTTCCGCTTAGTCCCGCGGAGTCCATCAAAAAACTCATATACTAGAATTTTTCACTAAGTCACATTTTCAAAATGTTATAAAAATGTTTACAAATACTTTTGATAAAAGTGTGATCATAGTTTGTTATTACGATATATTGTCTGCCTATTCCAACAGGTTTGACACCCTGAGTTGGCTGGGTTTGGAAACAGTAACCATATTTCTTAAAAAAGTCCGAAAATCTGTGCAGAATACGTATTAAATGTGTGGGAAAATTTCTTTATCGCATGCTATATTTTTGAAAAACCTATTTGTGTTGCACTACTTCTTATTTTCTTCTTTTTTGGTTTTTATTAGGCTCATTGTATAATTTTGTGTTTCTTTCACCATTATTGATTTATCATAACAACTTTGGCACTGGTATGCTGCTGCTGACGAAGTTGCCTCCCCCCGAAATATTTTACAACAAATTTTTCTTGCAAACTTGTTTGTGGGTGTTCTGAAGTTATGTAATGCATGCTGCTTAAGCAGCTTGTATGAATGAACGTAATTTTTGTGTTGAACAAAAAATTACTAAAAATTTTACATGATTTTTTTTTTTTGTTTTGAGATTCATGCGAGTATGAATAGGAGAATTACCAAAATGAAATGCAATTTAAACTCAAATTGCACAAACTAGAAAACATTTAATGAGTCTCATTATTACAAATCGTATTCGGATTTAAAACGTTATTAATACGTAAGGTATTTTTGAAATAATAAAATCCTGCAAATGAAAATTGTATGAATAAGTATGCAGAATTTATTAAAATCATCCTTTGTTAAGAGTTGGAAAATTGGAAAATTTTGTAGAACCTGTGTAAGCAATCGGGTCTTAATTGTAGATAATAATGGTTGATATAACACAAAAGTTCTAATTGTGTTTTATATTGTGAGGAATTTTTTAAATACAAGTAATTTTATAAAATACTAGCTGTGCCCACACACGTTGTGTGCGTCCTGACAATATTTTGTTCGATTTAGAAAGTAATACACACTAAATTTTAAGACTCCTACGTATTAACTTTATATACAGGTACCCATCCCTGGATAAGATTCTAAAATTTATATAAAATTCTAAAAATTGTTGTAAGGCTCTGTAAAAGGTGTTGAAAATATTTTAATTACAATGTAATTCCACAAAGTAAAAATACAAATCAAATACAAATTTTATGCAGTTGGCTACTTGATAGTAAGCATTTCATATTTTGTGATTATTTTTAAACAGCGCCATCTATTGCGCAACCGTGTTAAATATATACCACTTTTCATTCCTTCTGTGATTATTTTAAAACAGCGCCATCTGTTGCACATATTTCATCATTATTTTAAAACAGGGTTTAAAATAAAAGATGCCCTCAAGTATGCTGTACCTTTAAAGCGATAAAAAAATCGGTGTACTTTCACTGCTTTTTCTCCACTTTCTCTGGGAAATAAGGATTGGAACTAAGATTTTAAGGTACCTTCTCACAAAATTTTGTTAAAATCCATCCCGTATTTTTTACCTGATGCGAACATAGACAGCAAGATAGACAAGAAATGAGTTACTGTTTTATTAAATGTATAGATTTATTGTACGAATTATAAAAGTCTAGTCGTCAGTGATTGACAAAAACTAATTTTCATTGTTTTATTTTAAAGCTATTTATCCAGTTTTAAGGTCTTCACAAATTTTGTTTTGGCTCCCGTTATGCTAGAACCATATTATTGTATAGCTTGAAAATAACATTGTGAAATATAACAAGACCATATTAAAATTAAATTTTATTTTATTATAACATAAATTAAATAAATATAATGCGAGATTTTATTTTTATAAAAACATACTTAATTTGTTTTTATAAGCATATCTTATAATCAAACACTCAATTACGAGTATTTATTACTTTATTTGTTAAGCCTGCGTTAGTAGAAATGACTCAATTCATAAATTATTATTATTATTTGAACCGTAAAACCGTAATAATTTAAAAAATAACTCAGCAAAAAATTTAAAAAAAACCGAACATTATTTTTTTGCTGTTATACATACTGTGGTAACTTGCGAGCAAACTTATCATAATTTTCCTACTAACAATATATTATGGTTATAAATATAATATTATTTTGAAGTACTAATAAAACTTTCGTTGTGGCTTGAAAATTATATAGTTCAAGCTAACCGTATTGCATTGTTGAGGTGTAGTAACTATTTAATGATCAACTAGTAACAAAAACTTTTTGCTCGTGATCATAGCAATGATTAAACCATAAGATGGTTCTTTCTCTGCCTGTGCTTAAACGAGTTAAAGCAAGTTAATACAGGTGTCACTCGATGGACAAAGAAAGTGCATAGACATTAACTACGTACGTATCCTGTAAAACCTACCTGGCTGCCTTCCCATCTTTATTTAAATGTTGATAATTTAAGGGGATCACTTGAGACTACACATTTTTATGTACCTTACTCTAAGGGTGTCAACAAGATTCTATTTATATCGCTTCCATGTCTGTCCGTTTGCCATATGGCTGTATCACTTGAACCATAGTAGATGATAGATCCGTGAAATTCATTCAATGGTGATGAATTACCATTTTCATTTGCAATAAAAAAATATATTAAAGTTGAAAAAAAAAAACAAGTGGTTATTTATATAAATTTTAATAACTCCTAAAAGTATGCTTTACATAATATTAATTCATAATCATAGTTGCCAGTTGGTTGTGTCAGCTGGTTTGACAGTTCTTGGTTGTTTTGAGGTTAGTGAACAGAATCACGTTAGAGCAAAGTTTGCAAATTTTTGCAATTTATTTAAAAAATAATGATTCAATTCGACAAACCCATTACGTGCTTTTATAAGGCGGAGCGATAATAATCCTCAAACTCACTCTTTGGTTCGCTTTATGGGAGGGGTCCAAGCCAAAAATACTGCTTCGTCATGCAGGTTTGTACGGGAATGACTGGTTGTTATTGCTTACAAACCTGCTTACGTATAACATGATATTTATTCGCGATGTCCCACTTTGTAGCATTTCCTTTTAAGCGCTTATTTCTACGCAGTGTAGATTTTCTAAAAACATACCGTATTATGTTCGTAATTCGTCGTAACTCCTCGTAATTTTAAATTTTGGTTATCTCTGCCTTACGGTTGTGCTTTTTGGTATGCACTTCTGTAAGGGGAAGTGTAAAAAATTCGTTGTTTAATAAAAACTTAACATTTTCTGTCATACAAAATGGCATTTATTTTGGAAACATTTGTGTGCTTACTATTAAGAGCTTTCGTATGGCAGGAAAATAGTGTGCTGCTTACAAAACCTCAATTTTTTTTGCTGGGGGGATCATTGGTCCATATGTCTTAACAAGTAACGCTGGTAATACGTTGCAGTCAACGGCGAGCTGTATAGAGATATGCTTACTAGCTTGCCTTCCAACTTTTTTGTGCCTCAATTGAAAGGCAGACATGCGGCTTTAGCAGAATGTTTCCACATGTCAAACAGAGTGCCGTACAATCAATTTAAAATAAAAAAATGGACCTATAACTGGCCACCTCGTTTAGGTGATTTGAAGCCATTAGTATATTTTCTCTGCGAATAGGTAAAGTACCAGGTATATTCTTTAAATCATAAATCAGAAACTATCGAGCACTTGGAAGTAAATTTTCACGTTATTGCCGAAATATACAACCTTATTTATTGCGAAGAGGGTGGGACTTCCAGGTTACACCATACACAAGCTATTCGTAGCGGTCATTTGTACAAAATGATATTCAAACATTCATGCAATTTTATGACATCTAATGTTATTTTATAACATCTAAAAGGGTGAATATTAAAATATCAAAACCTACGAGGGGTGTGTGAATACGAGCTAGCCGCGGCGTTTATAAAATTAAAATATAATTTATTTAAATTTAATGTTCTTCGCCTCTGTAAAAAAAACCCCTAAACAAAAAAACGTCATAATTTTCAAATCGTCAAAAGCTGGTCGACCTAAAATTTTATTGTTTTTAATAAATTCTAAGACATTTTTATAGTTTTTTATATTTAAATTTAAAGTTAGATATTGTATGGTGGTATGGAACTCTTTGTAAATGGGTCTGACACGCACTTGACCGTTTTACTTTAAGTGCTGTTGGCTGTTGCTCCTTAAAATTTGAAATAGTTAAAAAAAAATACAAACAAGAAAAAACGTTTTAGTTGATAATCATCTGTAATATGATGTGTTCAGTGTTGGCGCTGTATATGTTCAGTGTAAAACTCACTCACATGGAAACATTGCAAACATGATAATAAAACAATTTTTGTTCCTTTTATTTGTGTTTTGTTTGTAAACAAATTGTATGCTAAACAGAAAAAAATAATAAAATAAAATCGGTTGATCAAAAGGTTAAAAATTCCTTTACGGCATTTAATAAAGTCTTGAACAAAATTTTTTTCTTCCTGTCTGCATACTTTTGCATTGCGATTGAGTACGAGTGAGTAAGTTTTCCAGTTAACAGATGTGTTTATTTGTTTTGTTTATATTTTTTTCTTCCTTCTTTCTTTTATGCCTTTTATATGCTTTGCGTGTTTTTTTTAGGTTCAACGAATATGTTTTTCTTTCAAGTGTTAATTTTGAACTTGTTTGTATTTGCAAGGATTTCTTCTACTTTATTTTTTATGATATAAAGGACACTGTTTTGTAACAACATCATAGATGGCTGGTTGCTTTGGATGAGTTGAGTAAAGAGTTGGTTAAAAACAACAGAACAACTCGTATGACTCTTATGGGCTTTTAATGTGTTTCTGGCACGCTTCTGTATTTGCAAAAGATAAGAGAAACCACCCAACTATACCTTTATTAGGGTCAGCGCAGCTGTTAACAGGCGCCTCTTTTACCCCTTTTGATCTTTCTTATCACTTCAGAGATGTTCTTTCTTCAACAGATATTTTTGTATTTTTATTTTTTATAATCTGTAATTCCCCCATTTGTTTTTAATTCATAGAAACCCGCAAAAAAAAGTTTTCTTTAAAATATTTTCCTAAACACTTGCCTGAAGGAAATTGTTTAATTTTGCTTCAAGTTTTTCTGGTGTTGGCTACTGTTGTTGGTCTAGGTGGCTACTAATTTTGCTGCTGGGAAAAAACTAACCGATATGACCACACATTGACACAGTTGGTTATTTAGTTTTTGGCTTTATGGTTTCAGTACTTTTTGTTATCAATTTGTTTCATTTAATTTTGTTGGTGGGTTTCTTTTGTTTTTCTTTCTTTTAATTCTTTTTCATACTTTTGTGGTCATTTTTTTTCCCTATAATATTTGGAGTGTGTAGTTTGGTGAGGGGGGGAGGGTGTTAAATCAATGGGGCTTTGTGCTGCTTTTTATTCTTTTTTTTTATTTTTCATCTGCTGTGTATTTAAACCCTTTTTGTGCCCATTTCTCGTGTATGTGGTTACATTATACTAATGGCTTTGTTTGATTTAAGTTTTTATTTTAAACATTTTTCAATGTTGCTGTGTTCTCATATCCTTGATAAAATATCAAGGATAGTTGCCTGCAACAAAGCTTTTGTTCAGTTATTCCAAATAAAAAAGCTTTGAAAGATTATAGTATTATTTAAAGGATAATAACAGTATAATTTTGTTTACGTAAGATTCTGAATGTAAATAAATATTAAATAAATTTCTCAAATAATCGTTTATTCACTCTTATTCTCTTTGGCGCCGGCAACATCGTCGCTTAATAGTCGACATCACTTGGTATCTGTGTACGTCGTCATCAATTCAACTAACAGTCTATTGACGCCTTAGCTATCGATAACACTATTCTGCAGGAAAATCTTCTTAAAAAAATGTAAGAAATTGGAAGAATTTAACGTGTTTATTAATAAGAATCTGCTTTTAGCTCTTTTCTATCACGTCGAGATTTTTTAAAGGGGCGTGTCAAATATTAGTTCCTTAGTCAAACGTTTGGTAAATTTCATCACAACTCGAGAAAGATTCATCCGATTTAGAGAAATGAAAAACCAAACAATTTTTTTTAGTAAATTTTTTTAGGAAATTAGTGGCGTAAAAAAAAATTCATGCAAAATTAATAGGTCGATTATGGATGGCATGTTCTATCCAAGGGATGAAGGCTTCGATATGCAAAGTTTCGTACCATCAGGTATTTTTCGACCATTTTTATACAAAGTTGAAAAGCTGGGACCAGGTGCTGATAAAAATACGCAACTGTTATTTATTTGTTTTAGCGCAGTTTTAACTTTATAATCTGTGAAGAAAAATCAACAGCAAGCACAAATTTATGGTTGCCATTTTGGCAACTTAAATTAACAACTTTTAGTTGCCAGTTGCCATACGTAATACAATTGCGGCAACTGACAACGCAACTGAGGTTGGGTTGCTATCCATAGTCGACCTGTATAAGTTCATAAAAAGTTGGAAAAACGCAAAAAATAAAAGTTTTCCCCCAACCAATAAAAAATGCATTTTTATTATAAAACGTTATGGGTAATTAGCATAATATTAAATAATTAATATTTAAATTCCCAAAAATTTATATAGGTAAAGAAAAGTTTTTCTCATTATTCAGAAACACGATTATATTACAAATAAAATAAGTCATATTCCGTCAAAATCGATACAGAAATCTTGATATTATTCACAATTAAGTGAAGGTATCTGAGTTTACCAAGTCTCATCAGAGCTGTAGTTAAAGTTTGGTTAGTTGTTATCATTTCCTTTATATATTCATTGACACACCTTTTGCCGCCGATCCTCAGATATCCTTGGAGGACCAAGGGCGTTTAATGCAGTAGCAAAGTCATTCCACAGCTCTTTAAAATTACCGCCGAGTACCACCTTTTGGAAAGCCTCTAGCCAAAGAAAATTTTTTTCATTCTTACAATAATTTTCCAAAGTAGTACGAAATTGTTATTTCAATCTTTTCCATTTTAATTTTTGTAGAATCAAGACGAAAAAAACGTCGTCGACACAGCATAAAAACTACTTCTTAATATCTAACAAAGTATCAAATAAAAGTAAAACGTCGACCCACGTCACATTTTCTTAAAAAAAACCCAAATAAAAATAAACAGTCATTGATAAATGTTGATGTCGTCAAGGGGCATACCAATTTAAACCTGTCGACTCAAAATGCCATCGTATTGTGTCAACGACGCCCAATATAATATGGGTAAATTTGTATTCTCTAACACTCTTATGACGACATCGACGGTTTATCGACAATTTGAGTGCAATAAAATACTCATATCTAATATTTATTTTATTTGTTTTACACTTTCTATTTCTTTTGGTTAATCGACACTGCATATTGCTCAATATTTTTGAACAATTCTACTTTCATTTTACTCTCTGGAATTTCGTACTCACTGCCACCATTTTCGTACTGTATCCTTTTTACGGCACCCTCTGGGTTTAGCTGCTTTTGGAGTTAAAGGCGATTTGCTGCAGCCCCTTTCAGCTGGCTAAGTATAAATTACTTAATACTATTTTAAACGTGGCTTGAAAATTATATCTTTACATCGAAAGCGCTCGCCAAACGTACCAAAACAATAGCCAGTGACGATGCTATTCACCGAAAGGTATGACAATAATTATAAATTGTTTATTCATCCCGCTCCAGTAACCTTACCATCAGCTTTGTCGGATACCATTTTATTCTTAGTCACCTTAAATTCGCACCAGACCTGTAATCAAACTTTCGTTAGCTTCTATAATAACCTTTATATTTTCTGCTTCGAATTCATTATTTTATTCTTTTCCATTTTTAATTTCGTGGCAGTTCTTGAACTCGTTTCTAAACACCAAGAACTACGTCACAATTTTAAAAAAGTACCAAATAAAAATAAAACGTCGCCCCATAACGGCGTCGTGTTTTGTCGACGACGCCAAATAGTAGAAGGCTGATTATTTACTAAAATGAAAATTTAGTTTTTCATGATTGAACTAAATAAACTTCATTTCAAATTGGTAAACGTATAAAAATAAAATATCATCGATAAATGTTGATGTATACAGACAGTGCCGTGTTGTGTCGACGACGCCAAATAGAATAACGCTGATTATTTATCAAAATGAATTTAGTTTTTTATGAATGAACTAAACTTCATTTCAAATTGTAGAACGTTTAAAAATAAAACGTCTTCGATAAACGTTGATATATGAATAGGACATACCAATCCAAACCGCATCGTGTTGTGTCGGCAACGCCAAGTAGAATAAGACTGAATATTTATTATTTATTAAAACGAAAATTTAGTTTTTTATGAATTTCAAATTGGTGAACGTATAAAAATAAAATATCATCGATAATGGTAATGTCTACATATGACATACGAATCCAAAACAGTATCGTGTTGTATTGTGTCGACTACGCTAAATAGAATAAGGCTGATTATTTAAAATTTATTAAAATAAAACTTATTTTTTTTTATGAACTAAACGCCATTTCAAATTGGTAAATGTATAAAAATAAAACGTATTCGATTAATGTGGATGTCAAAACGGCGTCGTGTTGTGTCGACGACGCCAAGTAGAAGAAAGCTGAATATTTATTATTAACTGTTGTTTATTAACATGAAAATTCAGTTTTTTTTTTTAATAAACTAAACTCCATTTCAAATTGGTGAACGTATAAAAATAAAACGTCATCGATAAGTGTTGATTGTCCTATGTAGACAATCCAAAAAAACGTCGTGTTGTGTTGTGTCGACGACACTAAGTAGCAAAAGACTGATTATTTATTATGTACTGTTTATGAAAGAGAAAATTTACTATTTTTATGAATGAACTATAAGTAAACTGCATTTCAAACTGGTGAACGTAGCGACTGGTTTTTATAAACCTGTGTATTGTGATTACATAGTGTTGCCGTTGCCGCAGTATATGTATTTTTTATTCTTGTATACAATAATTTTGTAGTTTTATTTTCTATTTATAATATGCACTTACTCTTAGTTAGTTAGTCTTTTTATTATGTAACTATTTTTTATTTTCCTTGCAACTTGGTTTATATTTACCCCATCAGTTCAGTTTTTTTTTCCACATATATTTTCCTTCTCTATTTTGCACTTGCAGCATAAATCTTCTTCAAGGCCATTGTTATTATATGATTTTTCTTTTCTCTTTTTTCTTATTGGATTTTATTCATGTCTTTTGTTTATATTATTTATTCTTCTAGTTTGTGTTCCCTTCAGTTGTTTGCTGTTTAGTAGTTTATTGTAAATAATAAGTTTTGTTTTTCTCATCATCTTGTCTTGCAGCTTAAAAAGAAGTTTCTGTTTAAGTTGCAAGGTTATTCACATTAATACGAGTATTTACAGAAAAAAAAGACAAGGTCTTCGGATGAATATGGCAGTTGCAATAAACAATAGAGTATTTTGGTTTCTGGATTAAAAGCTTTTGTCATTTTGGTATTCCGAACCTTTTGGGAGAACATTAGGATTTATAACAAAAAATTAAAGAGCTGGAGCAATTGTTGTTTTAGTGCATTTTAAATTAAACTCATAAATATACAATTTAAAATATTGTATCTGTATTTATCCAACAATGATGAATCAATTTATTTGTGTTCGAAACGAATGACATGTATGTGGAAGACATGTGTTTGTCTTCTACTGTAAATCAACAATTTGAGGGCATGGTTATCTATCGTCGGGTTCCTGATGTTTTTTTTTCCTTTTTTTATAGTGAACAATACCTGCAAAGTAAAAACTCAGAGAATTTAGCCGGAATCGAACTCTTGAACTCCAGATTGATAGATTAGCTCTCTATCATTCAGTCTCCTGCGTTCCGTAATCGACGGAAGCCCAAAATCAACATAACCCAGGCCATGGTTTAAATCAGAACGTTCAGCAGTGCGAAGCCGCGGCCTCGCCATCATATTTCATACTACACTGCCTTTTATGGTAACATTTTTGAGATTTTTGTCACTCTTCATTTTATTACAACTCCGCATCTTTATTGCAAGACTTCATAGAAACAAAACAGAGTCATAGATAGAGAGAATAGTTAACCTAAATCGTTTTTTTTTTTAAAGAGGGGATATAGTAGTGATAAGACTGGTGGTGAAATAAAGTAAGAAAGATAATTTTTAGAACAGTGTGGTAGCGCCTCTGGTGTCAAGTAGGCACATCAGTTTTAAACTTTTTACACAGAAAAAAATATTTTCACAAAAGAAAGGCTTTAATTGGTTTTAGATTATAATTATATTAAATAATAATTTGTTATAATTATTTATTTAATTAGAAAAGAAAATCTATTAAACAAAGATATATTTCAATCAATTAAAAAATCAATGGAACTTTAATTTTAAACTAATTAAAACCTTTAACTGGTGCTTAAGAAATTTTTCTGTGTACCCATTTTATTAATAGTTTACTTCGTCGACAATTTTTTGTTATAGAGTAATTCCGGCGAAGGAAGGCGGGCGCTGTGAAATATAATAATAGAAAGAATGAAAAAACTAATAAATATCGGAAAAAATCGATGTTGATGATTGGCGCGTGTAGGATACGAACTCAGGCGACTCAAGCCAACATGTATGCTTAGTAGTTGATGTGCTAACTACCTCAGCTGCAGTAACCTACTGATTTTATAACTATGGAAAGAGTTTTCCAGTACGGACTGCTGGATTGTAGTGTTGTAAGTAACAAGTACAAGTTATTTTTTTGTGATCCAACCTGAATGTCTACGAAAGACTTGACTCGAGTTATTTTCAACACATTACAGGGGCTACGTTTCCTGATGTTGATAACATCCTTGTCAAATAATAATAATTATCACATCTGGCAACTCTATTAACATTTTTGTTCAGTCTGGTTTGTCTTTTTACCTCAGAATACGGTTTAAAAATTATTCAAATTTATTTCAAACAAGTAGAGTGCTATATTCGGCCATGCCGAATATTATATACCCTTCACCATAGTAATGCCAGTGTGTTATGTGTTATCCTCTTATGATTGTTTGAAAATTTTTTTTGAAAAATTATTTGAGAAGGTTTTTGTAAAAATTTGTTTGAACATTTTTTTAAAAAATTTTTTTAATTATTTTAATTTTTCTGCAAATTGTTTGTAAAATTTTTTTTAAAAATATTTTTGAAAAATTTTTTAAAATTTTTTTTTTTAATTTTTTTTAATTTTATTTTTGAAATTATGTATTAGTAAAATTTTTTTTAAGAATTTTTTTGAAATTTTTTTTAAGAATTTTTTTGAAATTTTTTTTTTAATTTTTTTGAAAATTTTTTTGTAAATATTAGAAACTAAATTTTTAGTGAAAGTTTTTTTTGTAAATATTAGACACTTTCTGCAATCTATATTGCGTTAGAATGGTGAGACTAAAGCAAAAATAATCCTCAAAAAATAATAATCCTGATATTGACCCCCCAAAATGGACCTATTGACTGCTCCTGGTTACCAGTGGGCAGCCTGTGGGTCTATCGGCTACCTCTATGGTATTGCTTTCTATAAAGGCCTTTAATACAAATCAAAACAGAAAAATCTTACTAACCTAAAAATAAACCCAAAAATCGGCCTCACCGAGGGTTATTGATTCCCCGAGATCTATATACACTTCTTGCTATCTACCTATCGTAGTCTAACATTTACTTAACAAAAACAAGCAAAACTTAAGCCTCTCTGTATTTTTTTTCCATTTGGAAAGGACAAGGTTGATGTTTCTGAATTATTCGCATAGCATCGCTCTTTAATGGCCATTAACAAGAAAAAGTCTGGACATTGCCAAGACAGCTGATAACATGATTGTCTTCATAATAATTGTCTAAGGACATTTTTATTTTATTTTAAATTTTTATATCATTAACTCAATTATTTTACAGTTTTATCAATTGCAGGCTTATCTCGAAAATGTAACTACTCTGCTATTAATTTGTCTTTATTGTCTGAAAACACAGGAGGACTCTTAACGAAAGTTAGCTAAATAGATTTACTAACTCTTTACTTTATTATGTTATTATGCATAATTTATCACAGTTAAATTTAATTATCATTTCTTTGCTGCATTTTAAACTACCCGGGCTCGAAGGACCAACAACCCAAAAAATTATAATTTTTTAACTTAAATCTTTTAGAAAACTTGAAAGTTATTAAATTAAATGAAAAGCATACTTGATATTCTCCCTGCTTATTTTCAATTTAACTAACCATAATATATTGTGCTAAAAAAAGTTTACTTTAGTTTTTTAGTTTCTTTCGTTCGTTATTAAAAGTTGACAAACATGAAAAAGATGCTGTAATTTCTGCCACTAAAAAAAGCCTTTATAAATTACAATTTAAGTTTTAGTAATTCACTTATACACTGACTCTTGCCAGCAGACAAAACTTAACTTAAATTGTTTTATAACTTTTAAATTAAAATTCTTATTTGTTAATTTCTATACAAGACACAAGAACAAACGCTTCTTTCTCCCCTCGTACAAGTCAGTTGATATTTTTGTCTTCTTATTACAATTTTTATTTTGGCATCGCCAAAAATGTTTCTTACGACTTTAATAATAAAACTTTAAACTGAATAAAAAGTTGTTTTTTTTTTAATGAAACATTTTTAGTATTAAAAATATATTTTCTCCTTTATTTTTTATGTGTGTTTTTTTGTTAGTAAGTTGTGTGTCACAATGACTGCCTCCTCTACTCAGTTGTCAGTGTACAATTCTCAAAGAATTCCTATAGATATTTGGCCTTTTGCTCGTTTTTCTTTTATTTAATTTAATTCTATATTTTTTGTTCTGTTGCTAGCAAAAATTAAAAAGCGTACAACAAAACTGATTATCATACCACATAGACAATTTGTCGTACGTATACATACTACTTGTACTATTGACTGTCAAGTTATTTTTTCTACCAAACAACGACATGACACAAAACACGCAAAAATACATTTGAAACTTATTTTGCGACACGAAGAGTTAATGGATACAAAATGAAAAATAAACGATCAAAAGTATTTTTGATGCATTTGCTAGCTGCAAATAGTGTTATAAATGAAACAGAATAAATATTCATTTATTTTTTTATAATTTTTTTTTGAAACATGTAAATAAATATACACATGATGGTAGAGCAAAAAAATGAATCAATGAGTAGTAGTAGATGACTTAAAGTAAAAAGGGGGAAAAATAAAATTATTTGTCATCAGTTTTTATCCATCATGCACGAGTTTTGTTTTTTTTATTTGATGCAACAACAGAGAAACATTACAGGGTTTGCCTCTATAAAAACCCTTAAAACAAAAGAGGTTTTTAGTGCAAACTATATTTTTTAATTTTCTAATAAACCTTAGTCGTTTGACACAGTTTTTTTATAATGTAGTGCTTAACAGAGAAAACCGACAAAAGAAACTCATGTGTTTAAGTGTAAAATTTAAGATTAACTTATGTGCTCATGGTATGATCACAAGAACCATCCTATGTTCTCTGTTGCCACAGTTTTTTGTAGCCGGTTTTTTTTTTTTATAATTGTCTAACAACATTAGTAGATTAGGTTAATAGAGGATCATACATAATTAAATATGTATGGATTCACAAGACCATTATTGATCCACAGTGACTCCTCTGATGATTTAATAACTCCCACTAAGTAGTACCGTAAACTTCGTAAATTTGACAATTTGCTTAGCTCCCATACCGTTCAAATCCTCCTCATATTCTGAAAGAAAAAAGAGCCAAAACATTTATTACGGCTGTGTGATAACGCAGGGCATTGACAAAGATGTGTGGAATGTGTTTTCCACTTTCTTCGCCACACCATCTGCAGATATCATCATCATAAAGTCGAATCTTTTTCAAGAGGTATCTAAGATCATTATGTCCTGTTATACCTACATACATTCTTAGTTCTGTAGTTCTGACTTACTCATACATAACAGCTTATCCTTCTTTCTCCAATACCTTTTTCCTCCAGCAATGATTTTGTCTGTGTGTATCCCAACGAATTATTCCACATTGTGTCGGCAGCACGTCTAAATAATTTTCTTATCCTCTCATATGTAGAATCGAGACCAGGGTATATGTCCTCACATCTGACGCTTATGTCTAAGTCAGCTCCAGCTCGCGCCAACTCGTCTGCAGTTTCGTTTCCTATAATGTTGTAATGACCGGGTACCCAGCACAGTTTCAGTGCTGACTACTTTCGATCTAATACATCTATTTCCGAGTGCTTTTATAGCCGCCTGACTATCTATGTAAATAGTGATATCACTTGAGAATATCGGCCTCATAGAAAGTAACCTGGCAGCCTCAGACACAAAAAAATTTCGGCTTGGAAAATGTTACATAAGTTATCCGGTCTAGAACTGTGTCTGATACCTAGCTTTTCGCAGTATACACCACTTCCTGTTCCATTATCCTTTTTCGAACCATCTGTATAAATCTCAATTCGTTCAGTGAAATTATTTAAAGGTTTCCAGTCATCTTTCCTTGGGATTATTGTAGTAATTTCCTTGTCCCAACGTATTTCAGGCGTCAGCGAAGAGTGTCCATAACTCTTAATTTTTAAATGTTTATTCTGTCTCAATCTTAATTGCGTTCCTAAAGCATATTCTTTTATATATAATTTTAAAACAACATTAGTAATTTGATTATTCTTTTTAATGGTTTCAGTTGAATTCTTTTTTAATTTTATAATTTTTATAAAAAAAAGAAGGAAAAATTAATTGTATAATAAAAAGTCGGCAAAGGGTGTGATGGACTCACACAAAAGGGTGTCGTATTTCACTTTACAATCAAGGTACCATAAATAAGATGCTTTATTTAAATTATTCTCTATTGGTTTTTATGTAGTTAACAACACTTATTTTCGTACCCACCCGCATACTGTTGAGAAGCAGACACATTTTTCTTGTAAAAATAATCGACTTGAATTAGACATCCGAATATTTAATGTAAAATTAAAATTTAAAAGGAAGCAAGAAAGTTAAAAAAAAAATAAAGATAGAAACCTTTTATTAAAATCGAGTCTTGGCATTGGGAAACCCTGTTATTTTAAATAGTAACGGATATAGTATAACACCCTCTGTCGGAATTTTAAACTTTTGTCTATTATGGTTCAAGAGATAAGGGCCTGTGACAGACAGAAATACGGGCAGACATCAACTGTAAATCTATACATATAATAAAACTGCAAAACAAACGTGTCCTTGCATGAAAATTTTGTTGCTGGTACAGATCGATATGGAATACAGAACACCAATTTTTGGAATTTTTATCTGTCTGTCCGTCTGTCTGTATTCGCATAACATAAAAAGTGCTGGATCAATTTTAATGAAATTTTGTAGGAAGGTGTCGGTCACTTAAAAATATCTCATTTCTAAGAAAAATTAGTGATAAAAATAAAAGTGAACAATTTTATCGATTTAATAATACTGAAAACGTAGCAGCACCCTTTATTATTGTTGTGGTTTTAAACGCTACAGAACTCTACAATAATAGAATCTATACATATACTAAAACTGTAGCAGGACCATTTCTGTACATGACATATTTTTTGAAAATTTTGTTGCTGGTGCAGTTAGTAATCGAAAAGGAATACAAAACAGCAATTTTTAGAATTTGTATCTGTCTGTCTGTGTTCGCATCACGTAAAAACTACTGGAGGAATTTTAATAAATTGTTGGGCGGAGGTACCTTAGTATCTTAATTCGGATATAGGAAACTTTTTTCCGCTAAAATATCTCATTTCCGATTTGAAGGTAGTGCAAACTTGACAGCACCTTTTATTTTTGTCAGCTGGATATTCTAAACATTATTTACAGAACTTTTGAAAATATTTAGAATTTCATATAAATTTTAGAATTTCATCCAGGGATGGGTACCTCTATATAAAAAAACAAACCTAAAGCACTATAAGAGTAAGTCTTAAAATTTGGTGTGGATTACTTTTAAAGCAAAATCCAACAAAATATTGCCAGGGCACCTACAGCGTGGCGGGCACAGCGGGTGATAACACCTCGTTGGCACTGCTCGTAATTTATAAAATCATTTTAGGAAGAGATGTACAAATTTAAAATTTTTTTTCTGTAGTTTTATTTTTTCTAAATTGTCTCTCCTGATGCAGCTAATTGCAATAACAACAGCCCCTGGAACCCTGCTTATATTTCAACTGCTCCTTTTTGTAGATTTTGTTTAAAATATAAATTAATTAAAGAAAAAAAAGTATACCAAATTAAATTTCTGTTAAAGTTGCTGCGCTAAAAAATATATGTAATTCGCTTTTCTCACTTCATTTAATTAAAATAAGGGTTGTCTAGTCAATATCCCCTTCAGCAGCAGTACCTTCGGTAAACCCTAAAAGCAACTGCAGTTTGCATTAAAAGATGTTTCATATATAAACATTTGTTTGTGGTGTTTATGAGCGCCTGCTGCATGCATCATGTCTGCTACTTGTTTACTGATGTAAAGTAAAAACATGGGAGAGTGGATGTGTGTGCACAAGTGTTGGGGTAATGCGTGTTATTAAGCAGTTGTTTAATAATGTTTATTTTAAATTTGTTTTTTTTTATTAGTTTATTTTTGTATCTTTACTTTTTTTTATATCTAATTAGCAAGGGGAAAAAGTAAAATTCGTTTTGATAAGAAATTAATAAAATTTTAACGAAATAAAATAAGGTGTCCAAATTTTTCTATTGGTTTTTCGGTAGTTAACAACACTTATTTTCGTAACTTGTCAGTGTTTCTATTATTTTGATCATGTGTGTAATTTTTACAGGGTTCAGAATGTATGAGCGTTGAGATATCCACATTTGTGATATTTCTCTTAGGAACAAATATAGTTTACGGACACATCATAAAAATTAAAAAAAAATAGCCTATTGTGTGTAAATTTAATTTTAAACAAAAACTGTAAAATGAAAAAATTGGGGGCGACACTTTGTTTCGGAGTTACGGACCCCCAAAGTTTCTACTACTTTGTAAATTTTTATGATGTATCTGTAAACTAGATTTAAGCCTTTTCTTAAATGAGAAATCTTAAATATTATATTTTACACGGTTATAAAGGAACAACAAGAAACGCTAAGCTAAATGATAAGTAATGACTTAGCACATTCTCATCAATGCTCTTTTACATAAATGTTTGTTATTTTTTTTGTAAGTTATGAACTTTTTCAATTATGAGTGTCATTTATGAAATTTCTCACAAATGAGATTTTTAAAACACTTTGTTATTGCATACGCCGTCAGTTGCACATTACAAAATATTTGCATATACAGACACACATGCATACATACATACATTCAAGAATTTATGGGAATGCTTAACCCAAACATTTTTCTACCATCTTTTCATTTATGAATAATTAACAAAATTCTAAATTCTCATAAGAGCATTTGAGTGAAAAACAAAATATTTTTTTTTATGTGTTTACTTTTGAATAGAAAGGAAAAAATAAATCATTTCATGCATAAATGAACACGAAATATTTTCTAGTCTCTCACAGATGAAAAGTAGCTGAAAAGAACTAAAATATACATACTCTCACATGAGTGAGCAGTGAGTGAGCATTTCGGTACTCTGTTTTTTTTTTGTTGGAACTAGTAACAAATCAGAAAGAAGGTAATATCCAAATTAAAAGATAAAACAGCATCCTCATTTTCCAATTCTATAAAAAAATATTTCCTACAAAACCCAAAGCCAGGAATTTTTTTTTACCTGCCCCAATACTCGCATTTTTTTACTTAATTTTCTGGTTGTTTAGGCGGCAATTATTTTTATCTTAATTTTTTTATTTCGTTTAAGTTTATTGAACTACGCTCGTATGTTGGATATCGTTGTAACATTTGTTATTATTACTATTATTATTACATCTAATCGTTGCACACCTCATCATCTTGGTAATCATTACCAAAATTAAAACTAAATAACCAACAATTAAAACTAATATTTTCTTATGATTCGCGTGAGTAAAATTATTTTCGAGTACAATTGTAAAGAAAAATATTTTCATTTTATAATTAAAGAATTGCAACACAAAATTGCTTTTAGAGACATTAATGTATAATTTTTTTTGGCGAAATACGAAAATACTATATTTAAGCAGTTAAATTAATAGAAATGAAAATTGTCGTTAAGTGGGTGGAAAAAGAGAAATATGTTGTAAAAATATTTTTTCATATAAATATTTTTTTAGGTAAGGCTCAAGTTCGTTTTATTTTCTCCAAGTGGAATGCATATCTTTTTTTTTACAAATTAGGTGACTAATTTTAAAGAAAAACGTACTTAAGCCTTACTTAATAAATTCTTTTGTGTGTTATTAAACAGTAAAATATTTTTTCTTAGAAAGAAACGCAACTATTTCGATTTTTCTAGATTAATTTTTACTTTGTCAATTAGCAAAGTTTTAATTCATGCAGTATTATAAGCAAAAACTTCTTTTGTTCAAAGATGATTTCAAAAGTAACTCATTTCCTGTCTGTCTGTTTGTGTTTGCATCACATAAAAACTACGGGATAGATTTTAACAAAATTTTGTGACGAGGTACCTTAGTATCCCGATCCCAATATGGGATATTTTGCAAAAATATGTTATTTTCAAGAGAAACTGGATAAAAAGCAGTGAAAGTATGCCAATTTTTTTTTACCGATTTAAAGGTACTGCATACTTTAAGGCATCTTTTATTTTTGAAAGCGGTATATTTTAAGCACTGTTGTGCAACAGATGGCGCTGTTTTAATGTAATGACAAAAAGAATTGAAAGCGAGATATTTTAAGAACGGTTGCGCAATAGATGGCGCTGTTTTAAAAGAATGACAAAATATGAATTACTTACTCCAATAGTCAATTGAATAAAATTTGTATTTGATTTTTATTTTTACTTTGTTTTTAAAATATTTTAAAAACCTTTTACAGAGCTTTACAATAATTTTTAGAATTTTAGTATTTTATATAAATTCTGGAATTCTATGCAAGGGTGGGTACCTTTATATATAGTAAATACGTAAGAGTATTAAAATTAGGTGTGGATTAATTTCCAAGCAAAAACGCACAAAATATTTTCAGGACGCACACAACGTGCGTGGGCACAGCTAATAATAAAATAAAGTTATAAAGTAATAAAAACAAATTACGCTCATCGTCATCATAAATGTTTTCATTTTAATTAACATCTTCATAAAAGTCGGTTGTATTCAAAATTAAATGAAAAAACAAAAAAAAAAAAAAAAATAAAAGTTTCCTAAAACAATGTTTCTTAAAGAAAATCCATCATTATAAATAATTAAATTTCTTTAACGAAATAAATTTATAAGTTTCAACAAAATATTGAAGATCCTTTTTGAAAAGTAGCAAGCATCTTTTACTTTGACCTTTGTTAAATTAATTAAGCTTAAAAAAAAAACACTCAACACTGCGTGTTACTTTTTCAGAATGAATTTTGTTCGACATTTGTTGTTGGTTGGCACTCACTACTCTGCTGTTGGTGTGGTGTCATTCTTGTGTTACGTCTTTGTTCTACTTTCTGCTTTACGCTACTTAA
Organism: Phasia obesa; assembly: GCA_949628195.1. NCBI lineage: Eukaryota > Metazoa > Arthropoda > Insecta > Diptera > Tachinidae > Phasia > Phasia obesa. The sequence goes on from OX451219.1 coordinate 11,076,609, forward strand.
GTGCTTTTGTTTTTACTTTTAACTAGACGTTAAAAACGTTCTTGATTTTCTTTCTGTGCAAATTTAAGACAATAGAAAAAAAACGAAGTTAATTAATGCTGACATGCTTGAATTATTAAAATATTAGTTTTTGCAAAAAACAAAAATTAAAAAAAATATATAAAGAAATATGAAATGTAATGTGAGTGCACTTCAACTTAAAAGGTGAATATTATACGTGGCTTGTTTTATAAACTGTGAAATTGCCATTTTCAAATTCGAACGTCTTCCTTAGTTGTCTATTCTAATTTAGTTGATAAAAAATTAAGCATTTTCTTGACAACACACTTTTTGTTACTTAAGAAAAACTGAAAATGAATATTTTGGTTACGAGTAATTCAAAGTTTTATAAGCAACATTAAAAACTTTAAAATAAATTGATAAAATTACAGTAAATTAAAATAAATTTTGATACTTTTAGACATTAGAAACAAGGAAAAAAAAATTATTTTTGCTTAATTTATAAATTTTTATGTATCAAAAGTTAATTTTTATAATGTTCGAAAATTTCGAAATCATGTTCGAATTTTTAAAATTGTAAAAATGTCTATTTTTAGTAATTGATTAGCGCTTGATTCGTAGAAAATACTTTTTAATACGTTTTTGTTCAAATATACGTTTTTGTTTTAATACGTTATTGTTCGAAAATTTCGAAATTATGTTCGAATTTTTAAAAATACGAAAATTTCGCTTTTTAGTAATTGATAAGCACTTGATTCGTAGAAATACGTTTTAATACGTTTTTTCGAAAATAAGTATTTGTTCGAAAATTTAAAATTCAAATGTTCGAATTTTTAAAAATGCGAAAATTTCTATTATAAGTACTTGACTTGTAAAAATGGGTTTTAAAAATCATAAAATCAATAAAAACTATCGGAAATTTTAACTTCGAATAGTAGAATTTGTTTTTATTAATTTATAGTTTTAAATTTTGACTAAAATAAGTATTTGTTCAAAAATTTCAAATTCAAAGGTTCGAATTTTTTAAAATGCAAAAATTTCTATTATAAGTACTTGACTTGTAAAAATGGGTTTTAAAAAACATAAAATCAAAAAAACTATACAGAAATTTTAACTTCGAATAGTAGAATTTGTTTTTATTAATTTATAGTTTTAAATTTTGGCATTAAACAGCTTAGAAAAGTTCAACTCTGATTTTAAAGATTATTTATTTAAAAATTATACATATTATAAAAATTAAAAATATACGAAAATTTTTCCAAAATTAAAAAGGAAACTCATTTGAATTAGGAATTTTCTTAATTATTTCTATTTTGTTAAAAACATAAAATTTATATGTTTGTAAAATTTCCTAACTATAACTATGCTAAATTTACGAAACACCTTATAACGTTTCAATAATTGAAATACTTTTTAAAATTTATACAATTCTTTTAAATTTTAATAAGTGTTGACTTTCGAATATAGAAGACAAGGCAAATAGCTGATATTTTGTCAATATTATTTTATTTATTTTTATGGTGCTTATTATTAAATTAAAATTCTTTCAATTCCGATATGTTTGAAAATATTCGAAGTTATGTTAGAATTTTCGAACATGGTGAAATATATTTTTAGTCTTTAATTAATTTAAATACGATAGAAAACTCCTAATACTCTCAAATTTACAATTTTTAATATCAAAAAAAGCTTTTTATAAGTTTTCAAAATTTCAAAATTTAGATTGAATTTTCGAATATAAAATATTATTACATATTTATTGTATTAATATTTAATTCGTTAAAATTTTTAATTCAACAAACTCGAATTAGAAAACTCATAAGTACTGTTCATAATCTGTACGATTTTCAAAAATTATAATAAGTGGTTAATTTCGAACATGGCGGACAAGTAAAATAATTCATATTTTGTCAATCTTATTTAATTTATTTTTATTGTATTTATTAACACGTTGAAAAATCTTATTAAACTTTCAATTCTGGATATATTTGAAAATTTTCGAAGTTATCTTCGAATTTTCGAAGTTATGTTCGAATTTTCGAACATGGTAAAATTTATTTCTAGCTTTTAATTTATTTAAATACTATCTAAAAATCTACATATTATTAACATTTTGTTCAGATTTTTAATTTAGAATATTGATAAAAAAATCTTTGAATACGTTTTCAAAATTTCAAAATTAAGATTGAATTTTCGAACATGGAAAATTGTTATTTGTTGTATTAATATTTATTTCGTTAAAACTTTTATATCCATAAAATAGAATTATAAAATTCATAAATACAAATGATTTATAATGTTTGGCTTAAATAAGGTCATTAATTTTAAAGAAAAGTGGGAAAAATTTTTCTTTTAGACACTAGCAGAATTTAATGCATTTTCTGGATCGCTACGTGCTTCTTCTTTAGCATTATTCGTATGTATCTATTTTGGGTAGTGTTTATTTGTAAACATCATCTTATTAACCAATCAAACTCAGATATATACGAGAAATTTTATTCCAATCAGCTATCGTTGATTGGTTAGAACGAAGTCTATCACTACCTAAACCTTCCCAAGTTCATCCTCTAATTTTTCATGTATTTTTTTTTATATTTACCACCTTATAAATTTGAAATTATAAATAATAAAATTTAAAAATAGTTTTATAATTTTTAATATCGAAAACGAGTAAAAAACCAAATTTTATGTTAGCCGACCGTGATGACCTAAATACCATTAACTTGGACCCTGGTGTTTTTAAAATTATGAAATACTTAGGCTTCAAGGTCCCATCCCTAAGATAGTTCAATGTCTCTGAACTACCTGCAGAGCAGAGAAAATGCACCGACATTTTCTTATCCCAGTCGAAACAGCAGCGCATTGTCTTTTTCCCATTAAGTGGTAAAGGACCTTCTTGTTCCTATCATGGCCGACATGCTATTGATTTGAGCAGGTCTAAAGATCGAATGCGTGCAAATTCACACCTTGATTTCACTAACTTTCATTTTAAGACCTGGTAATGGTTAGACTTTTCATATAAGTATATGTCGATGGCCTTCTGCCTCTCAACACTGAAAAAAGTAGTTATTGTTCAAAGAATCCGTTGCACTGTGCATGAGAAGTGGTCAGAGTTCGAATGTCTATCAGTTTCCCTTTTCTCTTTCCCTTTTCTTTTGTGTAGCTGTACAGTTTTAATACCTTGAACTCTCTAGGCGCAACACTTTACTGCAAAAGGAGTATTATTATTCATAAATTTAATTGAACTGATTTATATTCTTACAAATATCAAATTTAATTTCATGCTTTTTAAAGCATGCAAGAAATTACAATTGAATTTAAAAAAAAGAATTTTGCTATGAACACTTTAAAATGGCAGCAAAGCAATTTATAAATCGTTGACTATTTCAGTTTGTAATAAAAGCGGAACGGAATAATAACACAATCTGCAATTTATATGTATATTTTTTATATTAAATTTGAAACAAAACAATTGAAATAATAGCTGGCTGGCACACATTACGGGTTGTAGAATAAAGAAAAAAAAAGAAAGAAAAATATTAACCCATTAAGGGCCAAAAGTTTTGAAAAGGGTACCTGTAGTTGCTGATATATGCGAGTAATTATTTCCTTTTTAAAGGTTAATTCTAGTTTTTTTTCTTTCTACACAATTGCAAACTGTTGCAAGTGGTCTTATGCTCTGGGTATTGGACATTGCCAACGACAGCTGCAAATTGTTGTTTATAACTTTCCAACAAAACTGTTTAAAAGAACCTGATGAGTTTTTCAATTTCTTTTTTTTTTGTCGTTTACTGCGTTTATTACAGTTTTCTATTATTCCTCTGTTTTCAACTGCAATACCTTAATTGGGAATTTACTGGTGCTAGTGCTGCTGCTGGCGTTGGTGTTTGTTGTTTAAAAACCTCTGTACAATACAGGTCACCAGGATGTTAGCCAATTCTAATAGGAATTAATTGCCAGATTACATTAGGCACCTCCTTCTGCTTCGACACAATTTTTTTTCGCCAAGAATAATGTGGTTCGAGAAATAAAATAGGGATACAAATAATGTTGTTTTTGTCAGGTGTTGTTGTAAAATACTTGATAACTTTTTCTATTTTCCTTTGCCGTGGTATTTTGCCGTATTGTACCGACAGCATTGTTATTTGTAAATATGTGCGGAGGCACTTTTATTGTTAAAAAAAAGATTTATTTATCTGATTGGAAATTGATTTTTATCGCCAGCGACTTATAAAGGGTGTCGCAAAACTCACGAACAATGTGAATATGCCACAACATATGCATGTGAGCTTAGTGTAGCCATAGAAAAGGAGACTGTTTAGGGTTAGTAAAAATAGAACACAACAATATTTTAAAAACACGGAAATTTTCGAAGGAAATTTCTGACAAAGTATATGGTTAGGAATATTTATAAAACACTAGCTTTGGGCACTCGCGTTGTGTGCGTCCTGACAATGTTTTGTTCAATTTTGCTTTGAAAGTAAACAACACGAAATTTTAAGACTCTTACGTATTTACTTTATATAAAGGTACCAATCACTGGATAAAATTCTAAAAATCATTTTAAAGCTCTGTAAAAGGTATTTAAAATATACTAATAACAATGTAATTCCACAAAGTGAAAATCAAAATCAAATACAAATTTTATTCAATTGACTATTTGGCATTATTTGGCAGCGCCATCTATTGCGCAACTGTGTTTAAAATATCCCGCTTTCAAATCAGATGTTTTCATTATTTTAAAACAGCGTCATCTGTTGCATAACCGTGTTTGAAATATCCCGCCTTTAATTTATTTTGTGAAAATTTTAAACCAGCGCCATCTGTTACGCAACCCTGTTAAAAATTTATCGTTTTCAAAAATAAAAGATGCTTTAAAGTATGCAGTACCTTTAAATCGGTTAAAAAAATTGTCGTACTACTTTTGCTGCTTTTTCTCCATTTGCTCTTGGAAATGAGATATTTTTTCGGAAAAAAGTATTCTATATAGGAATCAGGATACTAAGGTACCTCCTCACAAAATATTGTTATAATCCATCTAGTAGTTTTTACGTGATGTGAACACAAAAAAAGATAGATAGACAGACAGGAAATGAGTTACTATTTTAGTATATGTATAGATTAACTGTAAAAAAAAGGTAAAAAATTAATTCGAAACTCAATCGTTAGCCGTCTAGCAACAATTCATTCCAAAGATTGAGGTTTAGAGAAAATATTGGTAAAAATCTAGCTCTTTGAAGCGTACAGAGTGACCCCACTAAAATAAAAATTCTAGTTTATAAACGGCTAGCCTGATTTCTGTTATACTATATGATAAGACGAGCTTAAGTTTTGAATTTTCATCTTACCTTGAACGAAAAACGATGCCCCATTTTGATGAAAGAAGGCAATTCGTTTATACAAACACGAGTTTGAATTTCTTCCTTTTGTTACGATTTTATTATTTATTAATATATTTGGGTAAATGCCACACTGTGAATCATATAATCTTGCAAAATCCAATTGTTGCAAGATATGAAGTCCATTTTCATAATTACCCAACAGAGTTTTTTTAAATTTTGCAGTTTATTTTTTAGAACGGCTCAAATGATAGGGCCATATAGGTAAAATTTCGTAACCAATGAACACACCCTTTAATTTTTAGGTTAATTTATTTTATTAATTTTTGTTATTGGGAGCAATAGTGATGCTCATTTTTTGATTTTCAATTGGTGCCTTTTAAGGTTTAAAACACACGTAGAAATCATAAATGTTGTACGGGACACCCTTTAATTATTCATTATTGTACCTCGCCAAGTAAATGCTGATTTTTTCGAGCAAAACCATCCTAATCATTCTAACTCGTTTTCATCGTAATCGTAAAATATGAGAAACATGAGGTTCAGATCACATACTAAATACATATAACCTGTCGCTGTTTTATGCATATTTAAGGCGCTGAAATTGAGACTAGTCCTGCTAGGACTGTTACTGCTGCTTAAAATGTCCACCTTAAGAATGAGATATTTCTTCCTAAATTGGATAAAATTGATTTGCAGGAAATTTCGTTTTAACAATATGGTGGGTCATGCCATGATCACATAGATCAATTACGTCATGCGACAATTGTTCTCTCACATTTCCGTGATTACGGGGGGTTAGTGCGTAATTCGATTCGAAAGAAAACTTTTTCGAAACAAAATGTAAAAGTCATACAAATTTGAATGGTTTTGCTTTCGATTCGAATTACCCCGCAGTAACCCCATAGAATTAATGACATTGTCTATGCTGGTTTTTACATGTTCGTCTATTGCAAAGTAATTTTTTACGTCCATGTTAAGGCTTTGTCAATGTCTACTTTAATATCTTTGTCTTTGTATATTTTTATATCTCTGTTAATGTCTATATCCTTGCTTTCTATTATTTCTACTTATTTTTAAATAAGTTCATGACATTGATATATTTAAGTTCATATCAATGTTCGTTTCCAAGCCACTATTGCCACCATTTTTTTTAATGGGTGTGTTTAACTATGTCTATGTCTATCTCAATGTCTATGTCTATCTCAATGTCTATGTCTATCTCAATGTCTATGTCTATATCAATGTCTATGTCTATCTTAATGTCTCTCTCTATCTTAATGTCTTTGTCAATGTGTGTGTCCTTACAAAAATTTTTGCTATTGTCCTTTCTTGTAACTTTTTCAGTTAATTTATCGACTTGTCATTAAAGAACCGATAAAATCTTGCATATGGTTTTTGAACCCGAATAACAAGAGATACCATATTTTAGTTTTATTAATTTTTAACGATTTATGCTTCACTTGTTATAAAAAAAATCTTTTTATAATTTGCTCTAGCTAACAAATGTCTTGTAACCATCATTAAAATTATCTGATACACTTGACCAACTTGCCAAGTCTTAACCTATGTTAATGTCAATGTTAATGCCTAAAACTGTGGCTATGACTATGTCAATGATTTTTTGTTTTCTCATTGCAGTTGTATAAGAATATGTTTTCTTTTCTATCCTGTCCTCCGATTTACTTTTACGTTTGCTTTTCATTTTTTTTATTTATTTTTTTTATTTATTTATTTATTTATTTATTTGTTTCAATACAAAGGAAGCCCTTAGGGCCAATTATGTATGTATTGTTATATAATCTATTTTTGTACAGTTCATATAGACTAAAAATTAAATATAACTATAAATTATTACATTTGTTTAAAATTTATTAGTTTAAAAATGGCTCCCCAGCCATATGAATTAAAAGAAAAAAATTTAAGAAGTACCTATAGCAACGGAGATTACAGGATATGAGCATTTAAGAAGTTTAATAATTCACGCTTGTAGGTTAAAAAAGAATATGAGAAAAGCTTAAGTGAGTTAGGTAAACGATTCCACACACTATATACTCTTACTAAGAATGAGTGATCAAAAACAGAAAGACGTCGTAAAGGTGCATAAATTTGAATATTTCGTGTAGAATTAAGAAAAGAAAATTCACTTACCAGAGCTTCAGGTTTACCCAATTTCATAATTTTAAAAAATAGAAGTAAAGTTCGCAAATTGAGATAGTTATGAAAAGAGCAACCTAAAAACTCATGAGTTAGTGCGGTTACTCGATCATGCTGCCATATTCTTAAACCAAAGACATAACGAACAGCTTTCCTTACTACTCCTACAAGAATATCTATATTATGAAGCCAAGTTCCAGAAAAAACTTCAAGGCAATAGTTAACTTGGGACATTATAAGAGAATGAGCAAGTCTATTTCTCACATGCCAAGGGGTATAAGTTTTTAACAAATATAATCTTCTCAAAGTAAAGCATACCTTATTCGCAAGTGAATTAATATGTATTTCAAAATTTAAATTGCAGTCAAGAGTAACACCTAAGCATTTAATAGAAACAACATAATCAATTATTTGTTGCTCCAAATATATTCTAGGATATGATATATTCTGGTTAGGCAAGTGAAAATAAATAGCCTTAGTTTTTAATGGATTAATTTCAAGGCAGTTTTGGGACATCCAGTTAGTAATTGAATGCAGATGATCACTTATTAAAGTCTCTAAACAGTCTACTTGTCTATGGTTTGCAGTATACAACAGCAAAATATCATCCGCAAAGACATAAGGTGTACAGAAATTATTAATCATGAGAGGCAAGCAATCATTTAAATAAATTAGAAAGAGAACTGGACCAAGTACAGACCCTTGAGGCACACCAGAAGTAACAATTCCTGTACTTGAATTAATATCATTAAGACAAACAAATTGCGAACGGTCAGAAAGATAAGAATATATCAATTTACACGCTGATTTAGAAAAATTAAATTTGGTTTGTAATTTTTTTATGAGCAGATTGTGGTTTATACGGTCAAAAGCTTTTGCAAGATCTAAGGATACTACAGTGCAATTTTCATGATTGTTAAGCTGTTTTCTAATTGTATCAGTAAGTGAGAGAAGGAGTGATGTGGTGTTGTGATTTTTTCGAAAAGCAAATTGAAGGGGATGGATAAGAGAGTATTGTTCACAATGGGATAATATTTGCATTTTCATTATATTTTCTAAAATTTTGGACATTGCAGGTAAGATGCTTATAGGTCTCAAACTATCACTGTCAAAATGTCCACTTTTTGAAATTGGGATAACTCGAGCTAACTTCCATTCTGCTGGATATGAAGATACAGTTAATATAGAGTTAATTAGATGAAGAAGTAAATGAGAAATTAGAGGAAATATAATTTTTATAAACTTTATAGGAATATTATCATAACCGGACGCATTGGTTTTAATAGAATCTAATGCAAGATATACATCATATTCCGTAACATTGTTAAAAGAAAATGAATTTGAATTTTCAATATAATTTTCAAAATTAAAATAACCCAGATGATTAGTACTTAGATTACTTAAAAATGTGTTTGCTATTGACTCAATATCTTCTTCGCTAATTTCAGGCTTTTCACTTCCAATACATCCAAGCTTACGAATATTTCTCCAAATTTCAGTATTATTAGAATTAGCAAACAAACTTACACCATAATTATAACGCTCTTTTCTAATTATAGATTTAGTTTTATTTCTTAGCCTGCAGTATGATTTCCAATTTTCATATGTTCGATTTCTAAAATATGTTCTATAAGCAATGTCTCTTTCTGATCTAGCTTGCACTATTTTTCTAGAGTTCATCCATCTAGAATCATTTATATTTGATTTTATTTTAGATACCGGGACAAAGGAATGGAGACAATTTACTAATTCATTAACTTTTGAAAGTTTAAAATCAACATTATTTGTACTAAATATAGAAGACGAGTCGAAAAAATGTACATATTGTTGAAATTCATCATAATTTATTCGATTGTAATCCCTAAATTGAATCCAAGTGTTCTGTGCATGTGAAGTGAAATTTAAAGAAATATAAATGAAACTATGATGCGACAAGAAAAAAGGAAATTGCATCTGACCACTATTAGCAACCATAGTAGACCGGCTTACGAGAAATAAGTCTAATAAAGAGGTAGAATTGTTTTTCTTATGATTAACTTGCATTTATGTATAAAATTATCGGTATCAGTAACGGCAGAAGGTCACTATCATTGCTATCAACAGAAGAGTTTCTTTTCAGTACTTGCTCATGACAGTTATCAGCCAGGTCAGGGCTATTTATAGGAAATGTTTTACAATGTAATCGTTTATAGTAAATGTCTGGTTAAAGACTTTAATGACAGAATAAACAGCTGAATAATGGCATTGTCTGTTTAGTAATGACTTCGTAAATAGTAACAAATACAAAAAGTTATAAATTAAATAATTATAGATTTGTAAACAATCTGCGGTTTTGTTTAACTATAAAGTTCTCGTTTTGAATACATATTGATTATGGAGATTTTGTAGTGGAATAAAAAGGCCAGCCTGTGCTGGACACTCAATTGGACAAAATTATACTTAATATATTTTTTTTTTAAATATATGTTACATTTTTTAATATCTTAATTATAAATGTTATTGTTTTTTTTTTTAGGTATGTCAATTTTAAAATATTTTTTAAAATAAAATAAACGGATTTATAATAAAATTTATTTTTGGTAAGTAGTATTAGAATTGATTAACTCTTGTTCATTAATTAATTTAAAAAAATAAATATCGCTTATATTATTTGGAATTACGGGAAAGTATCAGATATCATTTGAGTATTTATTCTGAGCACAATCGCTAGCTATGAGATGAGCAAGTTGTTGTTGCCAGTGTCTTAAGACTAAAAACCGTGCCGACACTCGTGCTATCTTCTGCAAGGCAGTGTTTTTTAGAGGCGGGAAACGTTAAATTGAAATAAAACAAATGTCCAGTAGACAATAGTGACTTTTTTGGCCGGAAAATATGTTTTGAGGCGAAAAGCACACTAGTGGATAGTAGTTGAATATAATGTTTACTCGTTCAGTTTTGTGATAAAAATGTAGACGAGAATTTGTGTCATTGTCTCCACAAACTACTGAACTCTAGGTTTTATCAGGTCGTTAATAAGAAGGCATTGATTTGGTGAGTAGTAGTATTCACAGACAATAGAAATCATCATCCGAATACAATAACGATTGGTACTTTGATCAAACACAGTGGTGGCCAATTAAATGTAATGAATGAAAGATATATTCGAAAATGTCCTTGATCTCGTACTTATACAATGCTATTTCTTTAATTTATCCTGTTAATATAAGTTCCACCTTGGTGACTCTGTTTCAGCAGATTTTCTTAGTATCAAAAAGAAAAAATACCCAAAGGTCAAAGTATGGCTGGATAGTGTTGGCAATGTACTGAATAATGGGTACTGAGTACTCAATACTGAAAAGTATACAGAACAAATTGCACCAATTAAAGTTAAAACCTTTGGTTTTAAATTAAAATTCGAATAATTCTTTTAATTGATTCAAATATATATTTGATTAAAACCGAACAAAAAAAAATTTCCTAATTAAACAAATAATTGAATCAATTAATTATTTAATTAAATATTTTGAAACCAATTAAAATCTTTAATTGGTGAAAATATTTTTTTTCTAATTATAATTTTTTCTCGATACTTTTATCGTTTTATTTTTAGAAAGAACTTATATCTCTGACTAACTGCGTGTTTCGATTATGTAAACAAAAGTATTGGGTACTAGTGAGTACCCAGTTGATAAGTATTGAGTAGTATCGAGTATGTAATTGAAAGTATTACAAATTGCCAGCACTGTGGCTGAGGTAATTATCACTGTTCATTTGATTAAATTATTTCTCCATTAGCTTTTTCACGACTTGTTGTAACAGATTTTTGGTAAAGGATATGAAAGCGTAATCTACAACCTTTTTATGCATTTATTTAAAATTTTTTTTTTCGAAACCTCTGAATATTTAATTTTATTAAATTGGATTTTGTACATTTTTAAAACTACACAGGCCCTCTTTTTCCCCCTATTGCTACTCATGCTTACTTTCGGTTACAGAATTGTAATTAAAGTACGAATATGAAAAAAACATAATATTACAACATATTTTCCATAGCCTTCAATGTTTTTCTTTTTATCTGTATTTATCTGGCTAGAAATATTGAAAAAAAAAAAAATATTTCAATTTATTTACCTTCAACAACGGCATACAGCAAAAGCCTCTTAGCAAGTCTTGTTCACACAGTGTGTTGTTAAATTAATTTATAATGTTTGTGAAAAAAGAATGAAAAAAGTACAGATTTATTTGATTTAAGCCAAACTATTTGAACAAAAGTTAGTAAATATTTAACATGATGATGGTGCTACACAACCTGATAGAGACGTTGTTATTAAGGAAAACAACAGAAGGACTAATGTTAATATTGAGAGTTTTCTGATGAGTTTGATGGTTATTAGATAATCGAGTATATTTTATATTGCCAATCTTGATAGCCACCGCACTGTAGTTGTAAATGTTAGAAAAATTACTTGCCAAACTTATCAAAATGCCCATTGTAATATGATCATATTATTTTTAAGTTAGACAATAATGTGGTTCTAATATAACAATATTATTGTTATGTTAATACTAATATGATTTGACTATAACCATATAAAACAATCATAATATGGTGCTCTTAACCATGTTTTTTTCTTTGTGTGTGTGTACTTACCCTCCTGGATATCTAGTGTTTTTACATGAAATCGTGGAAACCATGGTTTATTCATGTTTTTTTTCTACAACAACCACTTCTGAAACAAAAACATTTAAAAAAAAATTTACAAAATTCAGATAAACCCAATGACCACCACTACACACATACATATATACATACATACATACATACATACAAAAATGTATACTCAACTATACAAACTCCTCCTAAAAGTTCTCGAAACGGAAATTTTCAGGATATTTGAAATACATATTTTATTTTTTATTTTATTTTGTTGCTGTTGTTTATCATTTGTTTGCTTATATGATTTCACTTAACAAAATTGCGCAGCCAGTGAAAGCCAGCAAAAAAATAAAAGAAATTTAATTTGTCTGGCTTAATAATTTATTTACAAAAGTAATAAATCCTTGGTAAAAGAACTAGCGAAAACAAGAGCATACAACTATAAAAAAAAACAAAAAAATAACGGAAAACAGCATCAGCAAATCCACTTAATCCTTCTTGTTCAGTTTAAAATTTCAATTATGTGTTTATAACATTTTTAGGAACGTTTATTAATAGCAATCAAAAGGCTAAAAAGAACGTTGAGTGTTCACACTTAAAATACTCAAATTTTTCGCATTTTTTAAATGAAACGTTCATTTTTATAATTATTTTTTTTTGTCTATAGTCCGAAAAAGACTTTCTCTTGCTATGCTAAACAAGCAAAGGCTATTACTAATGGAAAGACTAGCTAGTAGCTTTCCTCTACAAAGAAAGTTTATCGCTACCGCTAGGTTTTCTCTAGAGGAAGGACTATCGCTGGCTAGTAGTTGCTTTCCTCTATAAGGAAAGACTATCACTAGCAAGTAGCGTTGCTCTATAAGGAAAGACTATCGCTAGTTGGTAGCTTTCCTCTATTAGGATAGACTATCGCTAGCTAGTAGCTTTCCTCTATTAGGATAGACTATCGCCAGCTAGTAGCTTTCCTCGATTAGGAAAGATTATAGCTAGCTAGTAGCTTTCCTCGATTAGGAAAGACTATAGCTAGCTAGTAGCTTTCCTCGATTAGGAAAGACTATAGCTAGCTAGTAGCTTTCCTCGATTAGGAAAGACTATAGCTAGCTAGTAGCTTTCCTCGATTAGGAAAGACTATAGCTAGCTAGTAGCTTTCCTCTATAAGAAAAGACTATAATAGCTAGCTAGTAGCTTTCCTCTATAAGGAAAGGCTATCACTAGTTAGTAGATTTTCTCTATCAGGAAGGACTATAGCTAGCAAAAACTATCGGTAGCTCTAGCTTCCGTCTATAAGGAGAGACTATAGCTAGCAAAAACTATCGCTAGCTATTAGCTTTCCTCTATAATAAAAAACTATGACTAGCTAGTAGCTTTTCTCTATAAGGAAAGGCTATCTGGAGAACCTATTACTGTTTCTCGTACCTTCCTCGATGAAAGTACTTAGCTATTGCAGTTTTGTAATTACGCTACGCAATGCCTTATAGAACTTGCAAATACATCTCTACATCATCTTAGAACCGCAAACAACTTTTTCTATATTTTCTCCATTCGTATTCGCATTTGCATTTGCATTTACATTTACATTTATTTTTGTTCATTCAACAAAATATTTTGCCAACTCTTTTCAAAGAAAACTACTGCAGCACTACTTATTATTTGTTGTAGTTTCTTTCACCAGTTTTAAGAGCAAATTAACTAAATGCACTTTTGCTAAATGAACGATAGAAAATAGGAAACTGCAGTTCACAAAAGGAAAATGTAATGGTAAAATAAAGGTTGTTGATTTATTGAAACTTTTGATTTGGTAGTTCAACAAAAAGAGTTAAGAACCAAAAGAAAAATGAAAAACAGCATAAAAAAGGGAATAAAAAAATTGCTCCTCATAATTGCGTCGCCATATTTTTGTATTTTCATTTAAAAATACTTAAACTTAATATTTTAAATAATGTTGCAAAATATAAAGTTAAGTTGGCATTTTATACTTTTGTTTAAGCCATATTCCCTTTACTGACTTTGTAGTAGAAAATAAATTGTAAGGAAGGCTGTCTGAAGCTTTCATGTTGCCCTTCGTAGCACTTACAGTAGTTTTCTTTAACTCAAAGCTTTTACTGAAATAAAAAAGAGCAGCACAACAGCATACCTTACGAAGTGGGCTCATTAGAACTAAACAACAAAACTATTATGCCATCAACAACTTCGAGTAGTTAACAACAAATATTTTTCAATTTGTTGTTATATTCTAGTTCCTTTTATTGTTGTTGTAGTTGGAATCCTTATAACTTAGCTACTGATTGAAAAGCACTTTGCCTTTAAAACTATGCATTTTACTTGTAATTTTTTGATTATTTTACGACTACTGATTGAGAAAAAGGAAATAAAGTTTTCCTTATTGCTAATGGAAAACAATAAGTTTTAAATATAGAGAAGTATTGAACAACAGTTTGATTATATTTTGTGATTTTTATATAATAAAAGTATTTTTTTGTTTTATGAGATATTATTGTTGTATTTCTATTGTTGAAAAGTTTTTGAATCAGAAAGGTCAGATTTGGGCAGTCAAATGCCAAGGATTTATGTTGTTTCAGCTTTAAAAAATCTTCTTATTTTTTTATATTTAAAACCTTGGAGATAATACATTTTTACTATCATAATGGGTGGTTTCTTGTTGGGCTCATTTCATAAGATCGTCTTTCCTAATCGACTAATTACCCTTTGGTGGCTAAGATCGAATCGCAGTGAACTAGCAGTCAATTTCTTAAGCCACAATAGACTTTCTTAACATCAATGCAAATGGTGAGGAAAGCAGATCTTCAATTCTATCCGGAACCTACTACTCCGACATTTTCAGTATCAAAACTAGCTATAAGGAATTTGTTTGTCATTGTATTGTCATTTCTGTATATTCTCAATGCTTTGACGCGGTACTCTTGGGGAAAATAGAGGCACCAGACGCTAGGGTTCCTAGGGTTCTGTTGATTTCTATCACAATTTCTCTTCAAGGCCCGACCAGTGCCCAAATGACTGGTAGCACGGGAATTGGTAGCCCCACAGAGACCCTCGCGTCTCTGTGACCGGTTATTTGTGAGGTTCCCTTCGGGGGTACACGTGGTGGTTGTGGTTTAAGATTGATATATGCAGAGATTGTGCATTGTAGATCAAAGTGTTTTGTTGCATTCTCAACAGAAGTAGTTGGATAGTCTACAACCCCTAAGCAAGAGTTTAGGACATGGGTCCATGGTATGCCATATTTTCAAAATTTCTACTCACTGTGACTGTGCGGTATATCTAGTGCGCTTATCGATACCTTGTTTTACACACGGCACGTTATCGTAGGGTGTGCTGGAATACACAGTGGGGGCGCTACGTCTACGCTTTTATTACACTCAGTGGTACGACCACCGTCGGATAAGAGCTAACGGCTAGGTACCGACGTTAATCTTCATCACATCTCTCTTTTCTCCCCCCAGGGATACTTATTGTCAGACACATTCTAATGTTTTGTCGCATTGCTTCCGGGGTTTATGTGGGCACCAGATCCCAGGGTTCCTGGAATCTGAATCTAAGAGAACAGGTTTGTGTAAATAGGTCTTTCGAGGCCTGACCAGAGTCCAAACGATTGCAACCACGGGTACTGGTAGCTCCACAGAGAGCCGGCCATCTCTGTAACCGGTTATCGGTGAGGATCAAGCTTTTGCAGGGATGATGCAGTTTGGCCAAATGTGATGTTGGACTCTTAACAGAAGGCACTAATGAGTGTTAAGAGTATGGTTATCTTCAGATCCCTAAACTAGGGCTTCGCACAAAGGTCCAGGCTTTCCATGTTCTATAGATTGCTACTTATTATTTAGAGTAATAAAGGCTCTAGTCGATGCTTAAATTTTACTCAGAGGTAAGATCAGCGTCAAGTTAGGAACAACGCGGCCAGGAACTGAAGTAAATCTTGACCACATCTGTCCCTTTCTGTATTTTAATCGTTGCAAGCTTAATGAATGTGTGTATCCTGATATCACAAAAACAATGTTTTGTTATATCCTTTCGTTTTTCATTTTCATTTCTGTTGTTGTTTTTCTATTCCACAGCACGCCATTGTGTTATTTTCTGCCTGTATTTCGGTTGCAGATACTTTTATGTAGATTCTTAATCAATATTTCAATTAAGTGTGTATTTTATAGCAATAAAATACACACGAACACGAACACGCACTCATACACATGCCGTTACGTTAAATCTAAAATACGCATATACTCGCTATACAACACTATAATTCCAACATGTACGTACGTACATACTAGTATCTGCAACACTTGTTGTTGTTAAGTAAGTGCATACATACAATACTTATGCCACCACAATCGTTATATCACCCAGGAGTTTTGAGAAATTATTAGCTTTAGCAGCCATTAAGCAAGCAAAAGGAGGTTGGCTGCTGCAAGATGCAACAGCAGCATCTTTAATAATTTCTTGTCTCTTGATATTTGCCACTAACCGTTTCACCGTAATATACGAATGTGATAAATACTATCATCTTCAGAAATACACCAACACTCTTATGCGCTTCTTTGAATTCGAATGAGTTCAAAGCTTCAGCATCAAGTAATTTAATACTCAAGTAGGCCATTCAAATGAAATATTATGACACTTGATAGAATTAACAAAAGGAAGTTTTCTTTAGATCAATATTTTATACATATTTTGCATTGTAAAGATATGTTTTGATACTCCTATTCATTTATATTTTCAACAAGGGTGCGTCGGTAGGCTAGTCTAGTGGGGATTGTGGGTTGGATTCCCACCAATGACTCTGGCTTTCACTACAACGAATGAAGAGGTCTTCGTTACTCTGCTAAATAATTTAAGTTCGAATATGGTTTTCAAATCTATTGTAGTTTTTAATAAATAAGCAGATAAAATATTTTAAAAATGGACAAACTTTCTTTAGGAAAATTTATTTTTAGTCCTTGCATTTCTTCAAGAAAGTTGAGCAGACAATCGCTAGCATTAGTTCTCCTCTATAAGGTAGACAAATGTACGCTCTAAGATTTCTATTACGCAATTTCCATCGCTATATCAAGTTCTTGTCTTTACATCATCTATAAGAATGACCACTGTGAGCTTAAGTTTCCCTGCTGCATATAAGAGCTCATCATCTGTCGATAAACCAAGCCAGACGGTGCAAGGTCCGGGCTATAAAGTTGTTGTCTAAAAACTTGTCAACCAAGTTCCACCAATTTGTTTCGACCCATCGAGCCGCTCACTGTTATGTTGGAACACAATTCTTCTTCTGTTGGCCAAATGTGAGCGCTCTGTCTCTAATGCTTGTTTTAAACAGTTGAGCTGTTCACGGTACAGGAACGAATGGATGAATTCCCCAGGCTCCAGCATATTTTTACCTTTTTTGTGGGCAGTGGGCGTGGCACTTTCAACTCTGAGTGTACATTAAGTGACATGTCAATAGAATTATAATAGCTAGTATCTTCAGCTAGTATTTGAGTGCCTTGATCGACTGATTGGTAGTGCGCTAGTCGATCAGTCCGGGGGTTCGTGGGTTTAATTTCCACCAAAGACTGTGAGTGTTTTCAGCAGACAAGTAAGAAGCTAAGCGAAATTGTAAAAGATCCCCTGTGACATAAAGGGTGTGTGCAAATACATCACCAAATCCATCTACCGTAAAATTCCACAGCAACAGCTGTACCAACCGAAAGTTTTATCCTCAGGAAAGAACTTCCGACAACAGCAGAGCTGTTACAACAACAACCGGAAAATTTCGTGTTCATAACGCCAAATCGGAATATTACGCGGCTGGAAAATTTCCCAAAATTTTTGGCCCGTGGCGTCATCTCATTGCAACTTATAATTACTGATGTCAGCATTATGCGACTGGTTATCATGGTGTGGTAGCGCAGCGAATTCGCAGTCATGGAGTTTGCTTGACTAATTTTCTGATTTTGAGATGTCATTTGGCCGCCTCGTTCTTGTGATAATAAGCAGCTGAAAACTTTTTTCTTTATTTTTGAAAGACCGTCTTTACGTGAAAAAATCCCAAACAACTGATTCTTTGAGAAATAAAAAATTCAGAGCTGCATTTCCGACCTGAATGAATTTTGTAAAAAAAGCTGCCGTCGTGCTACAAGTATACATTTGCTCGACATATTATTTCCATATTTTCCCATATTCCTACTTAACATCACACCCCTCGTAGGTATATCGTCTGGGTGACTTATAAGATATTGGCGCCAACACAGAAAAAACCTTGCTTAAAGGTAAAGGTAAATTGGCTGCAAAAACAAATTTAATTAAATTTATAATTGACTCAATTATATTCTTAATTCAAAAAGTACGAAATAATATAAATTTATCAATTTTTTATCAATTAAAAATTTAATCAAAATTGTTTTCGAAACTGATTAAAACCTTTAATTGGCACATTTTTTTCTGTGCATGATTTTGTGATATATGCGGGCACCACTCTCCGAGACTAATTATCGGTGAGGACATTCGATGATGTCTAACACATAAGCAAGGGGTATAGACATGGTCCTGTCAGCCATGTTCTAAAATTGCTGCATGTGTCGCTATGCACAACAGAGGTGTGTTTTGAAGCAGTGGTAAGACCACCTTTATTTTAATGCGAAGAGCTAGGCACTGAGGTAAATTCCTACTTACATTGGTATCAAAAAAATTTAATTTGTTTTTAAACTGTTTTTTAAACAAATTCAGTTTCTATCTTCAAATTAGTTGAGCAGCCATTAATGACTAATAGCTGAAGAAAAACGACTATTGCTAGCTTTAGACTTTCATAATTTTTTACCGATAAGAAGTGCCACCACTAGCACTTGTTTTTTTTTCGATATGACTGCAAGTCTAGAACCACTTATTGATTTCAGCAGCCTTTGTTTTCTTGTGTAGTGTTTCATTTTTAGATATGACTAGCTCTGCCCACACACGTTGTGTGCGTCCTAATAATATTTTTTATCGATTTTGCTTTGAAAGTAATCCACACCAAAATTTAAGACTCTTATTTATATAAAGGTATTTACTTTATATAAAGATAACCATCCCTGGATAACATTCTAAAATTTATATAAAATTCTAAAAATTATTGTAAAGATGTGTTAAAGACAGACAGGAAATGATTTACTCATTATTTTAAAACTGTGCCATCTGTTGCCCAACATTTCTTAAAATATACTGCTTTCAAAAATAAAAGATGCCTTAAAGTATGCAGTAGCTTTAAATCGGTAAAAAAAATCGGCGTAGTTTCACTGATTTTTCTCCACTTTCTCTTAGAAATAAGATATTTTTGCGGAAAAAAGTATCCTATATTGGAATCAGGATACTAAGGTACCTCCTAAAAAAATTTTTTTAAATTCCTTCATTATTTTTCACGTGATGCGAACACAAAGAAAAAGACATAGACAGACAGGAAATGAGTTACTATTTTTAATATATGTATAGATAGACTATGGCATGGTTTTTTTTCAAGGAAAGGCCATCGACAGTGGTGCTGGTAATTTCTGCTACTTTTAATTACTCGATGCTACTCAATACTTATCAAATGGGTACTCAATAGTTGTCAATACTTTTGTTTACATAATAGAAATGCATTGCTAATCAGAGTTTTAATGAAGTCGTTATATTTTCTATTAAAACTACTTTTGAAAAAAAATTATCAAATACTTGGTACTCGGTACCCACTATTCAATACTTTGCCAGCACTGATCGACAGCTTAAAGTTTTCCACTTCTATGGAATATATGTATATATAGCGCTCGCCCTAACTGGTCATACAAACCTTGTGTTTATTTTGCAAGTTTGAATATTTTTTTTTTGGCACGAATTTCGTGTGTTATCTTTTTAGCATAATTTAATCCTCTCTGTCACATACATGCATTCGCTTCAGTGGCTATAAAATTCATATTTATTCTAATTTAATACAATTTTTTTTAGTTTTTTTCGTTTTCCACCAGACACTTGTGCAACTCATATTGAATAATTCAATTCAATCAAGTCAATGTTGTTATCATTGCCCTGGCGGTCTGCATATGCTTTTTTTTTTAATTTCAGACTCATATTACCAGGGAATTTTATATCTGTCAGTTTGTGTGTCTTTCTTGCTAACCCAAATAAACAGAGAAAGCAGAGGCAAACAAACAAACAAATAAAGGAACTAAATATAAAAACCAATAACCAAATTGACAGGTGTAATGGATTGACTACTTACTTCTTCAACTAATGCTGGTACTTATTTTAATTTATTTTCTGTTTCTGTTTATGAGCACTCTGTACCATCCTTTTATGGTTTATTTGGTTTTGGGTTTGGTTTTTTCAAATCCCCTACTCTTCATTCTGTTCAAGTAACAGTTTGGGAATAAGAGAATAAATATAATTGTGTCGTCTTGGTCGCTGTCATCATTTTATAATTTCAAAGAAACAAAACAAAAAGGAAAATAGAAATTGGCTGGTGTCAGCTGTTATCAGTGTCTATCACGTTACATAAGTAGCAATTTATAGTGGAGAAGAGTCATAGCGATAGTATGAACACATATCTATACCTATAATAAAACAGTAACTCATTTCCTGTCTGTCTTTCTTTTACTTTGTGTTTGCATCACGTAAAAACTAATGGATAGTTTTTAACAAAAATTTGTGAGGAGGTACCTCAGTATCCTGATTCCAATATAGGATACTTTTTTCCGCAAAAATATCTTGTTACTAAGAGAAAGTGGAGCAAAAGCAGTGAAAGACGCCGATTTTTTTTTACCGATTTAAAGGTACTGCATACTTTAAGGCATTTTTTTTATTTTAAAGCGGGATATTTTAAACACGATTGCGCAACTGAGTGCGCTGTTTTAAAATAATGATAAAATATGAATTGAAAGCGGAATATTTTTATATTTTATTTTAAACACGGTTGCGCAACAGATGGCGCTGTTTTAAAATAATTAAAAATAAATTGAAAGCGGGATATTATAAACACGCTTGCACAACAGATGGCGCTGTTTTAAAATAATGACAAAATATACTTAGTGCCAAATAGCCAATTGAATAAAATTTTTATTCGATTTGTATTATTACCTTGTGGAATTATATTGTTATAAAAATATTTTAAACGCCTTTTACAGAGCTTAACAATAATTTTTAGAATTTTAAAATTTTATATAAATTTCTGAATGTTATCCAGGGATGGGTACCTCTATATAAAGAAAATACGTAAGAGTCTAAAAATTTGGTTTGGAGTTATTTTCAAAGCAAAATCGAACAAAGTATTTTCAGGACGCACACAACGTGTGTGGGTATTAAATAATGTAATAAATATTTATTATTTACTAACATAATCATTTGAAAAACAGAATGGAAACCATATGCTTCTAACTATAAATTACTGACCAATTGAAATATATAGAGAAATTGCACAGTGTGGGCTAAAAAACTAGCACAGCTCGGTTCAAATAGTTTTGCGTTTAAAAACATGTTTAAACGATTAGGCATTTGTGACTGTATTTTATATTCTTAAAAAATTCTTAAAAGTTATTTAAACTGCTGCTATTGTTTCCATTTTAATTTTTTTTGCTTTTAAATAGAATAAAGATTTTGTTTTCTATTGTTGTGGTCGTCGTGGTCGTTTGTTGCAAAAATTCAATTATGCAAAACAGCACGTTTTTTCCATTCCAGTCTCTTCTTATTTGAATTTGACATTTATCAATTTGTGTGTGCATTTTTGTGTCATTTCTTTTTTATACTTCTCATTCGGAAAATTGCTTTTGTTGTCTGCTTAAAATTGCTGCTGCTGTTGTTGTTGTTTATATCAATTTGCAATTGTTTAAGTAATATTGTTGTGTTATTATCTTAATATAATCTCATTGTATTTTGCACTTTTAATCAATTGTCAATCAATTTGGAAACGTTTTGATATTGTCGCATTTAGCAAATAATAAAATAAGTGTTATCGTACGAAAATGGTCACTTCATTATTAAGTTGGGATTAGCTTAGATTAGATTGGCTTGGATTAGCAAAAAAGCAATTCAAAATCATGTTGTTTTCTGTCCCAAAAGGCTAAAGGGTAGCATGGTAGCACATCTAATAAAAATGTTATAAAACTTATTTGCTTTCATTAATTTTAAAGCCAAAAAAAAATATTATTTTTATTAAGAGAAATAAGATCTTATACAAGAAAGCTGGAGGTAGCGTTTCCTTGAATTTTTAAAGATTTGCTACCTATGGACCTGAACAGGGGAAAAAAGGTACACAAAATTGAATTTTTTAAAGTTTTTTGCGATTTTGACCTTGAAGATGAAGTTTTTTTGATTTTATATGTTAACAAGTTTTGTTCTTTATGACAAGAGCTACAACTTTACCTTAGAGAGTATATCAAAATTTCAAACGGTTTGCAAAATATGAGCTTGAGGAAATGATCATTTTTTTGCAAAAATGACATCGAGGCCCCACATCTTTGAGGGCCCATAAAAAAAACCTGGAGGACTTTGAGCAAAACTGGGAGACAGGGGTCTTTTTTTGGTCTTTTATCACGTAGTGGTGTCCGTATATGGTTAATTTTTTCCGTGTTGCACTGTGTAATTTTTTATTATAGATAAAAAACCTAGCGATACTTTCTTTTTATAGCGGAAATTTGGGGGTATGGAAAGTCTTTCCTTAAAGAAAACAGTCAGTGACGGTAATTATTTTACCTAATAGATAAAACTTAGCGATGCTCTTCGTTATACACTCGTCGTCTTTCTTTATCGAGCTAGCGGATAGTCTTTACCTAAAAGAAACCCCACCGCTTGCTATAGTCTTTCTTTATAGATAAAAGCCATAGCTAGCAATAGTATTTGCTTATAAAGAAATGCTAGAGATATCGATATTCTAAGTGCTAGCGATATTGTCTGTTCTTACAGACTAAATCTGGTAGCTGAGTCATTCCGTAAAGAAGAAGCCAATGCCAATTTTAGATAAAAAATCTTTCCTAATGAGAAAACTTTAACGAGTCTAGATTCTCTTCTTATAAATAATACTCAGAACTAACGAAACTTTTAGCTAGCGATATTCTTTTTTTTAGTGCTAGAAATATACTTTTATTATAAAGTAACAACTTATAGTGGAAAGTCAACACTAATAATAGTCTTCCTTCTACAGGAAACAGTCGAAACTGACAACAGTCTCTTCTTTAGTTATAGTTCTTACTTTATAGAAGAGAGAAAGAGAGAGAGAGAGAGCAAAGACGTAACTAGCACTATTATTTCCTTACAGAGTAAACTATTTTAGTCTTTCTTTGCAAAAGAAAGCCACAGGAAAATGATAGCCAGCGATAGTTTCATCTTTAATAAAAACTAGAGCTAGCAAAACAGGTTGGGGGTACCCCCCGTTAGAGCTTCCTAATAGTAGAAAATTAAAGCTGGAGTTATTGTTCCATTATATAGCAAAGTAACAGGTTTTTAAATTTACTTATCTTTTAACTCTTCATCAGCAGAACTATAAAAACTGCAGCAAAATCCAATACTTAATCAAACCATGGCCATAACCAATATTTATCTTAAAAGTCTCTTAATCAAAAACTACGTAGAAATGACTAACGAGGGGAACTAGAAGAATACAAACTGATTTCATGTGATTTATATTGCGGAACACGATAATAGTTTTAAATGAAATATGACACAGTATTCATCCATCTTTGTTTGTACATTATTATCAAACAACCATAGAAAAAGAAAAAATAAACGGTAACATTAATGATGACCTAGTTTTTTTTCCCATTTTTATTATACTACCTTAGGAGCGTCATAAAAAACATTTTTAGGAACTATTTTTTTATCGTTTTGTTTTCTATTTCATTTAAGTTTTTTTCTTTTACATGTTCTGTATTCTGTTTTTAATCCTTTCGACATATGAGGTCAATTTGTAGGGTCAATTCTAAGGTAAGACACTGTACAAATATACAAACAGAAAATTTATCAGTAACTAAAAAGAGAAGACAACTTCAACTTTTCGTTCAAAAAATATATTCTGCTAGACTGACAAAGTTTTCCAAGCCGTCTAACTTATACACAGAAGTTTTGTGCATAAAAGATTGGCCAGTTGTAATTACAGATTGCACAGCATGAAAAACAAGAAAAATTACTAGCAGAACTCGAAACAAGTACATAATTGGCAAAAGGCAGAACTCTTAATTTCCTATATGAAATACAGTGTGATTATTGCAGTGATGACGACCTAATTAAAAAATACTATTGCTATTTCCAACTTTCTTCTATTTGAAAAGACTATCTGTAAGACTATCTCTAGCTCTATATTTTCTGTATAAGGAAATACTATCGCTAGCTCTAGCTTTTCTCTCTAAAAAAAGACTATAGCTAGCTCTAGCTTTTCCCAGTAAGAAAATAATATAGCAATCTCTAACAATATAGCAAGACTATAGCTACCTCTAGCTTTTCTCTGTAAGAAAGACTATAGCTAGCTCTAGCTTTTCTGTGTAAGAAAAGACTATAGCTAGCTCTAGCTTTTCTGTGTAAGAAAAGACTATAGCTAGCTCTAGCTTTTCTGTGTAAGAAAAGACTATAGCTAGCTCTAGCTTTTCTGTGTAAGAAAAGACTATAGCTAGCTCTAGCTTTTCTGTGTAAGAAAAGACTATAGCTAGCTCTAGCTTTTCTGTGTAAGAAAAGACTATAGCTAGCTCTAGCTTTTCTGTGTAAGAAAAGACTATAGCTAGCTCTAGCTTTTCTGTGTAAGAAAAGACTATAGCTAGCTCTAGCTTTTCTGTGTAAGAAAAGACTATAGCTAGCTCTAGCTTTTCTGTGTAAGAAAAGACTATAGCTAGCTCTAGCTTTTCTGTGTAAGAAAAGACTATCGATTTCTTTATTAGGAAAAACTATCGCTGCGAATTGAGACATTAATACATGATTTTGCCATAGATCCCACTGTTCTCGAAATTGTTTATTTTTTCATTTATTTCTGTTGTTACAGAAACTTTACAAGTGCTTTTCTAGAGTATTTTTTTTTTATTAATTTGTTTTTATTGTAACATGATGATGGAACACATGCTTACTCATGAATAGATGATAGATACATGGATACATGAGCAGACAAACACATCCTCAAGCTTAGGGAAGCATAAACTTCATTATTTACTAACATGACTAACACATGAATGACCATGGTGGGAGATAGGGGTGTGTTATGTGCATGTACAGTTTTTTATTTTTTATCGGGGGCAGCATAACCTAACCGCTGGAAGAGGAAACACTTTAAAACAAATATAGAGTAAACTTTTGTTGTAGTTGCAGTTTATGGAAGCAAAAATTGGGTCAAAATTATCAAAAAGCTATTAAGACAATAAAATACTAGTACAACAAAAACAAAACAGCACAAGCTAGATAATTGTGGCTCACAAACAAACACACACTTACGAACCTCATTGGGTCATAGAAACCTAAAGAGAGACTACTATCAGAAGAGGGCAGCGCGATATCAAGAGTAAAGAAAAGATGAACAAAAGTGAACTTAAACACGTATTTCGAAACTTAAACGACCGTCCCACATTCCAACCTACAGCTTCTTCGTTTTTTTTCTCGATTTACAGATAGAAAACGTTTTCAAACGCACACAACTACATTCGACCATACAGAAATAACAATGTGAGTGTGCAAAATATTACAGTCAAAACATAAAATTACTGAAATTAAAATTACAACTTGTCGTTTGAACATAAATTTATGTTTGCCAACTACAAATAATTGAGATCAAGCACTTTATGGACTGTAATAATAATTATATATAGAGCTGTTGTTGGTGGGCGGAGTGTAATTATGTTTATAGGAAAAACATTTAATTAGAGGAACAATTTGCATTAACGACGTAAAGGAAAAGTTACATTTGCTACAAAAGTAATATTTAAAGAAAACCTAGATGTAGCAATGGTTCTTTCTCTTTGTGGATGGAATCTGCGGATGAAGAAAGTATATTCTCTATTTTATTTATATTTAGTTAAGCTAAGGTCTTGGGTAGTCATAGTGCGACATCTCTAAATGAACTCGGTTCCCACATTTGATTAACACTATGGGTTCCCAGTCATGAGGGTTGGCAATGATATGATGAACTGTCTAGCCAACCTAGAGTCTCGACGATGATATATGTGGTTATGGTTATGCTAAAAAACACAGATTCTTGGGCCGTAGCAGTGTGCTGTCAAATTTGGGAAGCATGTTGTCTCCATGTACATCCTAAAGCCTACTATCATTCATTAAGAGTGATTTCAAGCCACTAACGGGATGGTTTACCGGTCTCTAAGCTGCATGCTGACTTCGGAACAAGTACTTTGTGCGCGTCCTGCCTTGGGCGGTCGTAGAACACAGTTCCTAGAAGGCTCTCCATTGTCTTCAGGGGTTAAGAATGACCTTTCACCGTATAAGATTATTGGCTTTATCTGTACGTAGAAGTTATTTGCTGTACAAAAGATCTGTTGGGTCGCTGCACTTAGGGTCTATTACTTGATAACAATATTCTCTGTACAAAGGAATTCTTAAGTCTGTGATAATTTCTACCCTAGAAAGGAATATTTAAAGATTGCAATAATGTTTTTGTAAAGAAGTAAGCTTTACCTTTCGAAAGTCTGCAGAAAAGCTAAAGCTAGAGGTAGTGTTCCTTCAGGGGGATAGATAAATCTAGTTAAAGTTAGCGTTCGTCTTTCGTTAAAGATGGAAGCTGGATAGTGATAATCTTACCTTATGGAAGAAAAAAAAAAGAGCTAGAGATTAGTTATGGAAGTGTCTGGTCAAAACAGACACCCTGACTTATTAAAAGTAGAGTAATAGTGAGCCACTCGTTTAGTTGAGGCTGAAATTGTCTAAAAGCTTAGCAGTTGTTCCTGGTGTCTCGTACCCTATATGCTTCCTATTCAGTTTTAAGGTCCGTACCTGCTTGATAGTAAGGCCATTTCTACGTATTTTTTGACCGGTGCAAACTACTATCAGCTCAATAAAAGATTTTCTGCAATCGAGGGGTGTTTCCTTCCTAGGAAAAGAAAGGCGTAGACTGGCGCCCTAATTGTGCTCCAATCACAAAGCAGTATTTCTTACTCCTTTTTTAGGGGTTTGGAGATAATCAACATCTTGACACTCTATTGGCGCCTTCTGTTGAGAGTGCAGCAGAACACATGTCCAACCAGGCACAATTTCTGCAAAACCTTGGTCCCAACCACAGGTACCGCATATACCCTGAAGGGCCCTCCCCGGGGGTTCCAATTGTCACTGCAGGAATGGAAAATGCTTTGATGCGGTTCACTCGGGGAAAATAGGGACACCAGGCGCTAGGGTTCCTAGAGCCTAAATCTGTAAGAAAAGGTCTGTAATAAAAATCGCGGGTCCTCTTCGAGGCCCGACCAGTGCCGAAAGGTCTGGTACCACGGGAATCGGTGGCCCCACAGAGAGCCTATCCTCTCTGTGACCGGTTATTGGTGAGGTCCCCTTCGGGTGTACACGTGGTGGTTGTGGTTTAAGATCGATTTATGTAGGTATGGTGCACGGTCGATCAAGTGTGCTGTTGCACTCTCAACAGACGGAGTTTGGATAGTCTCCAAAGCCCTAAGCAAGAGGCTATAATATGGATCTAGGCTTGCCTTGGATAAGGCTTGCCATATTATATAAATTGCTACTCATTGTGACTGTATCACAAACAAATTGTGATTGGTGGCAGTCGTAAAGTGTTGTTATACTACACAATGGGGGCGCTAGTCTACGCTTGAATTTCACTCGGTGTAAAGACCACCGTGAGGCCAACTAGGCAGGTACTCACGTTAATCTTGTTCCACAATACCCCGAAGAGACCTCACTAACTGGTCACAGAGTTAGGCGGCTTCTTGTGAGGTTACTGGTTCCCGTGGTACCAGTCGTTTGGACACCAGTCAGGTCTCTAAAGGCCTATGGATATACAGACCTGTTCTTCCAGATTAAGGCTCCAGTAACTCTGGAGTATGGTGCTCCCATATACATCCGAAGCACTGCGTTAAATCATTAGAATGTGCCGACAATGACAACTAGTACCCCCGGGAAGTTATTCGACTTTTCCTTGATATTCATTTAAAAATGCAGCTTGCTCTTTAGGTAAAAACAGTCGCTAGCTCTAGCTCTAGGACGAAAGCGGGTAATTTTTTATACAAGAGAGCTAGAGTTGGTGATAGTGCTTTCTATAGTAATGCAATATCTAGTATGAATCTCTAATACTCTAACTTCTAAACAGATCTTTTTAATACTGCGGTGGACTTTTTACGGACGAAATTAAGAGCTTCACGTTCGGCCGTTTGTTGCTTTGCTGCTCAATTGAGTAGCCTCGGCCTAATTTTGCGCTAGGGGTATTGTTTCCCTATAGATGAAAGTTCCCTCTCCTGTTGTTTATCTTCACTTGGGGCCTCCACCCCCTCCCAAATAACAATTTATTTCTTGACATTTTATATTAATTTGAAACTGTGGAAATAGAAATAACAAATTTTCAGTTTGTTTGCACTTTGGACAAGTAATTTAGATTCAAATGATTAAATTCAACACACATGAATCACTCACTATATAGCGGACGTATAAATTTGTTCCAACAATAAAAATACAATAAAAAATATTAATTAAAACTGCAAAGAATTCAAACTATAACAATTGCTTTTTCGCTTTTAATAACATGATATCCAAACAAACAATAATTTATTTTGAAAACTTGTAGAAACTAAATTTAGATTTTTTTTAGAAAAACAATCTACAAAGAAAAAAATTATAGTTTTATTGGTTGGTCATTTTCCAATAAATTTAATGTTGGCTTTACATCTTTGTATTCAGTAGTGTAAAGAATTTTTACAACTTTCAACTGGCAAGAACTTAAAGGACATTCAACTTTATAATTTATAATCTTTTACTCTTAATTTCTTTTATGATTTATTGATATAATGTTTTATGGACAATTTATTACTATAATTTTTCATTTCAAAAGAAGAATTGCGTTCTTGTACTTATTGCTTAATAAAACTTTCGCAAATTCTAAAATACAGTACATGCAAAATGTTTATGGGCAGTACAATAGGGTCTAAATGTTTGTAGTTTTTAACTTAAAATTTTTCTGCACTTTTTAAGTTGTTAATTAAGAAGACTATGTATGAGTCATGTATGTAATTCAAAGAAATCTATAGAATAAGAAATTTTGCAGTTTAAAGCCGAAGCCACTTAATGAATGGCAAAGCGGCATCTATGAGCGGCTAGTTGATAAAATGCCATTAATAAGAGAGCTTTTAAAGGAAAACCGTTTTTATATTCCGAAAGTTAATGCCCTTACGAAAAAGAAGATTTGCCGTTCATCTATAAATTACGGCGAATTTAAGCTTTTATATACAAGTCTACGCAAATTTCTAGACAGAGTCGACTTTTCTTCCTAAGAAAACGTAATTAAAAGCTCCACGTTCACTTTTGCCATTTATTAACTTTTTAGATCGTTAAGACTAAACTTTTCAGCATTAAATTTGTGCCTCATCTTATTCTCAAGATTTTGCACTAATATTATTTTTTTCAAATTTCTGTTTACAAATTTAGACAAGACTCAACGAACTAAGTACGAGTCAAATGTGGCTGTCATGTATCTGGAACAAAATTATAAAACCGCATAAATCCCTATGTAGAACTTAAAGCGGTTGAAAAATGTATGGATGAGGGCTTAAAGGGGACTATCTATACATATAATAAAATGGTAACTCATTTCCTGTGTGTCTGTCTTTCTTTTTTTTTGTGTTCGCATCACGTAAAAGCTTCTGAATGAATTTTAACAAAATTTTGTGAGGAGGTACCTTAGTATCCTGATTCCAATATAGGATACTTTTTTCTGCTAAAATATCTTATTTCCAAGAGAAAGTGGAGAAAAGGCGGTGAAAGTATGCCGAATTTTTTTTATTGATTTAAAGGTACTGCCTACTTTAAGGCATTTTTTATCTTTAAAAGCAGTATATTTTAAGCAATGATGCGCAACAGATGGCGCTGTTTTAAAATAAGGAGTAACTCATTTCCAGTTTATAAATTTTAGAATATATTCCAGGGATGGATAACTTGATATAAAGTAAATACGTAAGAGTCTTAAAATTTTGTGTAGATTACTTTCAAAGCAAAATCGAACAAAATATTGTTAGGACGTTCACAACATTTGTGGGCACAGCTGGTAGAAATTGTATTTTTGTAATTAAAAAATAAATTAAATAATTATTACACCATATATCGCGTACTTATATCGCGTACTGTATTAAAAAATTCTAATAATTTATAAACAATTTTACAACTAAGTTTAATTTGCTTTTTGTTTTTCTTTTCTTTTTGAAAAATATTTCTTATATAAAACCAAAGTGTTGCAACATTTCATTAATAATGAAGGAAGATTGCAAAAATGAATAAAATAAATAAATTTCAAAAATCAAGCATTCCAACAATTTTATAATCTGCATTTCCAGCATCATCCTTTTCATTTATTGTTAAAACAAAATTGTTTGATGGTTGGTGTTGGTGGTATTCAATATAAATTGCCAGCACTTGTAATTTTTTGCGTTTTGCGTTTTGCAGTTTTCATAAGTTTTCCCCTCCATTGAATGAAAAAAAACTTTAAATTCAATTTCCATTCTTTTTGTCTCTATTGCACTTTTAGTCGAAAAACGACAATTTCGTTTTATTTATTTGAAAATTTTTAACAATTTTGGTAAAGTTGTTGTGTAAACTTTACATTCGGCAAATGAAATAAATAGATGTTGAGTTAACAAAGTCATTGTTGTGTGAAAGTGGTCAAACAATTTAAGCGACAATTTAACAAAAAATAACTATAAATATATATATGGGGGTTTCCATACCAAAAAAAAAAAACCAAATTTTTTATTACTGAAAGCAGAAGGTAAATAAGAAATCTATATAATAAAACTGCAACAGTACCATTTCTGTACATTAAATATTTTTTGAAAATTTTTTTCTTTTGTAGAAAACACCAATTTTTAGAATTTTTGTCTGTCTGTTTGTGTTCGCATCACACAAAAACTACAGGATAAATTTTGTCAGGAGCTGCCTGAGTATCCCTATTCAAATATAGGATACTTTTTTTTCGTAAAAATATTTAATTTCCAAGAGAAAATAAAGAAAAAGTTTTGGAAGTACGCAATTTTACCGATTTAATGCTACTGCAAACTTGGCAGTACCTTTTATTTTTATCAGCGGGTTATTTTAAACTTTGTTTACAGAACTATACAATAATTTTAGAGTGTCATATAAATTTTTGAATTTTATATTAAGCCCTTGTTTCTTACTAATTACCCAGGGATGGGTACACCTCTATAGTAAGTAGTAAGTAAATACACAAATCATATCCGAAGCACTATAAAAGTGAGAGTCTTAATTGGTGTGGATTAATTTCAAATCTAAATCGAATAAGACGTGGCGGCCGCTTCTAGTTTCGATATAAAATTTATTTAAGCTAATAAAATTATCAATTCATTATCCAATCTGATTAATAACTCCCAGGATTGGTTTTAGACAAATTTATGTATTTATGAATGTATTAATTTCAAATTAATATCAAATCGTAAAAATTTTGTTGTTGTTACCAGATAACGATTTAAAACACTAGATATAGACGCTACATTAAAATATAGTGCGTTCATATTTTAAACGAACACTTCCAAATAAGGCAGACACAGACGGTTTTAAGGAGTTATGGAAAAGTTTGTTAATTGTCAATTATATTTTGTACTAACGACGACAAAAAAATATTATTGCTGATTTTTTGTCATCGTTGGTAAAATGAAAAAAAAAAAAAAAAATATTTCATTACTTTTCTTTGTTGCCTGGTGTAATATATACAAATATAAATATTTGTTATAAAATAAACTTTTGGTGTACACATCTGTTTGTTTTCTCTTACTGAATTTGTCTGTTTGGGTGAGTGTGTGTATGCGAGTGTGTATATGTGGGTGTGTGTATGATTCTATGTGAAAGTTGCTAATTCTAATGTATTTTTATTAAGCAAAACATTTAGTTATAAATGAATATAAACACATTTTCGTTTTAAAACAAACAATAAAATGCTTTATATTTATATTTATATTTATATTTATATATATTTTTATATTTATTTTTATATTTACATTTTTATATTTTTCTTTTTTTTATAATAATATTTTGGGGCTTTGAAGCTTTTCTTGTGTTATTCGTTTAAAATGCTCCAAAAGAATTATTTTACTTTTTGTTATTTATTTTAGCTTTTGTTTAATTTTTGTTAAGACTCTGTTTTTGAAAATAAAAATACATAAATAAAACTAGATATTTGGTTATTTAACTTATAATAAATATCTTTGTATATTTTCTATCTATATTCAGGTATTTTTACATTTTAGTTTAACAGTAAGCAAGTACTTGTCTCATGTAAGTTGAATTCAAAGCTTTCTCTAGCTGTCAAATATGGGTGAAAAAACATTTGTATAATTAAAAATATAAACAGAATTTTAAAGGTATCAATTTCAATTTATATTTTTTTAATATTTTTTTGCATTGAGTTTTTTTAATGTTCAAATAAAAATTATTTAAAATTGACTTATCGAACGAATTTTGAAGCTAATTAAACCTATAAACGGAAGTCGTTTATACCGTTTTATAGCGGTTGACTTTTTTTCACAGCAACTTCGGCCGACTATTTGTATGACACATTTTTATGACGATTAGATATACAAATATTAATAAAAAAAATCAAATTCTTGTATACCTAGTTTTTTTGAGTATTTCCTGAAAAAAATTAAAAATTAGACTTAAGTTGTTTGTCAAAAGTCCACAGATTTATTGTATCTGTATATTATATCTGTGGACTAAAACTTAATGTTACTCCGGCGTGGATTAGTATACAAAAATTAGCAGCTTATTGCAGTAAATTATTTTTGTTTCGTAATTTATTGTAAAAATTTTAACCAAAATTTTTTGTAAAAATTTTAACCAAAATTTTTTGTAAAAATTTTAACCAAAATTTTTTGTAAAAATTTTTACCAAAATTTTTTGTAAAAATTTTGACCAAACTTTTTTGTAAATATTTTATGAAAAATTGTTTGTAAAAATTTTAACGAAAAATAAATAAGCTTTTTTTTAAATTTTAACGAAAAATTTTATTGAAATTTTATCAAAAATTTTTTGTAACAATTTTACAGAAAAGTTTTTATAAAAATTTATCAAAAATTTTAACAAAAATTAAATAAAAATTGTATGGAAAATTTTTTGTAAAAATTTTACAGAAAAGTTTTTATAAAAATTTATCAAAAATTGTTTATAAAAATTATATCCAAATTTTTTGTAAAAATTTTACAGAAAAGTTTTTATAAAAATTTATCAAAAATTGTTTATAAAAATTATATCCATATTTTATCGAAATTTTTTTGTAAAAATTTGTCCGAAAATTTTTTGTAAATATTTTATGGAAAATTTTTTTGTAAATATTTTAACGAAAAATAAATAAAAATTTTATGGAAAATTTTTTGTAAAAATTTTTACGAAATATTTTATTGAAATTTTATCAAAAATTTTTTGTAAAAATTTTACAGAAAAGTTTTTATAAAAATTTTTTGTAAAAATTTTATCGAAAACTTTTTTGTAATAATTTTATCGAAAGTTTTGTGTAAAACTTTTATCAAAAATTTTTTGTAAAAATTTTATCAAAAATTTTTTTTAAAAATTTTAACGAAATTTTTTTTTAAATTTTATCGAAAATTTTTGTAAAAGTTTTATTCAAAATTTTTTAAAATTTTATCCAAAAATTTTTAAAATATTCTCCAAAATTTCTCAAAAATTTTTTGTAAAAAACTTCATTCAAGTTTTTATAAAAATTTTTTGTAAAAATTTTACCGAAAACTTTTTTGGAATAATTTTATCGAAAATTTTGTGTAAATCTTTTATCAAAAATTTTTTGTAAAAATTTTATCAAAAATTTTTTGTAAAAATTTTAACGAAAATTTTTTTTAAATTTTATCGAAAATTTTTGTAAAAATTTTATTCAAAATTTTTTAAAATTTTATCCAAAAATTTTTAAAATATTCTCCAAAATTTCTCAAAAATTTTTTGTAAAAAACTTCATTATCAAAAATTTTTTTGCAAAATTTTATCGAAAATTTTTCTTTTTAATTTTATCCAAATTTTTTGTAAAAATTTTATCGTAAATTTTTTGTAAACATTTTATAGAATTAATAAATTAATTATTTAGGCTTAAGTTCTTAATTATAAAGAATTTATAGAATTTTTTTTGTAAAAGTTAGGATCTTCCTGCAATCTAGAATGTGTATCTAAAGTGCCTATTGACTGCTCCTGGTTCCCAGTAGGCACCATGTGGGCATATCAGCAAACTCTACGTGTATTGTTTTCTATAAAAGCATTTAATACAAATCAAAACAGGAAATGCCTACTAACCTAAAAACAAACAAAAATCGCTCCTCTCAGGGGTTTATTGATCTCGCGAGATTTGTATCACTTCAGGCCAGTAGGGTCGCGGTCTAATATTTATTTAACAAAAGATAAAATCAAAAGAGAATCATTACAACGAAAAAAAAAAAAAATAAACACAACGTGAAAAAATTTAAGTTGGCTTGGTTTTTTGCCCGCAGCCTCGAATGTAATGGTCTAATGTTGCTGAATTTCATTAGCGAAATTTTCGAAAATATGCCTGGCAGGGCTTAAATTTTCTGTATCTCATCTAGTGCCTTGGCGAAGTTGATTTCATGCCGAACACAGACAGGCAGATGAACATCGCTTAATCAACTTCTCTGTGTATAAGGATCCAGAATATATACTTTATGGTGTCGGAAATGAATATTGTAGAAATTACACACGGAATGACAAACGAGTATACCCTTTCCACCTGTGTGTGGTAAACGGTATAGATATGGCACTGATTTATTTATGCCCTTGAAAAGGACTCTTTCAACATAGCTTTTGTATTTAATACCACTATGAACGAAAACCCATTACATATTTTCAATATAAAGCTATCAGACTTTATTTATAAATTCCCATTATTGGTTTCTGCATATTCGTTTATGGCGAATTTCAGTTAAATTGTGTGATTTTTAAAATCCTTAAATCCTTGTCATTTTCAAGCCAAATGTCTTTTGCATTTAAAATTTTTGTTTAAACAAAGGCAATGATCTTATAGGACAATGACAAGCAGGCATAAACTTTGACATTGACAATAAGACTGACACTATTTGTGGCATGTGTAGCTAGCAACAGTATTATGTGTGTGTGGCATGAGTGCTTTGTTAGTTGTTGTTGTTGTTGCTTTAAATTGCTACAAGCTATAGACATACACACCCAGTGGTAAAATTACAAAGGCCTTCTCACTTCAGGCCTAATACCACGCAGGTATAGACCTTCTGTCTCTACGAGCCTCACTTTTATTTTTTAGAAGGGAAGCGTGATGTTCTATTTTTATATCATGGCAAAACACAATTTTCTATTTTTAGATTTATCATTTATAAAAAGCAAGAGTTCATTTAATTATGCTTTATTCAATTTTAAAATTCAAAAGTACTGGTGGCTTTTAAATGCCTCAATAGGCAGATTAGTAGAGCGCTAGTCTATCAGTCTGGGGGTGCGGGTTCCATTCCCAAACAAATGAAAAAAATTTCATTATGTATTTCAATTAAAAATAAATTTAAAATCTATACATATAATAAAATAGTAACTCTATTCCGTTTATCTGTCTGTACTATACGTCTGTCTGTCTGATTTTCTTTTCCGTTTGCATCACGTAAAAACTACTGGATGGATTTAAACATAATTTTGTGAGGAGGTACCTTAGTGTCCTGATTCCAATATAGGATCATTTTTTCCGAAAAAATATCTTACTTCCATTCCAAGAGAAAGTGGAGAAAAATATGTTTAAAGGTACTGAAATTTTTGGTTTAAAACTGGGATATTTTAAACACGGTTGCGCACCTTTTATTTTTTAAAGTGGGTTATTTTAAACAAAATTGCGCAACAGGTGGCGCCAATTGAATAAAATTTGTATATGATTTGCATTGAATTACATTGTTAATAAAATATTTTAAACGCCTTTTACAGAGCTTTACGATAATTTTTAGAATTTTTTATGAATTTTATCCAGGGATGGGTAAATGCTGAATTACTATAAAAGTAATAATCTTACAATTGGTGTGGAATACTTTCAAAGCAAAATCGAGCAAAATATTGTCAGGAAGACCACGACGTGGTGGGCACAGCTTTAATAAAATGAGAGAAACAGCATATACATATAAAATAGTAACTTTTTTTCTGTCTGTGTTCGCATCAAGTAAAAACTATAGGATGGATTTAAAAAAATTTTTGTGAGGAGGTACCTTAGTATCTTAGTGAAAAAAAAACAGTGAAAGTACATACGTTGTTTTACCGATTTAAAGGTACTGCATACCTTAAGCATCTTTTATTTTTGAAAGCTGGATATTTGAAACACAGTTGCGCAACAGATGGCGCTGTTTTCAAATAGTGACAAAATATGAATTTCTTATTGCCAAATAGCCAATCGAATAAATTTTGTATTTTAATTTAAATACATTTTTAAATACTTTTAAAGAGCTTTACAATGATTTATCGAATTTTATATAATTTTTAGAATTTTATCCAGGGATGGGTACCTTTATATAAAGTAAATACGTTAAAATCTTAAAATTTGGTGTGGATTACTTTTAAAGCAAAATCGAACAAAATATTGTCAGGACGCACACAACATGTGTGAGTGCACCTAGTAAATACTAATAAAAAATAATTAATTAGGCCTTTAGGGCTCTCAATTCAAAGGAAATAAATAAATAAATAATCTTGTCAAAACAATTTATCTTAGTTTTTGCTGATAAATCTTTAAAAAGGCATTAAAAGGCAAAAAGGCCTTGTATGAGACAGTTTTTGGAAGACGCTTTCTGGCAGAAATGAGAGTGAAAGACCTGCTCTGAAATGACAGCCTGTGTAAAAAGAACGGAAAGCGACTAGAAGATCTTGTGCCTTCACAAGAAACGAGTTAAGAGGCCTTCTAGAGGGCCTTCATGCTCCTTCTTTGCACCACTGGGCACATACATATACTCACTTGTTTAATAAAAATTGTAAACTGTTTTGCATTGCAGTGATCTGGAATACTTGTACTGTTGTGAATACTTGTGCAATTGTGAATTGACTAAAAACGAAGAAGTTTATTTAAGTGTGTTACGAGTCAATGAAAATCTGTTCAAGGTTTTTTCTTACAGTATTTTTGTTTTAATTTTCCGCCAGCTAACAAACAATTGCCGAAAATCAAAAAAACAACGTAAATTGCTAGCAACAGCCTTTAGCAAAAGGTCATGTGCGTGAACCTTGGGTGTGTGCATGAATGTGTTTGCGGTAACAGCCAACATTAAACCACTCCATAGAGTAACCTACGAATTAAAATTTTTTTTATACAAATTTATACAAATTTTTTTTAAAAGAAATTTTAAAATTCCATTTAAAACAAGTTGTTTTTCTTTTGCAGTGAATTTCCAAAAGAGTATAAAGAGCAAATCAAGACGTTTGTATAAAATCTAAATTTTAATATACATAATTTTATGGGCGGCAATAGAAGCAGAATGACCTTTGCAATATTTAAATTGAATTTTACGCTAAGAAGGTACAAAATTCAAATTTGCTAAATGTGCTAAACGAGTATGGCGTGGTTTTTATGATGATGATTAAAAATACTACTACTGCTTTATATGTTATATTTTTAAAAAGCAAGATAATGCAGGGCAGAAAAGTATTAGCGCACACCTGATATAATTCCAACGTAACGGTGCACAATGGGGCATTTGGCACAAATAGAAATAAAGCTGTAGTATCCAAACGGTTAAACCAATTGCATGGAAACTTCATTCGTAAACAGACATGTAGAAATGTTTAGGTAACTGTATCTCATTTTGTAAAAATTTCGCGTGCTCCATCCGAATTATCGATATCGATAACTATGGTTTGACAGCAGTGAGTGTACGTCAATTTCTGACGTACGACGTCTTTTGAGAGACCAGGTACGAATTAAACAAAATTTAGTGATCCACATTTTTTGCCATTAAAATTGATGGGGTGTAGATGGGGTATCGTTCATTGTTTTCAGTCCGGTGGTTTTAAGCACAAGAATTTCCTTTTTCCATTTTTCCGAAATTCTTAGGTCTGTCAGCTTTCAGTGTTTGTCAAGTGCAAATTCAATGACGCAGTATGCTTTAAAAGTTACTCTACTCTGGCAAGAACTGATGAAGAGTAAGACAAGTGTTTTTAAAAATTCACTTAGTTTTCAAACTGCTTACGTAATCGATACCACAGTGGTCCATCCTTGTTTAGGGTTCCGTACCCAATGGGTACAAACGTAACCCTATTGATTTCGCTACAATGTCTGTCCGTATGTCCGTCCGTCTGTCAGTGCCTTTTATCTCTGGAACCGTAATAGGTAGACTCTAGATGAAGATGTATACTGTGGCCGTTATAGTAACAAATACTAAAACGTGACGTGTTATTTGCGTTTATGTCTTTATTTCTTCAGCTGTAGGAGGCAACCACTTAAAATTTGCAGACAGTAATTAAATAGAATAGATAGACTCTTGAAAGTTTGACAGAAGGTGTGTTAATATGGCCTTTATAGCAAATAGTAAAAATTAAAGGGTATTCCGACAGTGTCGTGTTTTTCACGTATATTGACTTATTTTTTGAATCGTAATAGGCATATTCTTGATATATTCATAAAAGAGAGACAAAAAAGATAAAAAATAAAAAGAGAAATGCCATGGTCGCTAGAACAAATAATGAAATTAAAGGGTGTTCCGACAGTTACATGACTTGGACGTATATGACCTTATTTAATGAACCGTAATAGGTAGACTCTTGAAATTTTTACAGTAGATGTGTTGTCATCGCCGCTATAAAAATTAAAGGGTGTTTCGCTATCACATGTTATTTACTTCTGTTGCCTTATTTTTTGAGCCGCAATAGGTAGGCTCCTGATATTTTAATATAAAGTCCTTACATTCGAACAGTAATAGGCTGACACCTAAAATTTACACAAATTATATTTTGCAATATTTACTATAACAACAAGTAAAGAAAATATACTGAATAAAAATAAAAGAGTGTTCCCTTGATGTCGCGAATATGAGGAATTTGACTTTCATTTCTAAACGTTATAGGTAGACACTTGATATTTACACAGGGTATTTAGTGCTATGCTCTGGTATAAAAAATAATAAAAAATTAAAAGGGTGCCCCATAAGACGTGAAAATAGTAACAACTTGTATTTTTAAAGTTGTACTGAACATAGTGTATTTTATTTTGATGAATAAATGACCAACACTAGTAGGTTATATTGCAGTGTCCTCCGGAAAATCCAGTCGACCTGTATCTTAGCACTGGAAGTAGGCTCACCAGAGTTCATTCCTAGAGTATTATTGAGCTCCACCACTCTCTATCTTAGGTATTTTTACTGCTACTGCACCACGTCTAAAAAGTGAGATTACAATCCTCACTTGTGAGTTTTAATTCGGTATCCACCAAGTTTTTTCCTCCAATTGTGTACTTACTTCTTTTTTTCAGTTTATTTAGGTAATTTTGAGTTTTTATTTGGTCTCCACCAGGTTCTTTTATCCACTTTTTTAACGTTTGTTATCTTCTTTTAAAATTGTGGTTCCTAAATCTTATTGTACTGTTTTGTATTTTCTTAGCTTATACACGATACCCAAAACGATTACACGTGGCTGATTAATGCAACCACCATTAACAGTATCGCAGTACAGTCTGCTATTAACCAGTGCTAAAGTCTGACGCAAACCACTCTAAGGCCGAGCCACACGAGACGGTCTGATTGACTTGAAGCGATAACGTGGACTTTAAGAGACAACCCGGAGCTATTTGACGACTGATTTAAAAACTTCTGTATAAAAAAAGTACTTAATTGATATTTATTTCTCACCGAAACTACACTTTTTGACAAGTGTTGCTTTAATTAAAATTTTGAAGCAATCAAGTTACTAAAAAGTTTTTAATTATAAAAAGTTTGCATATTTCACGATAATTTCTTTCATCTTTCATCTTTTATGCAACAGTATTTTTTCACTCCTCTGGTCTTTCTCAAAATTTTGCTTACATAGCAGTTTATGTAAAGTGTGTATTTAAAGTGTAATTTAAAGTGTGTATTTCAATCCTATTCCTACTTATTCTTTTTCTATAATTCACTTAAAAATATTTTAAGAGATTTTCATTTCTTGTTCATTTATTACAACTTCGAAAATCTCTTACTTCCCTCTGGCATTTCTAATTTAATTGCTTTAAACTCAAGTCCTTATTTTTTAATTCAGCAATATATTTTACAGATTATTGCTTTGAAAAGAAAAAAAAACAGAAAATATTTGCAAAGTTAAACCAGTCAAGAGCCATTTAATATTTTCTTGAAGTTACGAGTTACGATTGATAGTAATAAGTTTCTTAGTTTATCTTCTAAATTTGTTTATACACACTCAAAAGGGTATTCAAGTTAATCTAACCCTTAAGTAGTTGCGTTTAGAAAAATCTTAGTTGTAACTGACCAGTCAGTGGATAGCTGGCTGATGAAGTTGTTAAAATATTTAAAACTCAT
This sequence comes from Phasia obesa, assembly GCA_949628195.1. Classification (NCBI taxonomy): domain Eukaryota; kingdom Metazoa; phylum Arthropoda; class Insecta; order Diptera; family Tachinidae; genus Phasia; species Phasia obesa. Next base: position 11,117,372 of record OX451219.1, read on the forward strand.
CATCTATGTATATTACTTACTCGTGTATAGAAAATTGAAAATATTTAGGGTGAAAGACGGTAGTAGAAGAAATACTTATGAATTCTTTCTATAGCTGCTTAAAAGTTTAGGGACATAAAAATTTAAGTTTAAAACTTTTCTCTCAAGGAAAAAATTTAATTATTTTCTTTTCTTGTAGTGAGAAATTTCTTCCTAGGTCAGGCTACTGTAGCTAAACAAACATAGAAAACGATAGAAAAAAAAAAAACAAGAAATCACTAAAATATGTGTTAGATACCTAAAAGAACTATAGCATGCAATAAAAAAGTTTTTCCATCCATGCTGAATTCATAGCAATTATATTGTGCAGTAAATTTTAGATTAAATTTCTATTAATATACTAGCAGTGCCCGCCACGTCGTCGGCGTCCTGACAATATTTTACTCGATTTTGCTTTGAAAGTATTCTACACCAATTGTAAGACTCTTACTTTTATAGTGCTTCAGTTATGGTTTATATAATTACTTTTTATAAAGGTACCCATGCCTGGATAAAATTCTAAAATATATTAAAATTTCTAAAATTCAAAAAAATATTGTAAATCTCTGTAAGAGGTGTGTAAAATTTTGTAATAAGAATGTAATTCTACAAAGTAACAATTCAAATTAAATATAAATTTTATTCAACTGGCGCCGTCTGTTGCGCAGTAGTTTTAAAACATCCCAATTTCAAAAATAAAAAGGTGAGTTGAAAAAATAACCGTGTTGAATATAAACGTGTTGAAAATATCCCAGTTTTAAACCGTAAATATCAGTACCTTTAAACCGGAAATTGCGTTTTTCACTGCGTTTTCTCCACTTTCTCTTAGAAATAAGATATTTTTGAGGAAAAAAAAAAGTATCTTATATTGGGACCAGCATACTAAGGTATCTCCTCACAAAATTTTGTTAAAATCCATACAGTAGTTTTTACGTGATGCGACCACAAATGAAAAGCAGACAGACAGACAGACGGAAATGAGTTACTATTTTATTATATGTATAGATATATTTGAATATAAATAAAAATTACAAAAAAATTCAAATTAATTTTTCGAAGAATAATTTCACAGAAAAAATTTTTAAGGTAAATAATGGTGTGAACTGATCACAGAAAATAAAATCTTTTAGCTTCAATTAAAGATTTTAATTAATTTCAATTACAAATTTAATTAACTCTTTAATTGATTCTATAATACGCTTATTTAGAAAAAACTAAAACAATATGCGATAAACGCAAAGACAAAACATGGTCACAAAAACCATCTTATGTACTCTCTAACAATATATGGTTGCGATGAACAACTTATAGTTGTTTAAATCATAACTATGGTCACGACAAATAAGTTTTTGTTAGTATTATTTTGTTAGTTTATCATTAAATATGTATTAAACCCAAAAATGCAACATGGTTGATTTGAATTATAATTTTTCAAACCACAACAAAATTTATATTATTATCCCAAAATAAAATTGAATTTATAACGATAATATTATTATAAGTAAACAAATTATAATAAATTTGCTTCTATGTAATCATAATATGTTGCTCTTAGATTATGGTTACCTCAACAATGTTTTTTCTTTGCGTGTAAACACCTTAAGCTCATTTAAGCCATAGCATTAAACACATAGACGACAGCAGGATACTGACTACAACCTATCAAAATTAAAATAAACACGTTTTTATGAAGACGATTATTTTGACGACATCGTAGCTACATGGCTATACGACCACAGTTGTAGCTGTAGCAAACTTATGCTAATTTCTATTTTTGTTTGCGACAATTCTATTTTATTCAACAAAAGAAAATGTAACAAAATTAAAAATACAAATTCATTTACAATCAAAAGTTTTTCAGCAAATATATTTATTTGTTTTGATATGGTAAAAGTATTTGTTTTTTTGTGAAGGAAAAATATATATTTTTACAATATTTTCATAGTTTTGATGTATGTAGCCAACGTCATTTGTAGTCGTGTAGCTGTGTAGCCGCTGTTGTCTATGTGTTTAATGCTTATCGTCTTGGATAGTCATGAATTGTGCGACTTCTTAAAATGAACTTGATTCTCGCAATACCTTAACAAACTTATGTTGGATTCCCAGCCATGCGAGTCATGTTGGTAATGAGCGATCGCATCGTTTAGCCAACCTAAGTGCCCGCTGTAGGATCTGAACCCTTATCAACTGGATACGCCAAGAAAGAAACATATTCCTAGGGCTCAGGCAAGCAAAACGTTTTATTACTTTCCCTCGTAACGTTTTGTCTTACCGATAATTGTGGACTTCGAATGGTAACAAAATACTGGTTAGGAAATGCTAGGATCAGAGCAAGGCGAATTCATACCAAGTGGAGCTGATTATTTTTTGCTCTCGTTTTTTTTTTTTGCCAATTTCTTGTCAAAAATACATTACCTATACATATAATAAAACAGTAGCTCATTTTCTGTGTGTCTGTCTTTCTGTTTGTGTTCGCATCACGTAAAAACTACTGGATGGATTTAAAAAAATTTTTATGAGAAGGTAACTTAATATCCTGATTCCAATATAGGATGCTTTTTTCCCGCAACAATATCTAATTTCCAAGAAAAAGTGGAGAAAAAGCAGTGAAAGTACGTCGATATTTTTTACAGATTTAAATGTACTGCATACTTTAAAGCGTCTTTTTTTTAAAGCAGTATATTTTAAGCAATGTTGCGCAGCAGATGGCGTTGTTTTAAAATATTGACAAAATATGAATTGAAAGCGGAATTTTTAATACGGTTGCGCAATAGAGGGCGCTGTTTTAAATAATCACAAAATATGAATTACTTACTGCCAAAGAGCATTGTTATTAAAATATTTTAAACACCTTTTACAAATCTTTACAATACTTTTTAGAATTTTATATAAATTTTACAATTTTATCCAGGGATGGGTACCTTTATATAAAGTAAATACGTAAGAGTCTTAAAATTTGGTGTGGATTACTTTCAAAGCAAAATCGAACAAAAGATTGTCAGGACACACACAACATGTGTGGACACAGCTAGTTTTATATATGCTAGCGAATGTCAAAGTTATTGTTTTGTTAGAATTTTCAGCTGTTGTGAGTTCGCCTTGGATCAAAGTTGGCAAGTACTGTGAGCTGCACTATGAGATTACAAAACATGTACGTGTCTCCTAGAACAAAATTCCTGGCAGTCTTTCCGTTCTCACCAGGAGGTGTGAAGGTTCTCTCACTTTTTTTTTTTAAGCTTACAACTTGTTTGATGAACATAAAGGCTGCACGAAAGATCAATTGGTTTGCGGTACTTAGGGCCTATCACATAATAATAATTTCTTAATATTATTTTAATAGAAGGTTCTATCAATCATGTCCCATACTGCTGTGAGCACTCAACAAAATCTGTCTGTCATTATTATTTGCTATAAAAAACACTTTATTTCTGTTTGTTGCAATTGACATTTTTATGGGAAGAAAATATTTATTTCTTCTGTTTTTTTAGAGCAATAATTTATGATGATAAATTTACTACAACATTACGAGGGATGCTCTTATAATGTTGGTCGTTCCCCTCTTCATTATTATTACTCAGATACAGGGATGGTAAATGAAATTTTCAGATTGTACCAAACATATTCCTAAATTGAATTTTACTATTGATTCGAAAGTTCGAAATGTACCAATGTACCAATAGTACAATTACGTATCAACTTTACGTACCCTGTTTGGATGGTAATGTCTGTACTGTCTGTGTATACTCGTATGTATGTGTATAAATATTTTTATGTTGATTGTACTATTTACTGTTTTAAAAATGACAATCCGTTCTTTGCAATCTGGTGATATATTTGTAGTTTGTGAGGGTTTTTTTTATTTCATCGAGATAAATTTATTGACTTATTTTTAGTTGAGTTTATTTAAGTTTTGTTGTTTTTTGTTGGTTTTTATTTATATATTTAAATTTTACAAATGATAATTAATCTAAAAGGATTTTAAAACATTTAGTTGTTTGGCTGTTTATCAATTTCTTGTCATTCTCAGGATGAATATAATTTATATTTGAAAATCTTTTAGGAAACTATTAGATAAGCAAAATATAATTTATATAGTACAGTGTGTAAAAATAAACGAAACGTTTCGCAAAAGGTTTGTGCAATTGTATTTAGAAATTTTTTAAAGCGTTGTGTACATGAGAAAAATCCAAAACAAAGATGTACTTTTTAAACGACGAACACGCAAACCTTGACATACCTTTATAGTTGTAGAATTGCAAATCGTTAATCAAACGTTCGCGAAAGGTTCTCTCAAAACGTTTTGTATTGTTTTGTATTCATTGTTTTCTTTTTCTACCTGAGAATATTTAAATTAATTTACTGCACACGTGACAAAATATTGTCCGAACGCCAACGACCTAACGGGCACAGCTAGTCTATATACAAACTATATAATAAAACTGTTACCGGGCCATTTCTGTATATGAAATATTATTTGAAAATTTTGTTGTTGGTGAAGTCATTAATCGAAATGGAATATAAAACAGAAAATTTTAGAATTCTTGTCTATCTGTGTTAGCATCGCGTAATAAATACTGGATGAATTTTAATGAAATTTTGTGCGGAGGTACCTTAGTATCTCGGTATCTCGGTTTTCCGCAAAAATATCTCATTTCCAAGAGAAAATAGACGAAAATCAGTGGAAGTACGCAATTTTACCAATTTAATGGTACTGAAAACTTGGCAGTACCTTTTATTTTTGAAAGAAGGAATATTCGAATATTATATAAAGCTATTTTTCCTAAGCAGTTACCCAGGGATGGGTATCTCTGTAGATTTTGTGTTTATTTTTAGGTTAGTAAGGTTTTACTGCTTTGATTTGTATTAAAGGACTTTATGGAAAGCAATAGATATAGAGGTAGCCAATAGAGCCACAGGGTGCCAACTGGTAACCAGGAGCAGTCAATAGCCCATTGGGTTCGGGGGGTCCATATAAGGAAATTTTTTGTAAGAACTTTTTGCTTTATAGCTTGCAATATAGAATGAAGAAAGGTCCTAATATTGACAAAAAAAAGTTTAAATAAAATTTTTAAAAAAATTTCAAATAATTTTCAAACATATTAAAAAGAAAATTCCAAAAAAATTTCATAAAAATTTTTACAAAAAATGTTCACGTAAATTAAAAAAAAAATACAAAAATTTTTACAAAAAATTCTGCCAGTAATTAAAAAAAAAATTTACAAAAAATTTTTAAAATAAATTTTTACAAAAAAATTTCAAAAAAGAATTTCCAAACAATTTTTACAGAAAATTTTTGCAAAAAATTATCAAAAAAAAAATATTTTTTCAGAAAAATTTTTACAAAAATTTAAAAAAAATGCTCCAAAAAATTTTTACAACCAATTTTCAATAAATTTTTTACAAAAAAATTTTTACAAAGATATTTACTAAAAAAAATATATATAAAAATTAGATCTGGTACAAAAATTTTTACAAAAAATTCTGCCAGTAATTAAAAAAAAAATTACTAAAAAATTTTTAAAATAAATTTTTACAAAAACAATTTCAAAAAAGAATTTCCAAACAATTTTTACAGAAAATTTTTGCAAAAAATTATCAAAGAAAAATATTTTTTCAGAAGATTTTTTACAAAAATTAAAAAAAAAATTTCCAAAAAATTTTTACAATTATATTTAAAAAAAAAATTTACAAATAAATTAAAATTTTAAACAAACGTTTTCCAAGAAATTTTCTATAAATTTTTACAAAATATTAAAAAAAAATACAAACAATTTTTCAAGAAATTTTTTACAAAAAAATTTTTACAAAGATATTTACTAAAAAAATATATATAAAAATTAGATACCAGCTGGTATCTAATTTTTCTTTATCTCTTTATAATTAAGAACTAAAGTCTAAATAATTAATTTATTAATTCAAAAATAGTTCAAATAAAATTCATATAACAATTTTTAAATATCAAAGCAAATGTGAAATTTTTATTTAAAAAATTAATTCTGTCATCTTTCTGTTCCCCAACTTAAAGTAGAAGTAATAACAGAATTAAAAAACTAATTGAAAATAATGGGTTTTTAACTCACCAGTTAAATGAAATTAACTTTTCTGCACAGCAAAATACACAAGGGAACAACTTTTTCTCTCTATTTTTTTTTATAAATAAAATGTATTTTGAACATAATTTTTTTACAAGTTTTATTTTATAAACTTGTAACATTTTCATTTTAAAAATCGTTTTATTTTGGCAAGTTTGTTTTGATTTGATTATTTTTATTTTTATTAACAATTAACTTTTGCTGCTACAACCGCCACCTGATATTAAATTTGCTTGCAAAAAAAATCTTTAAAAAAAACTATAAAAAGCAGCAGCAAAACTTTGCTTCCACTAACAACCTCCTGAGTTCAAACTGTCCTGCCTGCTTGCCTCTTTGATGGTTTGATGGCTGTTTTTGTAAATTATTTTTCATTTAATTTAGTACCGGCTGTTGCTCTGTTTTTTTGTTTTCATCAACTAATTTAAAATAAAATAAAACGAAATGAAATATAAAAGAGCAGCATTAAAAAAGAATGCAAAAACTAAGACAAATTTGCTTTCATTAAATGTGGGCGTTTGGACTCGGCGATTGACTGACTGACTGGCTTGGCTGGTTGCTCGTCTCGTTGTCATTTGCCAGAGGTCAACTTATTGCCTTTTATTTTAACACAATTTTATTTGCTTTTGCTTTTATGTCAAAAAGTTTCTATTTTTTTTTTTTTTAATTAACAAAACCAATTTTTTATCGTATTTCCTATATTCATTCATTAAAAAGGCATTTTAGTGTCATTCATTAGCGGACATAAGTTTAACAGTAAAATAGAACTCGGTTATAAAATATTTTAAAAGTAGTTTTGTTAATAATGTTTTCAAATTGCAATTATTACCTTCAACCAAGGCTTAATAAATGAGTTAAAAATAAATGAAAATTTGGTTTTGATTGACAATTTAATTAGATGCATTAAGTGTTTAATGAATGGCTGCAACCCATGCACATTGGGTTGAACGATAGGCAAAACAGGGATAAATTCATAAAATCTTTAAATATTTTTTTTTGGAGAGAAATTTTATGCAGATAAAATTCCACCATCTATACATAATATAGAACTGTAACAGGACCATTTCTGTAGATAGTAATTTTTTAAATTTTTATTTGTTTGCCTGTGTTCCCATCACATTAAAACTACTCGATAAATTTTAATAACATTTTTTGAGGTGGTTCCTCAGTATCTCGAATATCTTATATCCAAGAGAATATAGAAAAAAACTAGTGAAAGTAGGCAATTTTACCAATTTAATTGGATTGCCAACTTGGCAGCACCTTTTATATTTTCAGCGGAAAATTTTAAACATTATTTACAGAGCCATAAAATAATTTTAAAGTTTTATATATAAAATTACGAATTTTGTATAAAACCTATTTTCCTAAGCAATTTTACCAATTTAATTGTACTGAAAACTTGGCAGCACCTTTGTTTTTTTCAGCGTGAAATTTAAAATACTATTTGCAGAGCTCTACAATAATTTAAAGATTTTATATATAAATTTTAGAATTTTATATAAAGCCTATGTTGCTAAATAATTACCCAGGGATGGGTACCTCTATCTAAAGTAAATATATACACCATATTCGAAGCACTATAAAAGTAAGAGTCTTAAAATTTGATGTGGATTACTTTCAAAGCAAAATGGAACCAAATATTGTCAGGACGCTAACAACGTGGCGAGCACTGCTAGTCTATAAATGTAATAAAATAGTAACTCATTTCCTTTCTGTCTGTCTGTCTGGCTTTCTTTCACGTAAAAACTACTGGATGGATTTAAACAAAATTCTGTGAGGAGGTACCTAAGTATCCCCATTCCATATAGGATAAGAGAAAGAGGAGAAAAAGCAGTGAAAGTACGCCATTTTTTTTTTTTTGTTTTTTTTTAAGAGAAGTACCACTCAGGCAGTTAATGCCTACATAAACTATGGTACTTCCTTTGGAAAGGGAAAGTAGTAGATAAGACAGATAGTTAGTGATAGTAAAGCTTCGATTCTGGCAACACTGCAATTGCACGTTATGATTATTTTTAGAACAGTATTGCAGCGCCTCTGGTGTTATTTAGGCGAATTAGTTTGAAGCTAGCATAGCCAATTTATAATTATTTTACTTCGCCGGCGATTTAGTGTTATGTGGTAATACCGGCGAAGGAGGGCGCTGTGATATGCATTATTATGAAGAAAAATTAATACATATCAGAAAAATTGATGTTGCCACGGCTGAGATTTGAACTCGTGACCATTGCTTAGTAGTCAAAGTGCTAACCACTTAAACTACAGCACCGATCTAAAGGTACGGCATACTTTAAGGCATCTTTTATTTTTGAAAGCAGTATAATTTAAGCAATGTTGCGCCACAGATGGCGCTGTTTTAAAATAATGAGTAACTCTATTCCTGTCTGTCTTTTACAGAGCTTTACAATAATTTTAAGAGTTTTAGAATTTTAAATAAATTTTAGAAGTTTATCCAGGGATGTGTACCGTTATATAAAGTAAATACGTAAGAGCCTTGGACCTTAGGTCTTCACAGCATCTCCATATAATATGTGTCTGCCCGTGGTCTTTTTTTATGTTAGCCGTTTTCCACACACAGTCTGCAAGTATCGCCTTACCGCGATTTTTAATATGGCCAGATAGTACATGAGAGTCCGTAACCTGTACTAACGCTGTTAAGCATTTCAAGGCACCTAGATTATATCCAAGCTCCTTGGTCTTCCTGCCAACTTGTAGTGGAAATTTTTTAGAGTCTTTGGTGGAAATCGAACCAGACTGATAGACAAGAACACTACCTATTAGCTATCCTAGGCACATTTTCCTTATGTTAAGAATAGGCATTTCAAATTCAACAAAGTTCTTATATTTTTCGTCGCCCAACTTGGTTTATTTAATTTAAACATCAAAAAGTTTTCTTGGAGAAACTGTTTTATGTCCTTTTCATAATAAAATTATAATTTTCGTCTATAAGTTTTACCAGTTGCCTTAATTTGCTAAACAATTTCAAAACAAAAACTAGTTAAGAAAACCAGAGATCCCTTTTCATCTTATGTTTGTGACTTTTCTCAACTTCCTCAAGCACTTAATGAAAAAATCCTTTGATATGACTTTTATTTATCTGTCATTAAAAGTTCACTAAAACGATTTAATAAACATTTCAAAAATTTTAATTTTTTTTGTAACAGCTATCAGGCATTAACAACTTTGACATTTATTCAAATATAAGTTTGATAATAAAAATAAAGAAAAATCTTGTGTGTCAAAACCTCAATGAGCAAAAAATGGTTTTAATGGACTGTTTGCAATAGAAAAAAATTAAATGAAAAGAATAGAACAGAACAAAAAAGAAAAACAGTTCCCTATTAAAAGGCCAAAGAGTCAATGTTGTCATTTATTTAGTTTCATACTGTTACTCGTATTCCTTTCTTCTATCGCTTAAAGTTGCAGGCTTTATAGCTTGTACTGGAATACAGTACAAAAAAAAAATATCACTATCTGAGGAAAAACTACTCCTATTATAATTATTGTATTGTGTAGTGGTGTGGGTGGTGTTAATAAACTTTTGACACTTTTCTAAAGAAATACAATCAAGTTTTTTTTTTTTTTTTTAACCGACCAGCCTTTCGCAAACGTTTGTCTCTTTATTTCTTTCTTTCATTATTGGAAAAACTTTAAGGGCTCCATTCATTGCTTTTGTGTCTCTGATAGTGTGTGTGTGTGTGTTATGTGGTTTATAAAAACAATACAAAACGGATTCAAAAGTGTCTTTTCCTTCCTGCTCCTGAATTGCTCCCCGGTCGCTATTTTTATTTTTTCTCCTGTTTTTTGTTGTACAACTATTCGCTTAAATTAATGTTTGTTATAAATTTATTCTTTTGTTCATTATTCTGTTGTTTTACTACAAGTTTGCTGTTTCGTTTTTTGACAAGCTTTTTTTGCCAAATAAATATGAAAGCAGAGAAGGAAAAAATAATACAATTTTCATCTTTGTCATAGATAATCCTGGTCAGCATATTTATTTTCTAATAGTGTTTCTGTTTTTGTTTTTTTCCTTTAATCCCATATAGTATTGTGGTTGTGGGTTTTGTTAAACCTCATTAGCAGCACAAAGTTAGAGTGAAAGATTAGCATAATTTTAGGATGCGAATAAATAACGAATGAGGCGATACAACTTTTCATTTAAAGGAATTGTTTCTTTTTTAACCAACCGACTTAAAAAAAAAGAAGGAGGTTATCAATTCGTCTAAATGTTGCTTTTTATTGTTTGACTGCGCGTAGAACGCAGTCATTTTTTTCTTTATTAGAAAGGATATGCTTATAAAGGGTGTTTTTCATAGAGGTATAGAACTTTAAGTTGCAATAAAACAACGATGGATTATTCGATTGACATGAATTTTATTTATCCAAAAGATAACCTTGTGGCATTACATTTTAAATATGATTTCTGGCATATGACCGCCACGACTGGCGCGGATGTCCGATTTTCGATGACTTTTTCCAACATTTCTGGCCGTATATCGGCAATAACACGGCGAATGTTGTCTTCCAAATGCTCAAGCGTTAGTGGCTTATCCGCATAGACCAATGACTTTACATAGCCCCACAGAAAGTAGTCTAGCGGTGTAAAATCACAAGTTCTTGGAGGCCAATTCACAGGTCCAAAACGTGAAATTAGGCGGTCACCAAACGTGTCCTTCAATAAATCTATTGCGGCACGAGCTGTGTGAAATGTTCCGCCGTCTTGTTGAAACCACAGCTCCTGGACATAATGGTTATTCAATTCAGGAATGAAAAAGTTGGTAATCATGGCTCTATACCGATCACCATTGACTGTAACGTTCTGGCCACCATCGTTTTTGATAAAGTACGGACCAATGATTACACCAGCCCATAAAGCGCACCAAACTCTCAGTTTTTCTGGATGTAATGGTGTTTCGACATACACTTGAGGATTACCTTCACTCCAAATTCGGCAGTTTTGTTTGTTGACGTAGCCATTCAACCAAAAGTGCGCTTCATCGCTAAACAAAATTCGCTTATGAAAATCGGGAACAACGGTGCTGTCGTTTTGGGCCCATTCGACTAATCTACGCCTTACTGTTCAGGCGTGAGTCTATTCATGATGAATCGCCAAACCAAACTGAGAATAAATCACTTGACACCTGTTAAATCGGTCGCCATCTTGAAAAGTAATGCAAACTTAAAGTTCTATACCTCTATAAAACCACCCTTTAGATGGGTCCCATTTTAAAGGAAGTTCAGAATTTTAAGTATTAAAGGGTGTCCCTATACAACATACATACATGTTTTTTTAGGTGTATTATAAATCGTAAAACCTTTTTTATAATTTACCTATATGGCCCGATCTTTGAACCATTGTAGACAATCACTTGAAAATTTGACAGAATGTCCAATATTTATAATTAGAAATTAAATATTTAAAATTATAAATTAAAGGGTGTCTCAGTAGTTAATGTATATTGATGCATATGGCTGAGCTGTTGAACCGTTATAGACAGGCAGTTAAAATTTACAAAGAATCTGTCTTTTATAATAAGACAGATTTATAAAAATTTATACAGATTTATAAGATAAGAATACGTGTTTAATTTAAAATTGTTCATTAAAGGGTGTCTCAATAGGTGATATTATTTAAATTATATGGCCTCCCAAATTTTGTAAGCGCTCTACAGGTCATACCGTATTACATATTAAAATGAAATTCAGTATGTGCCTTTGGTTTATGGAGATTAAGAGCTGTATAAATTTTGGGCATAATCGGGAATGGGCAATTGTACTTACTTAACACCCCAAACCGAAAGTAATACATTTTTCCATTCGAATATACTGCGAACTTAATTAAATTTAATTAATTAACTTTTTACTTGACTCAATTATATAATTAATTAAGAATAAATTCAATAATATTTTAATTAAGTAGATAATTGAATTAATTAAAAAAATATTAAAGTTGTATCTGAAACTAATTAAAACAACAGTTTTTTTAACAAATAGAAGCAAACAAATTTTTTCTGTGTAGAGTGTAGGCAACTCCAGATATTTTAAATATAATACTACAAAAGTAGTATACAAAAGTAGTATAGCATCCTTGCGAATTTTACCTGCAAGATTTATTTAATTTATTTCTCTCTTTTATTTTTGTTTTGAAAAGGTTTATTCAGGATGCAGTTTCTGACCCGCTATAGTCCAAATTTTAGTTAAACAATGCATCAAACAAAGTTTTATTTTTTTTTAATCTGATATCCAACAATATATAATTTATATTTCGTTTTATTTTATTGCATATTTTTTGCATTTTCTATAATCGGTCACACTTTTGTCGTATTTCGTAATTTCCCCACCACAAATCGCACCCTATCCTTCCCTACGAATGCAAATGTTTAGAATTTAAATTATCTTTCAAGTTTTTATTTGTCTTTGTATGCATTTTCATTAAAATTCTTAAAAATAAAAATACTGTCACTTCACAAATCTAAACTCAACTAAAGTAGAAAGAAACAAAGAATATTCCAACAGTAGAATTTATATGAAAAATATGCAAATTAGATTTTAATGAGAATTGTTAGCGCTTAAGGTTATTGAGCTGGTGTTTAATGAATGCAGAAAGAAGTAAGTTTTAATATCTGAAGTGTTTAGATTTGAATTATTTAAAAATGTGAAACATCGTAAATTATGTTTATGTTTATGTCTTGTCTATGTCTTTTTCTCTCCTTGTATCTTTCTCTCTCTCTGCCTTTTTCCTACTAAAGGTTTTAAGATTTTTCAATACTTCTTTTCATTAAACGATTTAGCTTTTTAAGCAAAATTTAAGTATGTACTTCCTTTTACCATTTTTCTCTCGTTGATTTCGTTAATTGAATGAAGAGGAAAAGCAGATAATAACAAAAATCTTTGTGAAGTATTTTCTAGTCATTTTCTCTTGTTATCTGTCTTTCAAAAATTTTTATTCAATAAACAAGTCTATAGAAGAAGTAATTTTTACGATAAAGACACACAAAATGTTAAATACCTGTCATAAAAAAGGCATTATGATGGTAATATTGTTAATAATATAAAATATTAATTGTCATTATTATCAGCTCGTTTACACGAGACAAAACCGCACGCACCATAAATAATCAGCAGAGAGAGTTTTTACTTTTTATATGACAGATTTTACGCTGTAGAAAACTATAAATAGCCTGTCACTTCATACATTTAAATATTTGTAATTTGTTTATTCTTTACTTTTTATTTTATATCAACTTAACATACAACTAACTACTTCTTGTCTACTAAGAGACAGTCTAATGGCTTTTCATAAATTGCGATCAATAATAATATATCGTATTGTTCTATTCACCAAGAAACAATCACCCAGCAATTTTATAATGTCCATAATTATACTTTTAATAGAAAAGACGATTCCTATTAAATAAATACTCGTCATAATTGATTCGATGAAAAATTGCACAGTGGTGTATTTTGGAAATAGTTTGGTAGCTCATAAACTAATACAGAGATCCTAATGAATTTCACAGTGGAGAAGTGGGTAAAGTGGGGCTTGTAGGAAGTCCCAAAGTTGCTTACCTCGGACATACATTTTTTTAATGACAAAAAAGTTCTTTTATAACTTAAATGTTAAGATTTTTAAGCCACTGTGAATTGGGATTTAAAATTATCTAATGTCCAGCTTTGCTTTTATGACTATAAAATAATCTTTACATATAATAAAATAAAAAGTCATTCCCTATCTGTCTGTCCTTCTTTATTTGTGTTCGCATCACGTAAAATCTACTGGATGGATTTTAACAAAATTTTTTGGGTACCTGAGTAACCTGAGTGGAGTGGAGAAAACGAGCAGTGAAAGTACGCTGATTTCTTTCTTTTACCGATTTTAAGATATTGCATACTTTAGGGCTTCTTTTCTTCTTGAAAGCAGAATATTATAAACATGTTTGCGCAACAGATGGCGCTGTTTTAAAATAATAACAAAATATGAATAGAATTTGTATTTGATTTGTATTTTTAATTTTTTGGAATTACATTGTTATTAAAATATTTTGAACACCCTTTACAGAGCTTTACAATCATTTTTAGAATTTTATATAAATTTTAGAATTTTATCCAGGGATGAGTACTTTTATATAAAGTAAATACGTAAGAGTCCTAAAGTTTGGTGTGGATTACTTTCAAAGCAAAATCAAGCAAAATATTGTCAGGAAGCACACAACGTGTGTGGGCACATCTAGTAATTAATAAAATTATAAAAAACGTAATAACAAATTAGTCTCTAGCAAATAGTTTTCTAATTAGGTCTGGTCGATGTTGTTTATCGGAGCCGTCCTTGATGTTTTGGTGGCATTGTTGTCTAATATTTACTGTTCGTTATAAGTCACTTATGGCAAATTTCTATGAAAACAACTAAGACTGCTATATTCGACCATGCCGAAGCTTACATACTCTTCACCATAGTAATGCTAGATATTTTGTTACCCTTTCTTTGAAATTTGTTTGTAAATTTTTTGTACATTTTTTTGAGAATTTATTTGTAAAAATTTGTTTGAAACTTTTTTGTAAATTTTTTTAAAAATTTTTTAAAAATTTTTTTTTTCAAAATTTTTCGTAATGTTTTTTAAATTTAAAAAAATTTTTTTTTTAATTTTTTTTAATTTTTTGAAATTTTTTTTTTTTGGAAAATTCTTTTGAAAATTCTATTAATTTTTTTTTTTAATTTATTTTTCAAAAATTTTATTGCAAATTTGTTTTAAAAATTAGGACATTCCTATAATCTATATTGCGTTAGAATGGTCAGACTAAAGAAAAAAAAATCCTTAACAAAATTCCTCATATTGACACCTCCCCATGTGCCTTTTGAATGCTCCTCGATACCAGTGGGCACCCTGTAGGTCTATTGGCTACCTTTTTTGCTTTCTATAAAGGCCTTTAATACAAATTAAAGCAGAAAAACCTTACCATCCTAAAAATAAACACAAAATCGGCCCCTGAGAACTGTATGTAGTCCTTGTGATCAACCCGTCGCGGTCTAATATTTATTTGACAAAAAAAGCCGAAAACATGAAAAAACCTGAAAAAATATAGATGGGCGTGGTGTTTTGTCCGCAGCCTCCAAAGGAATGATCCGATATTGCTAAATTGCAATCCCAAAATTTTTAAAACTATGCCTGGTAGATTGGTGGGCTTAAATCTTCCGTATCTCGTCTGGTGCCTTAGGAAATGACATTACTACCGGAACACGGACAGTCGAACATCGCTTAATTAACTTTTCTATGTATAAAGATCCAGAATATATACTTTATGGGGTCGGAAATGAATATTGTTGAAATTCCACACGGAATGTCAAACAGGGTATTAAAAGAGATACTCGATTGGACGCCACCAAATGATAAAAATATTATCAAAATGACTGTTCGCTAGTGGAAATGTTGCGCAAAAAAAAAAAATAAACTTTAGCTGTCTTTGTTAACTAGCAAAATTCCATATCTGCGATAAAAAGTTACTGTTTGGTGCAGATTTGATGGGCCTCAGCTTTGGTCCATAAGTCTTTGAGAAGGATGATGTTGAGGCCATTACATTGACGAGTAATCAAACTGGACGATTTGGAGTTGGTAGGTAGATATGTGGATCCAGCTAACGGCGATCTTTCGGACGACTTGAAAGTAATAGACAACAAAATGGCAATCTTTTCCGAGGGTGATATAAATCATGCGATTTTACTGCTTTAAGTTTTCCCAGAGAATACCTTTGGAAATTTCCGTCGGATTGGTGTATTGTTTTCAGAAGTTAAAGGGGGTAGGTACCACACCCCTATAAAATGGCCCAGAAAGAATTGGTATTTAAATTGACATCTCTATGATTAGAGCTATACAGTTACGAGGTCAATCAATGTTTTATAAGCACCCGACTGTTTGATGCTAAGGCCTGTACTGGCATTAAATTTCGACCACATTTGACCACCTAAATTTAAAAATAAAAAAATTGCTGGTACGTAAAACTAATAAATAAATTCTGGATAATTTTTAAGATAAATTTTGCGGTTATTTGTAAAATTTTGCTGACTATCATGGGACATAAATGTAGAAAATAAAACTTAGATGAAAACAATCCCATGTACTTCACATCATGTATATGCCTCACAGTTGGAGATATGTATCTAAATGATGTAGTTGTACTTCACTGTAGTTATACACTTGTACATAATTAGTACATTAGGAGGTCTTCATTTATTTGATAGAGCGAAAAATATGTAATTTGTTAAACAAGATTTCAATCTTCTCGCAGTTTCGGCAATATTCACACTAGCGTTTTCACATTTATAATAATTTAGTGATGGGCTTTTTTAAGCTAAACCATTTTAAAGTGTTTCTTAGTTTTTACGTAGAAAAAAACTATCACCATAACCAAGCAAAGACTTGATAAATACTATGGGAACCTGCACTGTCAATGTGGTGGTAATAAAAAAAGGGGGTAATGAACTCAACTAGGATCGTGTCAACACAACTTACACTTTATGTTTGATCGCCTAAAACTGATCGCCACAAAAGAAATCGTCGAAAATATCCACGCCTTTAAAAGGTACTGAAGTGACTATAAAGTTACTCTCTCTTGGTACAGATCGCAACATAGAGCGAAATACAACTAAAAACATCTTGTAACTAATGTTCAAAGCCCTGCCCTATTCTTAAGGCTATTGCGTAATTTGTAAATTTACCCTTTACACAGATTTTGCCTGTATTCGTGAGCGGACTGACTATGAATCACTTGCTCGCTAATATCTCTTTTTTCAAAAGATAGTTAGTTTGGGCCACCCTAATAATCATCTTTTCATCCAAAACACGCTTTCTTTCAACATCATTTTCATGCATTAAAAAATTATCGTTCTGTTTGCAAATGTTCTTGCTGATGACGACAGCTATTGCTGTTGTGGCTGTGGATGTTTTCCGAGAAGTGTGTCTGCATGATATGTGATGACAATAGTATAATCATGCCTCTTTGTGATATTTTTATTGTAATTTGTTATTGTTGATGCGGTTTTGCATGCAAACGGAATATTATTTATGACAGTAAGGAGTAGAGTGTATGTGGCTTCAAGGCATATTAAGTATAAAATAAAGATCCTTAAAGGAACGAATTTCTATGTGTAATAATGTTTAATTTTTAAATTGATAACTTTAGCTACATTATGTTACAATAACAAAGCTATGTTAATCAACTAACAGTAATACATGTGTAAGCGATTTTGAAACTGATGTACTTCTACATTTTGTAGCGATATTTAATTAAAAAAAATTAAATAAATTTAAACTTATATGAAACATTTGTCCAAATAAAGTGGGAGTCGGACTCACACACAAAGTTTTTGGTACCGCCGTAGAATCTTCAATACCTCATTAAAAGCACCATTAAAAAATCGCCTATAACTTTTTAAAAAAAGTGAAATATTTTACCAAGACTGACGATTTTTATCCTCACGATTTTGTACTAATTTTATCTGGCAACTGTGAATGTGAATTTATATTTAGACTGCTTTTACAATAGACAGGAACAGGGCAGACATTTTTTGAATTCTCTTTTGCTCTGTCTTAAACCTTAAAAACACGAAAAAATGTCCAGTACGATAGTCATGAAATACACACTCTACCTCTTCAATCTCTTGCTTACAAATCTCGTCTGTCTACCTTGTTTCGGTCCTGTTGTGAAAGCATATTATTAAAAGCATACTTTTGGGATTGATTAAAATTTACTCAAAAAGGAAGTTAATTATGTTAAATTCTCTTACAAATAATTTTAAAAATTTTATTATATTGTTACGAGAGAAGAATTTATTCTGTAGAACCTCTGAAAAGAAATACGCAATAATTTTGTATGAAACAACAACAAGAAAATTTTTTTTGGAGTCTTTTTTATAAGAGAAAAAAAAATCAGTTTTTTCAATAAAACAACTTGAAGTTATAGATTATTTATTATGCTAATTATCTATACATATAATAAAAGAGTAACTCATTTTCTGTCTTTCTTTTTTTGTGTTCGCATCACATAAAAACTAGTGGATGGAATTTAAAATTAAATTTTGTGAGGAGCTACCTTAGTATCCTGATTCCAATATAGGATACTTTTTTTCCCGCAAAAATATCTTATTTCCAAGAGAAAGTGGAGAAAAGGCAGTGAAAGCAGTGAAAACACTCCGCTTACTTTAAGGCTTCTTTTATTTTTGAAGCAGTATATTTTAAGCAATGTTGCGCAACAGATGGCGCTGTTTTAAAATAATGAGTAAATCATTTCCTGTCTGTCTTTGACAGAGCTTTGCAATAATGTTTTGAATTTTAGAATTTTATATAAATTTTAGAATTAATCCTTTCTATAAAGTAATTACGTAAGAGTCTTAAAATATAGTATAGATTACTTTAAAAACAAAATCGAACATAAAATTGTCAGGACGCACACAACGTGTGTGCACACAGCTAGTTTTATAATAAAAATGTAATTTATATGTTGTGGGAAAAGCTAGTTCCTATACGTGGCTCAGATCTGCCAGATCTGCAATTTATAATGTCGAAATTATTAAGTGTAAAAGAAAACGTGAATGCTGTTTTTGTATTCCAAGCAAACAATTCGTGCAGCAAATATGGGTTTATACAACATCTTAATGTTGCTAGAAACATTGTTGAAATATAAAATGTTGCTACTAACATTATTCTTACATACAATGTTGTTTGAAAGTTGTCGCGAAAAATTACTATTTTTAAAAAAGCTATTTTTAAGTCAATTAAGTAATTAAAAATTCTATGTTGCTTATGTGACATAAAATTATTATAATTACATTCCTTTTAATACTGAAAAACTAAGAAATAGATAAAAACCATTGTCTCCACCAGACAGCAATACTTTGGTAATGTAATTTACATTAATATAATTTTCAACACCTGATGATACTTTCTTTTTAATTCTTACTTAACAAATGCCATTAAAACTTGGAAAGAAAGAATGAAACAAAAGTACTTTATAAATAAAAATGCATTACTGAATAATAAGACCATTAAAATCAACTAAATTACATTCACCTCGAAATGATTGTTGGAAAGTCGTCTACTTAAAACGGATGTAATTTCTTAGAAAAGTATAAATATGTCTGCAAAGGAACTACTTATTATTGCTTAAAGTTTCCGTTCTTAATGAGCTGTTGATGTAAATGACACAGTTGCAATTTAATTTGAATATTAACAGGCACTTGCAACATTTAAATATTTATTAAAAGTTTAAAACCTTGATGTTTTTAATTTGAATAAATCGTTGGATGTATTTTTTTTGCCATTTAATTTATTACATTATTACAGCTTCATTTCCATCAACAAATAAAACTAAAAATTCTTAATGTCCTTAATGAATAATAAAAGAGAAAACCATTATGTGATCAGTAATAAAAAAAAGGTAAAATAGCATTTTGTATAATAAAAAAAACTGTGGCCTTGTATCACGGAAAAAATACATCATCCAATAACATTAAATTTTACCAATAATATTTTTTTATTTTTTTTTTGCTTGTTGCCTCTTTAAAGGTCATAACAACTTTTATGGTTACAGTAGTAATAATTTTAAGAGATACACATTCATGACTTATTTATAACCGAACAAATTTAAAGTTTAATATCTAAAACGATTTTATGAGAAAATAGTAAGGCCCACTTAAAGACTCCATTTCAAGTGCTATTCTCACAAGCTTATTTAATTAGGGTCCCAAAAATTTACCAAGTATTGATATTGAATACCTTATATTTCTTTCGATTTTTTATTTTTTTATTGAATCATTAAGTACCCAGAATAGGGTCATGTATATTCTATACAAATCGAGCAAATTGCCATCATGCCTTTGTTGATCATTCAGCATATATTTGTCTTAATTTCATCGATGCAGCATTTATTTATCGACACAGATTTACGTGATCGCCGAGCTTGTCATCTTAACCTCATGGTGGCCTTACCATAGGGTTAAAATATTGCGATACCAACGGCCTTGTTGCACATAGCTACATATCAAGTAGCAATTAAAGAAAATGGCTGGCAGGAACATGTTCGCACCCCTTGTTTGAAGGTTGGATACTATATAAAACACTGACACGCTATATCTGTCTCTGTTCTAGTGTAACAGCACACCAGACTAAGTTGCCCTTCATTCGATTTAAGTCCAAACCACAGCCACCACATTACTCCCCAAAGGGTCTCACTAATAACCATTCACAGAGATTTGGAGAAATTCCAAACTATACAAAAGAAAACATAAGAAGACGCATACTCTTTATAGAGACATTTGTTTTTTGCCAAAATCGGCAATTTTGACGATAGCCAAAGTTATCAGAAAGCAGATTTATTCATAATTTGATTATTATAATTCAAACGAATTTAAAAAAATTAAATTTTTATACAATTAGTGAAAAAACTCTTATACCCGTATTCATTACGAAGAAATTTGTTAAAGCTTTGCCGCCAATTTTGCTTTTTATTTTTTAGAAAAAAGCTTTAATTTAATTTCTAGCCAATTTTTTGCCTTATGGATTTTTAAAGAAGGTTCATACAATTTAGGAAAACATGAAAAACTACTTTATTTAAATATAAGAAACATTGTTTTGTAATCAGGGTTTTAATCTACAATAAAAAATTACTCGTTATAGAGATATTTGTTTTTGACAAAATCGGTAATTTTGACGATATTCAGAATTTGATTATTATAATTCGAACAAAATTTAAAGAAATTTAATTTTTATACAATTGTACCCGTATTCATTACGAAGACATTTTTTAATATACAACACAAAGCTTTCCCGCCAATTTTGTTTTTATTTTTCAGAAAAAAATTATAATAAATTTCTAGCCTATTTTTTGCTTTATAAATCCTGAAATATGATTTATACAATTTAGAAAAACATGAAAAAATATTAAATATAAGAACTATTTTTCTTGTAATCAGGGTCTAAAAATTAAGATTTGGATCCAAAGATTACCTCCTTATTGTCCTCGAATCTGTTTTCTGATATCACAATGCCCGATAAGCCTATGGGATGGCTTTAACTAGCTTTAAGTCATTCTTAATGAGCATTTGCGATGTTTTCAGAGATGAAATGATTAAACCCTTTACTTGTCTGAGCCCTGCCGGAGGTTTCCAATAACGAGAAAACTCTGTTTCGACCTAGGAACCAGTTTTTTTCCTTTACATATCTATACATTAGATATACCAATAGGCGATGGAAAAAGCTCTAAACTAAAGTAGAAAAGGCTCTACTAAATCAGCTACACAATTGCTTTTATTTTCGATTGTAAGCAGATTCTGCTTATGAGTAAATGATATCAGTAAACCCTGTGGTATAGCTGTGACCTACTTTCAGCTCCTGCACTTTTACCTCGCCGACCAGTCCGAACACTATAGCGTTAATTTATCGATTAGATTCGATGTAACTGCCTTAACTAGTCATAAAATTAAATGTGTCTCATTTATTTATGGTCTTGTTGTCGTAATATTTTACAACCTATTTTGGTGCTGGTGATTTCTGCAGTTTTTTCTATGGCACACCTTTTTTATAGCAAAATAAAATTGTCTTCATAACATTTTTTATATTTTTATATTTCTATATTTTTATATTTTTCTGTTTTCTTTTTTAATTTTTGTCAAGTCTTTTGAGATTTTAAGTACAAGAACTTCAAGACTTGCAGAGAAAATGTGAAAAGTTTTTGTTCAAATTTTTTGCTTAGTTTTTTCTTCTGCCCCAACCTCTTTACTCTCTCTCCCTCTCTCTCTCTCTCTCTCTCTCTTACTCTATAACATTTCCAGTCGCTCTTTTTTCTTATATTATTGGGTTTGTTGTACAAATTATTTCAATATGTTTAACTACCTCTTCACGCTTGTTTGTGTGTAGGTGTTTATATCAGAGAGTCCTTAATCTTAACATAGAAAAAGGACCTTGAAGTTGAATCGTTGAGCCTTTAATTTCTTTTACTTTGCCATTTTTAACTTCTCTTTTAGTCAAGTGCTAATCTACGGCAGATAATTTTATTTAATAATGGCTGGCCCAGAAGACGAAACAAAAATTAAAACAATTAACAATTTTATTTCAAAAATTTATTGCTTAAATCTCCAGACAACTTGAAGCAATTTTAAGTGGTTGGTGCGATTTTATGATTCCAAGCTTATGATTTCAAAATTTTTTATTGTCTTCCCAATATATTTTATTACAATCAATTAAGTTTTTATTGCGTTTTTAATAAATGTTTTTTAAATTCTATTTATTTTCAGGTATGTTTTGGATATAAAAATTTTTAAATTTTAAGCTAAACATTGGTATGTTTTACAATTTTATTATATTTTTTAAGAGCCAAGTAAAAAATTTACTGTGTGTTAAATTATTTATGCTCTAAGAATGCAGCGTAGAAAAGTGAAATATTAAAAAAATCGTACTAAATAAGTTAATAGTCACCAAAGTCACCCTTGCCTTTTCACATTATTGATTGGTGATAATTGATGATGTATAAGAACTAATTAGAAAGCAAATTAATACTTGTATTATTGTTTTCTTTTTATTATATCAATTAACACTCATTATTGAGAAGACGCTTATGAACCTAAATATAATTCATTATTTCTTTCCTTTATACCTAATATTACACTGAAAGAAAAATTTCTTTATGAAGCCCTATAATTTTGGAATTTTTTAATAAAATTTAACCAATGTAAAGTTTCGTTGGATTGATGAAGCATTTTATAACTATTTCTTTTATAATAAGGGCTGTTAAAATTTCAGCAACAACTTGTTTAACATTCGTTTTCAAATCCAAATATTTAGCGGTTAGGAAGAATATTTTTTTCGTTGATTTAACAACATCCATTTCATTGAAATTATAAAAATATAAAACTTAATTTTTTTGTTTATAATTAAAAAAAATAATTAAAATTTTTCTGATGATGGTCCGCTTCTACTGATCTTCTCCATGATGTCCTTTGGCGTCTAACATTCCGTTTTCCTTGAGGAAGAACTATTATATGTCTTTGTTTATTCCTCGCAGATATTTATTTACAATATCCTTCAGTTTTAATGATATTATCTCCAGTTACCTTCTATGTTACGCAATAAATGAAGAATTTTATAGAAAATTGTTTGTACAAATTTTATCGAAATTTTTTGTAAAAATTTTTTAGAAAATTTTTGTAAAAATGTTTGTACCGCTTAGATATTTGGAAAGCATTCCAGATTTTGCTTAGTGTGGCCAAAGGGGCTTTAAGCGCGGTTTTTTCTATTCACTAAATCTTTCTGTCAACATAAATAAATTAATTGACATTTTTATTGATGCCTTCTAAAAGTAGTGCTGTTAATTAAAGCACTTCATGAGCATAAAAATACGAAGCTAATAGACGGTCGTTATAACATTTCGCGGTCGTTATAATGAATTCATGTCTGTTCATTGCACACGAGTAACGATGAGTGGTCGGTCAATAATAAATAGCGAAGACCAGCGAGCTAATTGCCATGAGCTTGCAGAGTTTCCGTAAGAAAGTTTGAATAAGTACGGAATTTTTTAACAACATTCTTAAGAATTACAAAAAAAAAAAAAAAACACTCTTGCAACCAAAACTCACTAAGCCTTAGACAAAAGTGCTACACAACTACTAAAACAAAAAAACAAGCAAGAGTGCTATGATCGGCCATGCCGAATCTTATATACCCTACACCATAGTAATGTTAAATATTCCCTTACTCTGTTGTTTCCCAATTTCACAAAATATACATTCGGTTTTTACTTTTACGATTATCAACTTGATTATTACAAATATAATATAAAGATATAGAAAATTTATTTTTGTAAAAATTTTGGATAATGTTTCGTAAATTTTTTCTTTTTTTTTTAATTTTATCGAAACTTTTTTGTTAAATTTTTAACGAAAATTTTTCGTAAAAATTTTATCGAAATTTTTTTTTAAATTTTCATCGTAAAATGTGATTGATTTTTTTTTTTAAAAATTTAATGATTTTTTTTGTAATAATTTTATTGATTTTTTTTTTGTAAAAATTTTATTGATTTTCTTTTGTATAAATTTTATCGAAAAATTTTTAGAAAAATTTATTTTTTTCTTAATTCTATCAATTTTTTTGGAAATATTTATTTTAAATTCTAAATATTTTCGTAAAAGTTTTATCGAAATTTTTTTGTAATAATTTTATTGAAATTTTTTATGTAAAAATGTTATAGAAAATTCTTTGTCAGCATTTTATCGAAACTTTTTTGTTAAAATTTTATTGAAAATATTTTGTGAAAATTTTGCCGAACATTTCTTGTAAAAATTTTATCGAAAATTTATGCAAAATGTTATAGAAAAATTTTATCGAAATTTCTTTGTAAAAATTTTATTAAAATTGTTTTTTATTAAAACTTTGTCAAAAATTTTTAGTAAAAATTTTATTGAAAATTTATGTAAGATGTTATAGAAAATTTTGTGTAAAAATTTATCGAAAATTTTTTGTAAAAATTTATCGATATTTTTTTTGCAAAAATTTATCGATAATTTTTTTTGCAAAAATTTATCGATAATTTTTTTGCAAAAATTTATCGAAAATTTTTTGTAAAAATTTATAAAAAATTTTTTGTAAAAATTTATCGAAAATTTTTTGTAAAAATTTATCGAAAATTTTTTGTAAAAATTTATCAAAAATTTTTTGTAAAAATTTATCGAAAATTTTTTGTAAAAATTTTATAGAATATTTTTTGTAAAAATTTATCAAAATTATTTTGTAAAAATTTATCGAAAATTTTAGAATCTAGAATCTATATTGCGTTAGAATGGTAACATTATAGTACATTGAAGGGGACATATTAACGCCCAATGTACCTATTGACTGCTCCTGGTTCCTAGCGGGCACCCTGTGGGTCTATCAGCTATTCAGTCCTTCAATACAAATCAAAGTAGAAAAACCCTACCTACGATGGACAGACGGACTTCGCTCAATCAACTTTTCTATGTATAAGGATCCAGAATATATCAACTTTATGGGGTCGGAAATGAATATTATAGAAATAACACACGGAATGACAAACATATATACCGTTTCCACCTGAGAAGAAGGTTCGTTTTACTCGGTCAGCTTATTGCGTTTTTGACGTGAACACAGGTTTGCTCACTAATAGTATGATATGAAAAGCAATGTGCTCAGTAAGCTAGTTTGAGGTCGAGTTTGACCACTTGCTAACGAGCTTATGAGCACACCCATTAGATGAGCTTGTTCATGCAACTGTTTTATATTAATCTGGAGACTGACCTTAATGCCGTTCTCTTGCAGGTTGTTAACCTTTCGCTGGATGTCGTTCAATGTGTGTGACCTTAAACTTGCATCATCTGCAGAGTCAAAATTATGCAACCATTGTTTTAAGTGGCACTAAATTTCTGTTTGAAACCTCTCAGGTTGAAGAACTATAGCCAATACTAATAGGAATAGTACAGGCAAAGAAAAAACATGGTTGAAGTAAACGTAATCTAAGAGCAACATATCATGATTGAATTATGTGATTGTACCTAAACCGTTAACATAATATTAACCATATTATTGTCTAACTTAAAATTAACATTGTCGATTAGAATATGACCATATTATAATGAAATTTAATTTCATACTTAGTACTTGCTCATGCTACATCAAATGTTACTCAAAAAGTAATTGGATTATAAAATTAAAAATAAAATGTAACCAACAACTTCCTTAAAGTTTAGTTGTTGACCAACTCAAATTTTTGCATACGTTACATTTTGTTCATCCTCTTTTTTAATAGTAATGCCGCTGCTAAGGAATTTGATTAGCAAAAGCAGCCACAAGTAGAACTAAACCCAAATAATTTATTATCAACAGGAAAAAAACGAATGCAAAACTATTTTTAGTATTTTTGTAACGTAAACATTTTTCCTCACCAACAAAAACTATAGTAAATAGTAGTGGCCCATTTTATAAAATGTGTATTTTTTTAATCTCGTTGAGTTATAATACTGTTTGCAACACAAACTACACAAAAAATGCAACAAATATGTTTTTGCCGTTTTATATGACACATTTGTGTATCTCCCAGAAAATACTTTAAAAAGGCAGATCGAAAACATTTTAACATTTCAGTGGAAAAAAATGTAGGAAAAACCTTTCTGGAAAGTTCAGTTAAGAATTTTAAAGAAGAACTCTTCTTTGTGGCCCTCTCTCCACAGCACAATAAATTTAGAATGGACACAGTGGAACTGATCACTTAATAAATGGTTTTTAGCTACTCGTCAGACTGATTTGAAACGTGGAATTTTTATGAGAAGGAATTAACAGAGTTATTAAAATGGTTTTAGAATTATTCGGAAAACCGGTTTTTTCTCTTTTCCTATTATCCGCTTTTTTTTCAACAGGATTTTAAAAATAGAATCTAGGTCTAATATAGGTCTACGAGTTGATGGTTAATTTTTTTTGGGCCAACCCTTTTAAACTTAAATACGAATTACGAATTATTCGGCAAACCGGTGTTCGTGTTCGAATTATTCGCTAAAATCGAATACATTGATTAATATTGGGTCTTTAGGTTATTGTAATTCTATGCATTTTTTTATTAAACAGCTAATAAGCAACACTGTTTTTAGGCTGATACCATAAAGATGAGGAATGGATGATTATCCACTTTTTCAGATTCTAAATAGATCTAAATAAGCAACGTCTTTTATAAACGTGCTAAAAGCTTAACAGTATTCTGTCTATTCTAGAATAAAAAAAATTAAATTTCATCACAAATAATACTCCCTAGGTCGCGAACTGACTAAACTTTGAATAATTTTCCTCTTAACTTATACATTCTTTTTATTTGGAAAATTTCATAAAATGCGTCTTCTTAAAATAGAACTTTGATTCTATTCACTCTTCTTCTTTCCCTGATTTTCGTTCAAAAAATATTTGCAAAAAAAATCTTTATATTTTTTCGATCTCACTGCTTATGCGAAAACTAAAATATTTATTATAATTTTTATTCTGCTTTGTTCACACTGCTACGGATATTGTGTAACATACTTGATGGTGTGCAAATAATCATAAACAAATAAAGCTACGATTGCATGTATAACAGCACCTACCCAGTAGTTCGTGTATCGTATTAAAGTAATCATGAGCTAGTTACTAATTCATAACCATCTAACAAAAGTTCTTATACTTCACTTTATATGAAAGTTGTAGACTACGTGTAAAGGCCGATTTACACGATAATACAAATATTAAAACTTTGGAATAAAATACCACCTTGATATAAATCGCTGTTTGAAATTTTCCAGAAAAACAATATCAGGATTTCATTTTCCTCAAAAGCATTAATACTTGTATTATAGTGTAAAACGGCCTTAAATAGTACTAAGGCCATGATTCACTATTATATTAAGTCACGCGATTTGTCAAAAATGGCTTGTTAGCTCAAAAAGTATAATAGTGCGGATTTTAAGTGCATGTGTGTGACAGACTTTTGACAAGTCTGTACGATTTGACAATCTTAAAAAAAAAATTCATAAAATATTCATAAAATATTTTTTTTACCCTGCAAATTCTTTTTTATTTTGTGTAATTATGTGGCACTTACAACGCCGTTTTGAAACGACTTTTTGAATAGGACAGAACTGGGTCAGATCTGTTTTTGTAATTTAATCCTACTATTGTGTGGATTATTGAATCCGTTCCGTAGAAAATGGGCATACAGATTAGATTTCTATAGAAAGTAATCCAATACACACTCTACCTCTTCAACCCCTTGCCAACAAATCTCAACTGTCTGCCCATTTTCTGACCAAATATAAAAGGGGACTTAGTAGAAGTAGTGGTGTACACATACCATCACAATTAATTTGAATTTCAACGTTGAAATGTAAACAAAGTAATACGTCTGTTGAAACGGCGCTTCATATGCTCTATAGGGTATATTGAGGAGTATGCATTAATTGCTTTCAAAAATGTGAAACCGAAGACAATTATAATGGCTCTGGAGAGACGGAATGTAAGTCAGTCGATTATTAACTTCGTATGGAATCTCTTGACCTATAGAAGCTTCATCTCCAACATGGCTACAATATATAGGGTGTCTAAGAGAGGGACAACGCAAGGAGGTGTGGTGTGACCTTTTCTTTGGAATCTTTCCATAAATATACTGCTTGCGGAACTGGACTCTATGATGTTCAGAACTGTGGCATATGTGGTGATGTCTATAGAAAGAAAGGGACCACAAGACTATTGGAATCTTTTTGAATTAAGAATATAAAGGACTCAATTAAAAAATTAAAATTAATTATATTTGTATCTGAAACTAATTAAAACCATTAATTGGTGCTTTCCAACTTTTTCAAAGCACTTTATCATGGTTTCTAACTTTACTTTTTATTTTTGAGTTATTGATAGTTACAGTTATTGATAGAATTTAATGAAAATCAAATTTTTTGATCCAAACTGCAATTTTCGGGTAAAATTTCCATTTTTTTAGTGAAATTTTAATATTGTGGAAATGAGTACCGTATAAATACCAAGCGGAATGATAAATTTATATATCTATACCCCTTAAAAAATTTGTGATCTTATATTTCGACTTCAAGAACTACTGGGTTAAATAAAGAGTAAAACTCATTTGTATTTGTTTGTGTGTTTTTTCTTATAATGTTTACAGATACGGTTTTTACACGCACTGCGTAAATTTTTATAAATACAAAATACACAATTTACCCAGAAATTATACGCTTTACACATACCGGCATACAGCCAAAAGCCTGATCTGTAACGGACACAGGGACCGACAAAATGTTACACAAACCGACAGTTTACCACTACTGCAGAAGAAGAGTGAGAAACTAAAAGTAAAACAGAAAAGGAAAATTTCCAACATTCCAAAAATGATGATGAGATTATAAACCACAACTTGTAATAATTTTGCTTTACTCCTTTTCTTATCTGGGAAATGTGGTAGGTCCCATACATGCCTGCTGCCTGCATGCCTGCCTGCCAGTCTGAGTGTTTAACTGGTTGTCGTAGTGTCTGTCTCGTTTCCCTAGTGATGTTGCTGCAACTGCTATCTGTCAGCCCATGTGAGGCTTTTGTGAAATTTAAATAGCAAAAAAGGGCAAAAACCAGAGAAAATTTATTTAAACATTTAAAAATCTTCACAAATGTGTGTAGCAGCCTTGTATGTTAATCCGTTTGATTGTATGAATGTAATTATATCTT
Source organism: Phasia obesa (assembly GCA_949628195.1). Taxonomy (NCBI): domain Eukaryota; kingdom Metazoa; phylum Arthropoda; class Insecta; order Diptera; family Tachinidae; genus Phasia; species Phasia obesa. Next base: position 11,146,719 of record OX451219.1, read on the forward strand.
AACCCAACAATTTGCACAGTTACAGCTTAAAAGTACCAAGATATATTTTCATTAAAACTGTAATGTCATGAAATAAGGGTTAATGTTAATTAATTCATTAGGTGGGATTAAGATATCTCAAGCAAAACGTTTTCAAGATTCAACAAAGAAATCTAGACTTAAATTACTTAAATAGGTTTATAAATTTATTTATATTTATTAATTACATACATATGTCATTTTAAATATTGGCATGGCTTTGGAAATCATAAATGTAAATTCTTCATGAAAGAAAATTTTGAATGATCTATATGTATGTATGTGTCTTCAGAATGGTCAGCAATAAAGAAACTCGTATTTTTTTTAAGTTAGGGTTTTTCTGCTGTGATTTGTATAGGTCTTTATAGAAAGCAATAAACATGGAGGTAGCCGATAGACCCACAGCGTGCCACTAGGAACCAGGAGCTGTAAATAGGCTTATTGGGGGTCAATATGTCTCCCTCAATGTACTATTATAGTCTTACCATTCTAATGCAAAATAGATTCTAGCTTTTTAAAAAAATTTTTGTAAAATTTTTACAAAAAATTTTCTATAAAATTTTTACAAAAACTATTCTATAAAATATGTACAAAAAATTTTTACAAAAAATTTACGATAAATTTTTACAAAAAATTTAAGATAAATTTTTACAAAAAATTTAAGATAAATTTTTACAAAAAATTTACGATAAATTTTTACAAAAAATTTACCATAAATTTTTACAAAAAATTTACGATAAATTTTTACAAAAAATTTACGATAAATTTTTACAAAAAATTTACGATAAATTTTTACAACAAATTTTCGATAAATTTTTACAAAAAATTTTCGATAAATTATTACAAAAAATTTTCGATAAATTTTTACAAAAAATTTTCGATAAATTTTTACAAAAAATTTACGATAAATTTTTACAAAAAATTTACGATAAATTTTTACAAAAAATTTACGATAAATTTTTACAAAAAATTTACGATAAATTTTTACAAAAAATTTACGATAAATTTTTACAAAAAATTTACGATAAATTTTTACAAAAAATTTACGATAAATTTTTACAAAAAATTTACGATAAATTTTTACAAAAAATTTACGATAAATTTTTACAAAAAATTTACGATAAATTTTTACAAAAAATTTACGATAAATTTTTACAAAAAATTTACGATAAATTTTTACAAAAAATTTACGATAAATTTTTACAAAAAATTTACGATAAATTTTTACAAAAAATTTACGATAAATTTTTACAAAAAATTTACGATAAATTTTTACAAAAAATTTACGATAAATTTTTACAAAAAATTTACGATAAATTTTTACAAAAAATTTACGATAAATTTTTACAAAAAATTTTCGATAAAATTTCTATAACATTTTTACACAAAATTTTCTACAAAATTTTACATAAATTTTCTACAAAATTTTACATAAATTTTCGATAAATTTTTACAAAAAATTTTCGATAAATTTTTACAAAAAATTTTCGATAAATTTTACAAACAAAAAATTTTCGATAAACTTTTAAAAACAAAAAATTATCGATAAATTTTTACAAAAAATGTTCCATAAATTTTTACAAAAAATTTACGATAAATTTTTACAAAAAATTTTCGATAAATTTTTTCAAAAAATATTCGATAAATTTTTACAAAAAATTTACGATAAATTTTTTCAAAAAATTTTCGATGAATTTATACAAAAAATTTTCGATGAATTTATACAAAAAATTTTCGATAAAATTTCTATAACATTTTTACACAAAATTTTCTATAACATTTTACATAAATTTTTACAGAAAATTTTCGATAAATTTTTACAAACAAAAAATTTTCGATAAATTTTTACCAACAAATGTCGATAAATTTTTACAAAAAATTTTCAATAAAATTTCTTTAACATTTTTACACAAAATTTTCTACAACATTTTACATAAATTTTCGATAAATTTTTACAAAAAATATTCGATAAATTTTTACAAAAAATATTCGATAAATTTTTACAAAAAATATTCGATAAATTTTTACAAAAAATTTTCGATAAATTTTTGCAAACAAAAAATTTTCGATAAATTTTTACAAACAAAAAATTTTCGATAAATTTTTACAAAAAATTAATGTTAAATTTTTACAAAAAATTTTCGATAAAATTTTTACAATAAAATTTCTATAACATTTTACATAAAACTTCGATAAAATTTATACAAAAAATGTACGATAAAGTTTTAATAAAATTTTTACAAAAAATATTCTATAAAATTTTTACAAAAAACTTTCGATGAAATTTTTCTATAATTTTTTACATAAATTACCGATAAAAAATTTTAACGAAATATTTTCGATAAAATTTTAACAAAAAAGTTACGTAAAATTTTGACCAAGAATTTTCTATAAAAATTTTTCAAAAAAAATTTCGGTAAAATTCTTATATAAAAATTTTAATAATTTTTTTTATAAAAAAATTTCGATCAAATTTTTACAAAAACCTTTCGAATAAATTTTTCAAAAAAAAAATTATAAATTTTTACAAAAAAAATTCGAAAAATTTTTTACAAATATTTTCAATCACATTTTTACAAAAAATTTTCCATAAAATTTTTACAAGGAATTGTTGATAAAATTTTTACAATAAAATTTTAACATAAAATATATGACTAAGCATGTTCGAATATATCTCTTTCACTTGTTTTAAATAATGGATTTTAATAAAACACTTTTATTTGTGTTTATTTATGTAATAGAAACAAAATCATTATCATTAACCAATTAATTAATTTCGAATCATCATTATTAAAAATAAAATGTTTCAGATTTTTCGCAAAACAATTTCGAATTTAAAATGATCAATGCCAAACTTTGTATAGCGACTGTAAACTAGAGCTGGTTTATTAAGCATTTCGCATCATCATCATCACTTTTGCATAGGTGTCACGTACAATTTTATAGATTTGTATAGTATTTTTTATAAAACGTGTAAAATTGTGTCTGAATTTGTGTTTTTCGGAAAGAATTTTTTTTTCATCAATTATAAAAGGAATTAAAAAATTTCGTTACATTTTTGTCAACATTGCGAAAAATTATTGTAATTGAAAAAAAATCTTGTCATTGTAATTACTTCTAATAATGCAAATGCGACCAATGAATGGCTCCCAAGTATGGTATATCTGATGTAATTTTGCTGCCAACCCTACCTTATCACACATATTATACGAAATCCTTCTCATTTACTGTCCCCATTTAAGTTGTTTCAACTTTTAATCCTTAGTAAAACATAAAACCAATATTTGTTTCAAACATTTTTTACATCAACATAACATTTTTTAACTTATTCAAAAGTTCACAAGAATCAATATTTAAAACTACTTTTATCGCAATATTCTTACTCTCATCCAAGGAGTTATAACTTCAAATAAATTTTCTCCTCTATATAAACTGTTCATTTACAAAAAAGATACTAAAAATTGGTTATAAAAACTTATTTATAGACTCATGTGTAACAGAGTCACCCCTTTATTCTTTATGCAAAATGATAAAATACACCAATAAATCATAGATTTAAAGGAAGAAGCGGGTGAGAAGAGATATAAAATCCTTTAAATAATATGTTTGCAGATATATGAGGTGATTGGAATATATGTGTGTACTTAATCCGAAGGATAACAGGATATTTAAGATGACTAAAAAAACATTTTTATGGAGAAGCAAAAGTGTAAGCAGAATGATTTAATATCCTATAAAAAAAATGGTGTGCTCTATGGAAAGTGTTTGTAAATGATAATTTAAATAACGGATTGAGAACTGATAAGAGTTAATAGTATCTCGGCTGCCTACTGGATGTTCTCGTTTTGAAAATACAAAAAAACTAAAGCTGTTAAAGTTTCTAAAGATATAAAGCCAAGAAGGCTTTCCGAACATAGTAGCATTTTTAGGCAGGGATTTCAATCCCTGAAGGAATCTTCATTAAAACTACTTTATCGAAGTCGACGTTTTGGCTTTAAGATTATTAGACTATGCGAAATTATATGAGGACTTTTTAAAAATGTAAATTTTACGGCAGGCTCGCTTAAATTTTTTTCAACGTTTTTAACGAGAGTAAATGTTGTTAACCTACCTGCTATGACTGCGAAATTACCGATTATGACTGAAAATGTTAACGCGAATTCACGTTATGACTCCGAAATTACCGGTTAAGGCCGATAATGCGAACGTGAGTTCATGTGAAGTTCCTTGAAGATGCGTCAGTCTACCTACTCTTCCCTTTTTCTGTGCGCGGTTACATCTGTATTTTACTAAGTCATTTATAGATTTTTACTGACCGAAATATTCACGTATTATTCATACCTTCGCAGACCTTAATGATTTGGTTTACGCTTGAAACATTGAAGTTCGTCGAAAAATCATATTTTCGAAAATAGGCTAAGATACGAGCGCCGCATCTTTTTTTAAAAGACTTCACAACTCTTCACAACGATGGCCTCCATATTCCCTAAAGGCCAAAGTATCAATATAAAAATATAAGCCGTTCGAAGGTTTTCGGAGAATGGTGAAGAGGCTGAGACGGTATCGTAAATATTGTGTCAATGTTCAGTACTGGCTAGCATTAAGCTTAGAACACGGGCAGACATATGTGGATACCATAAAGATCTAAACTTTAGTCAGATGCTAGTATTTACAAGAGGCTCCGTAAAGAGCAAGATGTTCAACAGTTACTAGTCGACAGCTACCAGTCTAGTCGACAGCTACCAGTCTAGTCGACAGCTACCAGTCTAGTCGACAGCTACCAGTCTAGTCGACAGCTACCAGTCTAGTCGACAGCTACCAGTCTAGTTGACAGCTACCAGTCTAGTCGACAGCTACCAGTCTAGTCGACAGCTACCAGTCTAGTCGACAGCTACCAGTCTAGTCGACAGCTACCAGTCTAGTCGACAGCTACCAGTCTAGTCGACAGCTACCAGTCTAGTCGACAGCTACCAGTCTAGTCGACAGCTACCAGTCTAGTCGACAGCTACCAGTCTAGTCGACAGCTACCAGTCTAGTCGACAGCTACCAGTCTAGTCGACAGCTACCAGTCTAGTCGACAGCTACCAGTCTAGTCGACAGCTACCAGTCTAGTCGACAGCTACCAGTCTAGTCGACAGCTACCAGTCTAGTCGACAGCTATCAGTCTAGTCGACAGCTACCAGTCTAGTCGACAGCTACCAGTCTAGTCGACAGCTACCAGTCTAGTCGACAGCTATCAGTCTAGTCGACAGCTACCAGTCTAGTCGACAGCTACCAGTCTAGTCGACAGCTACCAGTCTAGTCGACAGCTACCAGTCTAGTCGACAGCTACCAGTCTAGTCGACAGCTACCAGTCTAGTCGACAGCTACCAGTCTAGTCGACAGCTACCAGTCTAGTCGACAGCTACCAGTCTAGTCGACAGCTACCAGTCTAGTCGACAGCTACCAGTCTAGTCGACAGCTACCAGTCTAGTCGACAGCTACCAGTCTAGTCGACAGCTACCAGTCTAGTCGACAGCTACCAGTCTAGTCGACAGCTACCAGTCTAGTCGACAGCTACCGGTCTAGTCGACAGTTACCTGTCTAGTCGACATTTACCTGTAGTCGACAGCTACCAGTCGACAGTTACTAGTCGACAGTAACCAGTCGACAGCCACCAGTCGTCAGTTAACACTCGACAGTTACCAGTCGTCAGTTAACACTCGACAGTTACCAGTCGTCAGTTAACACTCGACAGTTACCAGTCGACATTTACCAGTCGACATTTACCAGTCGACAGTTACCAGTCGACAGTTACCAGTCACTAGTCCACAGTTAACATTCGTCATCAGCAAGTCAACATTCGACAGTTATCAGTCGACAGTTACCAGTCGCCAGTTACCAGTCGAGAGTTACCAGTCGACAGTTACCAGTCGACAGTTACCAGTTGACTCTTTCCAGTCTACAGTTAGCAGTTGAAGAAATCACTAGCGTCAAGAGTAATAGCTAGACTCAGAAAACCGAAGGAGTAGACAAGCCAACAATTAAGTTTAAATAAAATCGATAAAATCTAAGCATTTGGACAAAGTTCGAGCTTCAACCTCTTTACGTTAGTTTTTCTATTGACAATCTATCAAAATATTTAAATAAAATTATCCTCTTATTTAAGACTTTCATTAGGTACACAATCAAAGCTAAAACATAAACTTAAATTTAAGTTTAAAGCCTAAAAATCATAACAATCTAGAACCAACCAACAATTATTTTGATATTAAAAAGCAAAGCATTCATATAAATGTTTTTACTTAAATGTAGAACAAAATACATTGATAAAGAAAAAATTAACATACTTCTCTAACATCGAGCATTATTTGACAACCTTGGTTGAGCAAATAAAGGAAGCAAGGCAATATTTTCAAATATTTGCATAGAATTCTTTAAAAGACCTACTGAACTAAAAGGCAAATAAAAATCCTTAAAAAATAATTATTAGCTTCGGTAGTAATGTTTCAGTTGTATGGAACAAAAAGATGAACAAAATGGTAAATATGGAATACTTTAATATGAAAATGTTCTTCCGTATGGAAATTTAAAGTGCGATTGATAGCAGAACAAGTAGTAAACTTAACTATTTTTACTACTCTTTCGTAATGTTTTGTTTTCAAAAGCTACTAAAAAAATAGTTAAATCTAAATTAAATGTTATTAAATGTTTTAAATCATTTCTCTTTTTGATTCCCCTAATTTATTCTGCATTTAAATTCTTGCTAAAACTAACGCCTCAACTTTTCCTCCACTTTTTTTCAATTATTGTTCGTCATCTTACGAACTTAAGTACAATTTATTGCTTATAAAATATATGTTTGTTTTTTTTTTTTTCTTTCTAAATTTGAAAATATTTTATCATTTAGCATGTAAATCCCTGGCAAATACCCTACAGACACAAAGACAAACAATGGATTTAGACAGCAAGAAGAAAAAAAAATCGTTTTCACAGCAACGGACAAATATGTGCTATTTATATTTGTGCTTTTTTTAGAGTTTTATATTTGAAATTTACATTTTTCACAAAAAAATGTTTAACTACACACCATACGCCACACATGTAGTTACACATGTGTAACTACATAAAAGACAAGAATGAAATAAAAAAATTATATCTGCCCAATAAATACGCAAATTTGACATGAAATAAAGAATGATTTGAAATTAAACTTTTTTCAAGCGTTTGAAAATTATTTGAGAATAATTTTTCTCAATAGTAAATTTTCACACTTTAATATCAGTTGAGAAAATATTGACTTTTTAGTAACTTATATATTTTTAGGTTTAAATAAGACTTGTTTCAGATATTATTTTTATGAATTGAATTAAATCTTATGCTTGAGAATAACTTGAAAATGAAATTCGATATCAAATTTTGAATAAATCAAAAACATATATAAAATAAAATCACTTAAGAACGGTTTCACCGATTTGGCCAATATTTTTTTAAATACTGACCAGAAATCAATTTATGTTTTTACGGAAATAAAAATTGGCGTAGACTAGAAAACTACATCTTTGCACCAGTAACCCCCTTATTAATATACATAGTTTAGCGAAATACAGGATGGATTGGAGTAGTGGGCGTGGTACAATTATTATCGTCTACCAGGAGATCTGCAATACATAGAGTCTTGAAACATTGCACAAGTAACCCTCATACTAATGTGCATAGTCTGAGCACTACAATAGGTAAAGTCACAAATAACTCTTATTTTAATGTGCATAGTCTGGAAGAATACAGACTGGATTGAGATAGCGGGCATGGTACCTCACATACAAAGTGGAAAATTACTATCGTTTACCTAGAGAACTACAATAGGTAGAGTGGGAGTGGCACCTTTCATAAAGATTAAAATATTATCGTGTTATTATGCATTGTCTAGCAAAAAACAGATTGGATGGGAACAGTGGACTTAGTACCTTGCATATAAACTGAAACAGTTTTGTTTGGGAATTGCCTGGGTTTACGAGTTAAAGGTTAGCCATACTTTTCTTCCACGTGCTTATTGTATTTTTTGTGGATGGGTGTAGCGAAGCGCTCTGAGAATAGCTAGTTTGAAATAAAATAAATGATCATTTGAGAAAAAAAGATTTGAACTGTATAATAAAACAGTAACTTTTTTCCTGTCTGTCTGTCTACGTTCGCATCACGTAAAAACTACTGGATGGATTTTTACAAAATTTTGTGAGGAGGTACCTTAGAAGCCTGATTAAAATTTAAGATACCTTTTTTCCGTAAAAATTTCTTATTTCCAAGAAAAAGTGGAGAAAAAGCAGTGAAAGTACGCCGATTAATTTTACCGACTTAAAGGTACTGCATACTTTAAGGCATCTTTTATTTTTTAAAGCGGAATATTTTAAACACGGTTGCGCAACAGATGGCGCTGTTTTGAAATAATGACAAAATATGAATTACTTACTGCCAAATAGCGAATTGAATAAAATTTGTATTTGACTTTTATTTTTACTTTGTGGACTACATTGTTATTAAAATATTTTAAACACCTTTTACAGAGCTTTGCACTATTTTTTAAAATTTTACATAAATTTTAGAATTGTATTCAAGGATGGGTACCTTTATATAAAGTAAAGTCTTTTCTTAAAATTCGCTTTGGATTACTTCAAAACAAAATATAACGAAATATGTTCAGGACGCACACAACGGGCACAGCTGTTAGATAATAAATTTAAATCTCTCCCTAACTTTTGAGAAAAGTTTGAAAATTAGGCTTAATATCAAACTAAAAAAAATCAAATTTCCAACGTTTGGCGTTGTGTTTGTTGGGCGCACACAATCCTTCTAGTATTACTCGGTTCTCATCTCTTTAAATTCCCCTAAATGTATGCACTCTTGAAGGCTTTCGATTGTAAACTAAAGTGCGATTAAGTGAGTGTATGTGTGTGTGTGTGTGTGTGTGTGTGTGTGTACATATTTCAAGTTATGCATGTTTGAATATGTAAACATTTTTTTGTAGATTTTTGCTGTGTTTGTGCCAATTCCAATATTTATGTAATAAAAATTCAATTTAGCAAAAGTTAAACATTATTGGCAAACAGAGAACCATTAAACGTATGAGTGCTACAACAATGTGTAGGTGGATTGGATGTGTAAATGTGGGTGTTGAAGATAGCCAAAATATAACTTTTCGTACAGATGCTTAAAAGCCTAAAAACATGTAAAAAATTATTTTAATAAATTCAATTTTGACTTAATAATATTCAATTTTAAATTAATAAAGAGACACCCACATGAAAATTATTTTTTAAAGATCTTTTCTTAATGACCCCCGCAAAATATTCAATTTTGTTTAGATTTTAACTCTAAACATTCGGCATATCAGAAAATCGCTTATTCAAAGAAAAAACATAATTGGAGTAACCGTAATTGTAATGAAGTTATTGTTAGAAACATATTGTAATAATTAAATATGATTATAAGGTGATAACAAATTATTATATTATGATCAAATATAAACTTTAATTGGTTGAATTAAGTAAGCATGAACATATTGTATGATCAAAGAGAAAAATATAATATAGTCATAGTCATAGTGCTTCCTTAGACTAACTGGTATTGCTATATTCCTCACCAATAATCAGTCACAGAGATTTGGGGAAATCTCTGTAAGGCCTACCGATTTCTGTGGTACCACTCGTTTGAACACTGATCAGACCTTATAGGTTTTTATCTTCCAATTTGAAGCCGTTTGCAAGGCTCGAGAAATTGTTACCCCATATACCTCGGAATCATTGGCGTCAAGGTGTTAGAAGTCAACAAGACAATATGCCACCGGGAAGAAAAGTCCGAGGTATATAAGTAATATTTATTGCTGGGAATTTTCCATGAAAAAAAAAAAAAACGCTGGACTTTTTAAACTTCATGGGATGGTACCGACACGCTGTAGGTTCTATCGAATATCGTTATCACATTGAACTGGCTGATTTACGTTCAATGAAAATAAATGGTGAGAGACCTGTGGAACTACACGCGGCCAAAATTAACGCTGAGGCAGGCACATTCGTTTGCTTTTGTTTTTTTTTTAATATTAGGTTTGATCCATTATATTAATTACAAAAAAAAAAAAAAAAGAGACGGTCAACGCCTTAAAGTCACATTCGTTTAGCTTGCAAAGCATTCTTAGCTAGACTCGATGCTAATATCCGCGCTAAAGTGGCTACATCGAACGATAACTTATGGGTACTTGACATAATATTAAATAACCAGCTGTGCCCACACACGTTGTGTGCGTCCTGACAATATTTTGTTCGATTTTGCTTTGAAAGTAATCCACACCAAATTTTAAGACTCCTACCCATTTATATAAAGATAAAGGTACCCATCCCTGGATAAAATTCTAAAATTTATATAAAATTTCGAAATTTATTGTAAAGATCGGTAACAGGTGTTTAAAGTATTTTAATAACTAATGTAATACCACAAAGTAAAAATACAAATCAAATGAAAATTTTATTCAATTGGCTATTTGGCAGTAAGTAATTCATATTTTGTCATTATTTTAAAACAGCGCCATCTGTTGCGCAATCGTGTTTAAAATATTCCGCTTTAAAAATAAATGATGCCTGAAAGTATGCAGTACCTTTAAATCGGTAAAATAAATCGGCGTACTTTCACTGCTTTTTCTGCACTTTCTCTTGGAAATAAATTATTTTTGAATCTGTATACTTAGGTACCTTCTCACAAAATTTTGTTAAAATCCATCCAGTAGTTTTTATGTGTTGCGAACACGGACAAAAAGGCAGACAGACAGACAGGAAATGAGTTACTGTTTTATTATATGTATAGATTGAATTCCCAAAAAATTTTATAAACAAACTAGGAACTAAACCAAAAAAATATATTTTTCGAAAACACTCCTAACCTTTTCTGACTTTCTTAAAACCACTCCAACCCTTCGGTGTACCGCTATCTTTTGCGAATAAACCGAAAACCATAAAATATTAAAATATGATGAAATAAATAGCAAAAAATAAATAAAAATAGACCATAACTATATATGTGACCCGGTATATAAAAAGGAGGCTTATGACTCAAAAAAAAAAAAAAAATTCGAATAATTAGGTGTCAAAGATCAACATAGCATTTCGTCAGTTTCTTAGTAGTTTTTCTTTTGCATTATGAACAGTCATGCCCAAAAGGTAACCAAAAAATGCAAAAGAGCATATATGAGATAAGTTCGTGTGTGTATATGTGTTTTTAAATTTTTCAATTCCATTTATTATCTTGATTCTGGATTTTCGATAAAATTCTGTTTTCTTTCATTTGTGCTCTTCTTTCTCTACATTTTTAGTACACTTCTAAGCAAGTTAGGACTTTCTAGTTTTCACCACGTGAAAGAGCGTCTCAAAAACTATCGAAATCAAAAACAAAAATGGCCGGGTCACCTATCATTTCTTGAAAGAGATTACAAAAAAGTAGAACACCACACAAATTTGTGCAACAGTCCACTAGTTTTATTAATTTAAAAAAAAATTTAGGATCTCTAGTTCCTTGTTCACTTAATTTTTCTAAGAACTGCTCTTTATGTAAATAGAATGTTTTATTTTAGAATTTTTATTTTTGCATAAAATCTTTTGCAACATCTCACTATCTTATTTATTTTTATTTTTATTTTTATCCTTTCCTAAATAGTGGAAATAATGTAAACTTCGTACTAAAATCAATTTCAATTTCATCTTCTGTTACTTGCAACTAAAATGGTATTATGATGAAGATATAGATTTCCTTTCTTAACTTGCAATTGTTCTTTTTGTTGTTCATTTGCCCCTGCGGCAAAGAAAAAAGGATTATTTGCAAAATAAATTGTAAGAAAATTGTATGAAATGCAAAATACGCAAAATATTGTTGTTACTCTGGCAATAATACTAAACTGATTTTGAGATTAAATTTTGAAAGAAAAAACTTATTTTTATCTTTAAGACTTAGCAACACTAAAAGGAAAAATTGCTTCAAGAAGCAAACAGAAATTAAGCTGATATTTATTTATACGGAAGAAAAAAAGTGATAATTTTTTTTTTTCATAAAAATATACAGAATGTTTATTCCAGAAATATAACACAGTGCAACACGGAAAAAAATAACCATATACGGACACCACTACGTGATAAAAGACCAAAAAAAAGACCCCTGTCTCCCAGTTTTGCCCAAAGTCCTCCAGGTTTTTTTTTTTTATGGGCCCTCCAAGATGTGGGGTCTCGATGTCATTTTTGCAAAAAATGATCATTTCCTCAAGCTCATATTTTGCAAACCGTTTGAAATTTTGATATACTCTCTGAGGCAAAGTTGTAGCTCTTGTCATAAAGACAAGAGCTACAAGCTAAAGACAAGCTAAAGACAAGCGCTACCTTAGGTAGCCGCAAAAGTGAAAAATTTCCCGAAAATTTTTAAATTCATTTCGGCTACCTAAGCGCTACCTAAACGGTGTTAAGAATCATTCCTAGGAAGTTCATATGTTCTAGAAAGTTGTTTATTGAGATCTAAGGTTCCATTTTGTAGTTGATTGTTTCCTTGAATTTTGAACGGTTTGCTACCTATGGACCTGAACAGGGGAAAAAAGGTAAAAAAATTGAATTTTTTAAAGTTTTTTTTTTCGATTTTGACCTTGAAGATGAAGTTTTTTTGATTTTATATGTTAACAATTTTTGTTCTTTATGACAAGAGCTACAACTTTGCCTCAGAGAGTATATCAAAATTTCAAACGGTTTGCAAAATATGAGCTTGAGTAAATGATCATTTTTTGCAAAAATGAGATCGAGGCCCCACATCTTTGAGGGCCCATAAAAAAAACCTGGAGTACTTTGGGCAAAACTGGGAGACAGGGGTCTTGTTTTTTTTGGTCTTTTATGACGTAGTGGTGTCCGTATATGGTTATTTTGCCATGACTTAAAAAAATTGCACAGTGTGTAATAGAATTTTGTGAAAATGGTAAATTTTTGTGAAAATGGTAAATTTTTGTGAATATGGTAAATTTTGTGAAAATAAGAATTTTGTTAAAAACGGAATTTTTTTTAAAAGGTCTTTTTGTGAAATAGATAATTTTGGTAAAAAAGGAACTTTTTACCCAAAAAAATGTTGGGAAAAATAGGAAAAGGGATATTTGCAAAAAGAGGCTGTTGAAGAATAGGATTTTCGTTTGTTTTGTGAAATTGGTAAATTTTGTAAAAATGAGAATTTGTTAAAGACGAATTTTTTTTTTACAAAATGTTGCCCAAAAAAAAAGTTCCGAAAAAAATAAAAAAATAAAAAAGGGATATTTGTAAAAGAGGCTTTTTAAGAATAGATTTTTTGTTAAAAAATAGACTATTTGCAAAAGAGGTACTTTAAGTAAAAAAAGTACTAGAAAAACAAAACCTTTTTTTTTCGAAAAATGGGACAGGTATTTTAAGTAAAAAAAGTGCTAGAAAAAAACCTCTCTTTAGTAAAACGGGGTATAATGTCAGAAACGGAGCGTAATGTAATGTAAAACAAGAATGTTTAGCAAAAATTGTCCTTTTGGTGTTTAAAATATTTTAATAACAATGAAATTCCACAAAGTAAAATACAAATTAAATACAAATTTTATTCAATTGGCTATTCGGCAGTAAGTAATTTATATTTTGTAATTATTTTAAAACAGCGCCATCTTTTGCGCAGCAGTCGTGTTTAAAATATCCCCCTTTCACAAAAAAAGGTGCCTTAAAGTATATAGTACCTTTAAATCGTTAAACAAAATCGGCATACTTTCACTGCTTATTCTCCACGTTCTCTTGGAAATGAGATATTTTTGCAGAAAAAAAAGAACCCATATTTTAATCAGGATACTAAGGTACCTTCTCACAAAATTTTGTTATAATCCATCCAGTAGTTATTACGTCACGGGAACACAAAAAAAGAGAAAGACAGACAGACAGGAAATGGGTTACTATTTTATTATATGTATAGATAAACTATAACTCTGCCTGTTGGAATTTACAGGCACGACCTTAGTTTCTTTATTGCCTGATGGGTAGACCATTTGTAGACTTTGTATGTATGGCTGGGTGTGTTGTACGAAATCAAAATAATGGAAGTAAATTATCATTTATTCAAAAAGAAACTTTTCATATATTTCTGTATTTGTTTATGAGTGTTAGGTGCCTTTATTATAACTTGTCATTCTATACATTTGTTTAACTAATTTAAGGGTGCACTTTAATAACTGAAGCTCTTTGCTGTTAGAAGAATCGTTTTTAATTGAAACTTCCTTGTTGCACCATTATCAAAGTAACACTATTTGAAAAACTCAGTTTTGTTTAAAATTTTACAGTGGTTAGAAGACGCCTTGTGGTTTTATATTTTTCTTTATGTAACAAAAGAATAAAGTTTACAAAAGTAGTTCTGCTAGTAGTTATTTAGACATTTTTTTGTATTATTTCCTTTCCTTTGTATTATTTTTCTGCTTTCTTTTTCCAGGAAAAGAAAAGGTATTAGAACGTAATAAAAAGTACAAAAGAAAAAAATTTTCAGTTTATGGGAAACAAAAGTTAAGTACAAAAATAAAATGTAGAAAAAAAATATTTCAATTTTAAAATATTGAAACGAATTAGTTTTCGGCTTGAGATCGTATACCGAGTTGAAAGAATATCTTTAAAATTAAGTGATTAATTTTTAGAGCAGAATGCAAAGCTTTTTCTGGACGTCTACCTATTACTTCATTAATTCTTTGTAACTTTCTTTAAAAATTAATCAACTAATTTGAAAAATATGCTTTCAGCTCTCTGAAGAAATGGAGATGCGAACTCGTGTCATAAAATATTCAGTTCAGTAAACCATAAGTATTTAAAATTTACCCGAGGAGTAAAGGAACCTGACTTGTCACGTAACTAGTTCTTAAGTGATAGAGGGATCTGTCATTTTAACATGACGATAGTCTAGGAGAGAGTCAATTGACACCAATACGTTAATTTGTGATATGTGTTAAAGTGCTTGTTTAATGACAATTTTTTTAATTTTTATAATACGAGTATTCTTAAACAAATCGTTGTAATCTTTTAATCATTTCCCAAAACGTCCTTTTTTTATCATGGTTTAATTTTTTTTTTTTTTAATATGCGCGAATCATCCTTCCGACATGCACTTAATCGAGTTATTTTTAAATAAACTCCCTTTATTTAATGTACGTTGTGTTCTCTGCATTAAATTTTTAATTATTTATTTATTTATTTCACTTTACGTAAAAAACTACTTCTATTATTCACTCTATACACTCTTCGATTCATTATTGTTTTTTTATTTTCGCTAAATTCATTATTTGCTTGCTTCTTGCGTTAAGCTCCTTTGTTTTCTTTAAATGCAAATTGAAATTCCTTAACATTTCTTTAGTACTTTTTTAAGCATTCAATCTTTTGTGAACGAATCTAAAACTATATTGAGCTGCATAATAAAATCCTTGCGTTCAGTATTTTTCTCCTTTTAAGAAAGGCTATTAAACATTCGAAAATAAAAAAACTTAATTGAAATGTTTATACATCTTGAAAATTGTTTAATTCAAAAATTCAATTAAAAAGCTATTAATGAAATTTTCTTAACAGAGTTTGAAAGGTGTAAATCATTATTAAATTTAAGTAAATCCAACAAACAAATACGCAGGATGCCTTAGACAAAAGTAAACAAAAATCGATTACAAAAAATTGCAAAATTCACTCTATATTTAAAAAAAATATTTATTTTTTAATGAGTTTTAAAGTAAGGCTCAAGTTTATTTATTTTTTGGTTGAAAGAATATTTTTTAAAAATTATGTGATTATTTTTAAAGAATAATAGGAAACGGTTAATTATACGTTAGCAGAATGTAATGCATTCAATGGATCGCTACATATTTATATATATTTATACATATTTATTTTTCTAAAAGTACTTTGTCTTCTTTTTTCTAAAAATATTTTTGCAGAAGGTTTTCTTAAAAAAAGAACCTATTACAAAAAGTACCTTTTTACAAAAAACACCTTTTTACAAAAAGTTACTTTTACAAGAAGTATCGTTTCAAAAAAATATCTTCTTACAAAAAGCATATTTTTGTTGCAAAAGTCTTCTTTCTTAATTTATTCTAAAAATAACCAGCATTTTTATAAAAAGTACTTTTTTACAAAAAGTACCTATTACAAAAATTACATTTTTACAAAAAACACCAAACAAAAAGTTTCTTTCACAAAAAGTATCTTCTTAAAAAAAGTACCATTTCAAAAAAGTATCTTCTTACACCTATTACAAAAAGTACCTTTTTACAAAAATTATTATTATGATTATGAAAAGTATCTTCTTACAAAAAATACCATTTCAAAAAAGTATCTTTTTACAAAAATTTAATAATGATTTATTCAAAAGTCTTCTTTCTTAATTTCTTATAAAAAAAACCAGCTTTTTTACAAAAAATTTGTTTTCTTCAACTAAAATTCAGTTTTGTCAAAAAAGTAATCATTATCAAAACTAATTCTGCTACAAAAGTACTTTTACTGGCTTTTTAGACAAAAGGGACTTTATAAAAAAAAACCACCAAAAAGATAATTAATATAAAATACCCCTTTTTTAACTAAAGGGTATTTTATATTAAAAGGGTATCTTTTATTTCAAAATTAGTTTGAGGGAAGCAATGAAGTCCTTTTTAAGAGTGTTTTTTAACTCGATCTTCTTAACAAAAAGTTAAAAGGCTGAGCTTTCTATTGCAAATGTGATTTAGAAAAAATATTTTTTTAAAATACATAAGAAAAATTTGTTTTTACATAAAATCGCCTTATCAATATTTTACTATTTTTTCAAAATAAGTCCCTTTTTATAATAAAGAGCTCCTTTTATTATGTTAATAATTTTTTTAAGACAGTTTTTTTTACGAAAAGTCATATTTACATTAAGTACCGTTCGCCACAAAATCTATGTTAGCAAAAAATTTAAATTATTCTAAAAACAGCCCTTGTTTCAGAAGGGCCCTGTTTCATTAAAGTCTTAATTTTGCACAAAAACCTATTTTTCCCAATAACTTCCTTTTAATACATTAATTCTTTGTTTTTTCTTCGTAAAATGTTACATTAAGTACCTTTTTGGCAAAAAGTCCTTTTTTTATTAAAAATTTTATTTTTTACATCTGGTTCATAGGAACGTATGTTTTATTATTTTTATAAAAAGCCAGCCTTTTTGTTTTTCAACAAAGAGTCACCAGCGTTTTTGTTTTTTTAACAAAAAGTCGAGAAAATACCCTTTTTCCACAAAAATTTCCTGTTTTCTTTTTTCAATAAAGTCTAGTATAAAACTAAGTTGATTGTATTTGTTCCTTCATTAAATGAAATACTGTCTTTATAGGGTTGGCGAGCGTTTTTGAATAGAGCATATTATCACCCTATTGAACAAATTACTTGAACCCATTGCTATTTATATTAAAACTCCTAATACTAACTATCCAATAATATCTAAAAATTGTCTCTTGATAATGATGTCCTCAGATCGAAAGCGATCCAAAACTATAACAAACAAACAGTCAGTGACGACAACAATTAAATATTAAAAAGGTTTAAAAAAAAAAAAATTGTACCAAAAAAGTACTTTTACAAAAAATACTTTTTTTTAGAAAATAACTTTGTTTTTTTTTAAATACTGAGTTCTTTTGTCCTCAAAACATTTGCCGTTTTCACAAAAAGTAACTTCTTCACAAAAAAGCACCTTTTTTTAATAATATTCCTATTTTTATTACTAAATCTGAAAAATAGTAATAAAGTCTATAAACAAAAAAATATATTTAGCAATAATTAAAGTAAAATATTAATAATAATAATAATAATAATAATAATAATAATAATAATAATAATAATAATAATAATAATAATAATAATAATAATAATAATAATAAATAATAAATAGTAAAATAAAAAACAAAACGTAGTAAATTTCGTTTTATTTCACAATTAGCTGTGCCTACACACGTTATGTGCGTCCTGACAATATTTTGTTCGATTTTGCTTTGAAAGTAATCCAAACCAAATTTTTAAGACTCTTATAGTGCTTCACGTGTACGTATTTACTATATCAAGGTACCCGTCCCTGGATAAAATTCTATAAATTCCAAAAATTTTTGTAAAGCTCCGTAAAAGGCGTTTAAAATAACAATGTAATTCCAAAAAGTACAAATACAAATCAAATACAAATTTAATTCAATTGTCTATTTGACAGTAAGTAATTCATATTTTGTCATTATTTTAAAACAGCGCCATCTATTGCGCAACCATGTTTATAATATCCCGTCTTCAGTTTATTTTGTCATTATTTTAAAACAGTGCTATCTGTTGCGGAACTATGTTTAAAATATGCTACCTGCAATTCATTGTTTTTCATTATTTTAAAACAGGGTTTAAAATAACCCGCTTCCAAAAAAAAGATGCCTTAAAGTATGCTGTACCTTTAAAGCGGTAAAAAAAATTGTGTACTTTCACTGCTTTTTCTCCACTTTCTCTTGGAAATAAAATATTTTTGCGGAAAAAATAATCCTGTAATGGAATTGGGATATTAAGGAACCTCCTCACAAAATTTTGTTAAATCCATCCAGTAGTTTTTACGTCTTGTGAACACAGACAGAAAGACAGACAGATAGATAGACAAGAAATGAGTTACTGTTTTATTTTATGTATAGATGGAACGAATTCGAAAACGTAAAAAACATTATTATTGAGTTCTTTTGTCCTCAGACATTAGTAAAGAAATAAACCATAAAACGGGTAATAAATATGTGTCCGTTTTAGTACTTTTTTTCACAAGAAATTTTGCCGATAACAATACGAAAAACAGCATTTAATCTTTAGATTATTTGTAAAAGATCTTTTCTTTTCTTCTTTCCACACAATCGGTTATTTGTACTTCTTGTAATAATATTGTTTTTTTTTCATTGTAATTTATTTTAATGATTTACCAGGAAAATAATAATAACAGCGACGGATGGGTTACATTAAATAACATTTGCATGAATTATTTAAAAGGGAAGTCGAAAAGAGAAAATATATTGCAAATATTCTTTTATTATTTGCATTCCTTAAACAAAGAAGGGGTTGAAAGGGTTGAAGAAAATGTGACAAGGGTGTTCAGAAAATATGCAACGAGGTTGGGAGTGTTTTTGTAGCTTTTTATTTGTAAAACAAATAATATTTAATATAAAACTGTGACAACAGCAGCGAAAATTATCTTCTTTATGTATAATAAAACAGTAACTCATTTGCTGTCTGTCTTTCTGTTTGTGTTTCCATCACATAAAAACTACTGGATGTATTTTACAAAATTTAATGAGGAGGTACCTTAGTATCCCAATTCCAATAAATTATACTTTTTTCCTCAAAAATATATTATTTCCAAGAAAGCGGTATATTTTAAACTCGATTGTGCAACAGATGGCGCTCTTTTAACAAATCACAAAATGATTTGAAAGAGGGATATTCTAAACACGGTTGCGCAATAGATGGCGCTGTAAGTAATTACTAAATATGAATTGCTTACTGCCAAATATCCAATTGAATAAAATTTGTATTTGATTTATATTTTTACTTTGTGGACTTACATTGTTATTAAAATATTTTAAACACGTTTTACAGAGCTTTACAATAACTTGTAGAGTTTCATAGTTTTATAAAAATTTTAGAATTTTGTCCAGTGAAGGGTACCTTTATATAAAGTAAATACGTAAGAATCTTAAGATTTGGTGTGGACTACAGTCAAAGCGAAATCGAATAAATTATTGTCCGGACGCTCAAAATGTGTGTGGGCACAGCTAGTATATAATAAGTTCAGTTACATAGAGAGTTTACATGTAGTTCTAGTAATAGCATTTTTCTTAGACCAAAATTTCCTGTAAAATGTGGCCCAATGCTACATATTTACAGTCTCAGCCGCTTCATTCATGCAATGAAAATACATAGTTGAGGTAATCATAATGTAAAAGCAACATATGATTGATTTATAAGGTTTTAGTTCAACCATATTTTAATTATTAACATATTAATATTTTTATTTTTAAGTAAGACAATAATATGATTCTAACCATATTATTGTGTTACTTAAAAATAACATTATAAATAAAACATTTTATTGTGAAATAAATTAAATAAATATCGTAAGATATATGTATAAAAACTTACGATATTTGTTTATATAAACATATTTATTACTTTAGTTTCTAAGCATTTGATACAAGAAATGAATTCATAAATTTTAAATTTTTGAAAGATAAACCCATAAAACTAGATTCTAATAATTTGAAAAAAAAAACTAAACACAAAAATACCAAACAAAATTTGCGTGGCTATAGTCATACTGTGGTTACATACGAGCAAAATTATCATAATTTGACTACTCATAAAATATTATGGTTCTAAATACAATAATATTTTGGAATACTAATAAAACTGTGGTTATGATTTGAAAATTATATTGTTCAAACCAACCATGTTGCATTTTTTGGGTATAGTAACCGTTTAATGCTCAAATAGTAACGAAAACTTGTTTATCGTGATCATAGGAATGATTAAAACAACTATCATTTGTTCAGCGCAACCACATATTGTTACAGAGAACATCAAATGGTTCCATAACCATGTTTTTTCCCGTGAATTTTGTTAAAATTTTATAGTAGTCTGCAGTGTTGAATAAGAGGGAGGCAGTGCTAACTATGAGGGCAGTTTAAAAATCAAAGAGTTTTGGAACCTGCTCTTCTGGCAAAAATTAAATTATTAAAAAAGATAATGATTTATATTAATAAATTTTATATTAATAAATTTGATTATTTATAGTAGACTAGCTGTGCCCACACACGTTGTGTGCGTCCTGAAAATATTTTGTTCGATTTTGCTTTAAAGGAATCCACACCACATTTGAAGACTGTTATGTATTTACTTTATATAAAGGTACCCCATCCCTGAATAAAATTCTAAAATTTATTTAAAATTCTAAAAATTATTGTAAAGCTCTGTCTCTAAGAGACATACAGGAAATAAGTTACTCACTTATTTTAAAACAGAGCCATCTGTTGCGCAACATTGCCTTAAATAAAAGATTCCGTAAAGTATGCAATACCTTTTAAACGGTAAAAAAATCGGCATACTCTCTCTCACTGCCTTTTCTCCACTTTGTCTTGTAAATAAAATATTTTTGCAGAAAAAAAAGTATCCTATATTGGAATCAGGATACTAAAGTACCTTCTCACAAAAGTTTGTTAAAATCCATCTAGTAGTTTTTACGTGATGTGAACACAAAAAAAGAAAGATATACAGACAGACAGACAGCGAATGAGTTACTATTTTTATTATATGTGTAGATATATTTTATATCTATTCACACCATTCAAAAAAATTGCTTCTCTTACAGCCTTTATTGTTATTTAATGTTATATTTGAATGACTCCTAAATAATTTAACCTTACGTCTATCTATAATATTCTCTGTATTTATTGAATTGAATTATATTGCCTTCTGTCAAAATTATTTGTAAATAAATTTCTATAAATTCTTCCAATATCCTTTAAGCTTATGAAAACATAATCTTGCTTTGATTAAGGCATTAAGTAGTAGTCAGTCTGCCAAGAGGTTTTTACTCTTAACAATTTTCATACAACAAACCCACTCACTCACACAAACAAAAAACCCTTAGACGAACAGATAGAAATATAATTTCGTTTTGCTGGCCAGAGTATCAAGGCAACCTCAATAAAGTGGGAGTTTTTCGTGTTGTTGTTTCTCTGAAATAAATTACAATAACGTAAACAGTTTCTTTGATATGACAAAAAGATAAATTGAAATAAATAAACAAGCATAATATTGTATGCTATATAATGGTCGTTGACATTTTGTGAATTTTCTTTTTGCTCTATTTTCTCTTTCTGAAATCTAAAAATCCTTAATTCCAGGAACATTTGTTGTGTAGGAGTTTATTTATTTGGAGAAAAAAAAAACGAATATCCCAAATAAGCCAGAAAATATGTTGGCAAGCAATATAATTTGAATTTTAAGACATTAAGTTAACAAGAAGAAGGACTAAATAAAATTTAAAATAAATTTGTGAATAAAGTTATTCCACATTATCTCACACTTAAACATTTTAACCATTCAAAAGCATATTCTATATTTAAATTTCAATTTAGTTTATTTTGGTTTTCTCATTATTATTAATGTACAAAAACAGCATGTCTGAAGCTCATGTACGTTCGCTACTTTACCAATTAGGACTACTTCAAAATTATTTTTTCTATTTATTTATTTTTTTAATGTTACAAAACAATTACAAATTATATTCTAAAGTGAAAACACCCAGAGTTTTTAGTGGGAATCGAACCCACAATCTCACACTGAAAGACTAGTAAACCATCCACTAGCTTACCGAGGCAACCAACTACAAAAATTTTACAAATGTTTGATGTGAAAGTTATTTATTTAAAATTACTATATCTTAAGAAATAAACATATTATGCAGCTTATCATTATATCCTTCATTTCACCACCGGTCTTATCTCTATTCTAGCCCTTTCCCCAAGAAAGTAACTAAAATAATTGGTAGGCATATTTGCCTAAGTGTTACTTCCCTGTAAAAAAAAAACAAGAAAAAAAATCTGGAGTGACCTACACTCAACTTTACCATACCCAATGAAAGCAGATATTTGTATGTATATATTACTTAAAGAATATAAGATCAATGTTTATTCGAATCGAAAAATGCATTATTTTCGGTTTGGGGTTTTAAATAAACAACCCCTTGTCTCTTTGCGATTATGTCCAAAATTTATACAGCTGCTCATCTCCATAAACCAAAGGCACATACTGAATTTCATTTTCATATGTCGTACGGTATGACCTGAATAACGTTCACAAAATTTGGGAGTAGGTAAACTACCCCTTGCTCCCTCCCGATTATGCCCAAAATTTATACAGCTCTTTATCTCCATATACCAAAGGCACATACTGAATTTCATTTTGATATGTCATACGTTATGACCTGTATAGCGTTCACAAAATTTGGGAGTAAGTAAACTACCCCTTGCTCCCTCCCGATTATGCCCAAAATTTATACAGCTCTTTATCTCCATATACCAAAGGCAGATACTAAATTTTATTTCAATATGTCATACGGTATGACCTGTATAGCGTTCACAAATATTTGGAAGTAAGTAAACTACCCCTTGCTCCCTCCCGATTATACCTAAAATGGATACAAATCTTTATCTCCATATACCAAAGGCAGTTACTTAATTTCATTTTAATATGCCATACGGTATGACCTGTATAGGTTACCCAAAATTTAGACAGATCTTCATCTCCATAAACCAAAGGCACATTCATCTGCTTATACTAAAGGTACATACTGAATTTCATTTTGATATGTCATACGGTATGACCTGTACAAACTCCACAAAAATAGTGGCATACACAAACAGACATCATCGCGAAAATAGCCAAAATAGATTCAGGACACCTCAAAACGTAAAAATCCTTCGAAATCCCGATCTCGATTTTTTTCACGATTTCTATACTTTACCTTATACTACGTAAGGTAACGTAAAAAAATAAATTGTTAATTCTTTATGCGTTAAGATTTGTGCAGAAAAATATTGTACGAAAACCCATCCCTATTTTATATGATTAAAAAGTGTATTTATGTTGAAAATACTTTATTACAAAGCAACCCCTTACACTTTCATTTTGTTAAAAAATAGCTCTCTAAGAGTCCTTAAAAAAAAAGAAACCCATGAACATGTATTCGTTTCATACATCTTTAAGCATCAATTGACCATTTGATATGAATTCATCATGAGCAAAAAAGAACAAAAAAAAAAAAAAAAACGAAAAAAGTAAAACATAACATCTTACTCCTCCAAAGCATCTTTCGTCCCTGATCTCATATCGCAAAATGAGAAGAATATATTTTTTTTAATACTTGTTGTAGAGAACAAAAATTATTTTCGTTGTATAAACAAATAATTGTTGCAGCTGTATGAGTTTATGAAGGTTGTTTACATCAATAGTGGAAGCGGACGTTGCCTGCCAGCAGGCAAAAAATACATGTGTTTCTTATTCATGAAACATGGCACACATACATACACACATAAATTTGGTATATATTATCCAGGCATGGGAATTATTAAAAATCTAGAATTACATAATGCTTAATATTTTGCTGGCATTATCATTATTGCCAATAATGCTAATGGTTTTTAATTAAATCGCTTCATTGGTAATTATACTAAATACTAATAATTATACTTAATACTATTATGAAATACCAGGGTTCCGAATTTTGCATTTATGAGTGTTGAAATTTCAACATTTAAGATATTTCTCATAAATGAGATTTTTAAAATTTTGTATTTGTTTTCACGGTCACAAATGAGCAACTAAAAACCTGCCTACGATCACACATGAATGAGTGTAGCTGTTTGTGTTTTTTTTTTAGCTCACATACATGAAAGGTGAAAAACGAAGAATATCCATATTATTTTTATGTGATAAGTAATGAATTAGCTCATTCTAATTAATGTTCTTTTACATAAATCATTGTACCATTTTTTCATTTATGAACCTTTAAACCGATAAAATTGCATGATTTCACTCCCTTTTTTCTCCAATGTTACTTGGAAATGAGATATTTTTGCGGAACAAAAGTATGCTATATTTGAACCCGGATACTAAGGTACCTCCTCACAAAATTTTATTAAAATTCATCCATTAGTTTTTACGTGATGTGAACACAAAGCGACAGACAAAAATTCTAAAAAAAAAAAATTTCAAAAAATATTTCATATACAGAAATGGTCCTGTTACAGTTTTATAGTTAATATGTATAGATGATTTCGATCTCGACTAACTGGTATATCGTGTTATGCTTTAAATTGTAATTGCAGTTTCTAAGCGCCGTAGTTAATTGCAAATAATTCCAATGAATTTTTAATATCAATAAAAAAAGTCCCATGTATGATGGTATGTATCACCACACATCTAACCATTCTC
Source organism: Phasia obesa (assembly GCA_949628195.1). Classification (NCBI taxonomy): domain Eukaryota; kingdom Metazoa; phylum Arthropoda; class Insecta; order Diptera; family Tachinidae; genus Phasia; species Phasia obesa. The sequence continues at coordinate 11,171,759 of OX451219.1, forward strand.
TCATGTAGACCTTGTCATAAAAATGTTTCCTTTAATAGTTACACGTATCTAAAGGATATTTATATTATTTTATCTCTAAGCAGAAAGCCATTAACGCTTATAAATGATATGATCATATATGTATGTTGCAGTGTAGATGTATTGCATTTAACACATACTTACAAATTTAAAGTTTAATGTTATGATGAAGTACACGAGATGCCATTGTCCTGTATCTCCTCTCCATTTTTCCCATCTTTAGTATTGGTCTATATAGCTGTTTCTGTTAATGGCCATCAACAAACGAAAAAATAAATAAAACAAACTGCAACGAATCAAATGGCCATTGGCAGAATATTTAAAAAAAAATTTTTAATATTTTAGTATTTTTAAACATAAAGTTTAAACCGGAAAATTAGGTATCAAAATAATGTTTTTTGAATATGAAAGAGTTAGTTTTTAATATACAAAGCCTTAAGCCTGTAATTCTAAATTATGTTTAAAGGCAAAAAATTTTAAATTAATTGTTTTAAAATTGATCTAAGTAAGATACTTAGAGATGGGGCCGCGAGGCCCTAATCTGACTGTAGTCTTACCTCAATACGTAGACCAATGCCCTTAGAGCTTATAGCGAGAAACTAAGCAGCAATTTTAGAACATGATTTGCAAGTCCATGTTTATACCATTTGTTTAGGAGTTGTAGACCATTTAAATTTCAATGCACCATTGATTTCATTTTCACTGCAACAATGCATAATGACACTGGACCAAAAAAATCCCTTCCTGCCATTTGGTCCAAACAACAGCCATCACGTAACTCCCCTAAGGTTCTGACCAATAACCGAACACAGGAACCTTAGATCCGCATAGTTCAGCCGGTTTCCATAGTACCCGTCGTTACTGATCAGATGAGAAGAATCCAAAAATAAAATAATCGGGAAAGAGAGACACCTCTGGATACTCCGGTTCAGTTTAACCACGGAATATTTACTCGTTTGTATTTATTAAATATTACAATGCATTATGCTCTAATTGAAATTATTAAGCAGAGTAATAAAGACCTTCACTCGTTATAGTAAATCGAGTCTTTGGTGAGAATCGAACCCTCAGCCCACAGACTAGCACACTACCTACTAGCCTACAGAGGCATCCTAACCACCGAATAGAAACAATACTTCTGTGTAGAGACGTAAAGCAGATACTCGGCTGTAACCTACACCATGAATTTCATTCTGAAAGAAGGAGATACATCTTTCAGGTTACTTCAATTTGAGAGGTAGCAGAGGTCAGCTGGCGCATACGGGTACATTAGGTTGGGTGAGTGGAAAGACTACAGACCAAGACTTCGTTAAATTCGGGTATCATCCAACTGAGTTCAAAATTGTATAGAATAAAGCCTGCACGATGTGCCTGCTAACATGCAGAGCTCGTTTAATGTGGATGCTTAGCACTACCTAGCATTATACCTTAAAGCAGCAAGGCTGCTACTAAATGTGCATGTCATGATGGACTTCAGCTTAAAAGCTAGCGATTTTGTACACTTATTGATTAAATGTTTGTATATTTAGATTCCCACTATAATTGATATTTCTAGCTCTTTTGTTTTATATTAAAGAGAATTTTAATAAATTATAAAATACTAGCTGCGCCCACACACACGTTGTGAGTGTCCTGACAATGTTTTGTTCGATTTTGCTTTGAAAGTAATCTACACCAAATTTTAACACTCTCACGTATTCACTTTATATAAAGGTACCCATCCCTGGATAAAATTCTAAAATTTATATAAAATTCAAAAAGTTATTGTAAAGCGCTGTAAAAGACAGACAGGGAACTGAGGTACTCATTATTATAAAACAGCGCCATCTGTTGCACAACATTGCTTTAAATATACTGCTTGCAAAAATAAAAGATGCCTTAAAGTATGCAGTACCTTTAAATCGGTAAAAAAAATCGACATACTTCTTTCACAGCTTGTTTTTTCTTCACTTTCTCTCGGAAATAAGATATTTTCAAAAAAAGTATTCTATATTGGAATCCGCATACTAAGGTACCTCCTCAGAAAATTTTGTTAAAATCCATTCTGTAGTTTTTATGTGATGCGAACGCATACAGACAGACAGGAAATGAGTTACTGTTTTATTATACATACATATGTATATATATTTATTTCACCCAAAGGTAAAGAAAATAAGTTGCAAATAAAAACTGTGCAACTGAAATTCCTGAAAATCCACATAAAGCTGTTTTTGGTGGCCTTAGTATTTTAACACGTAGTATTCCTTGAAAAAGTAGAAAAATTACTCGAAAACTATGAGAAGTACTCAAACACGTGCACAAACTTAAAAATATGTTGAACATATATAAATTTTCATAGCATACTTTAAGGATGCAGAAAATGTTTTTTGTTTTATTTATTGCATTAACCTGTGTAAACGGTTTAAATAAAATTCTTTAGAATTTGAAGTCTTATTTTAATAAAAAATTAATGATTTTTTTCAAACGTGCGTGTTTATGTTACGTACATGATAAAGATGGCTTGCATATCAATAATTATAGATGTGTGTGTGTGTGCGGACAAACAGTTTTTTTTTTGTTAATGGTAAATTGACAAATTGAAAAACAACTTATTTTATAGTATTTTTCTATTTCTTTAAGGTCTTTATTTATAAAATAAATTTTTGCCAAGCATAAATTCTACAAGAAAAAAAATATTTCAAACTAGCTGTGCCCCCCACTTCATTAGCGTCCTTAAAATATTTTCTTCGATTTATCTTTGAAAGCAATCAACACCAAAAACTCTTGCTTTTCTGCATCGGTAATAGTTAATGTATTTACTTTATATAAAAGGTCTCATCCCTACAAAAATAAAAGACGCCTTAAAGTATGCATAGCTGTAAAATTGCGTATTTACGCTGCATTTTCTGCACTCTCTCTTGGAAATAAAATATATTTGCGGAAAAAAATTATCCTATATTTGAATCGAGATACCAAGGTACCTCCTCACAAAATTTTACTAAAATCAATCCAGCAGTTTTTACGTGATGCGAACACAGACAGAAAGGCAGATGGCGCTGTTTTAAAATAATGACAAAATATGAATTACTTACTGCCAAATAGCCAATACAGAGCAAAACTGCATAGCTTTATAATAATTTTTAGAATTTTATATAAATTGTAGAATTTTATCCAGGGATGGGTACATTTACATATATAAAGTAAATACGTATAGGTGAAGCACTATTAAACGATGGTTTTCATTAAAAATATTTTACTTAGGAAAGCAGGAGTAAATTTAGTGCCTTTATTTATTGGGTTTTTGAAAATTTCAAATTTCAAAAGAAGGCTAGTACTTTTTTTTTTTAAAGACAATCTAGCATAGAGTTTATGTTTCATAGTCACTTAATTGGTTATCAAACGTTTTCACCTGAATAAATTCTAATGCAGATATGCGCACCAGACTATAAGCAATTGGTTAAATGCATTCAAACGTAATCATACATTCACAAATGTTTATTATCGTTAAGGACATCCATTCATTGATAAGATTGGCGTGCTTAAGTGCAAGAAATAATTAAAGCCACGGGCATCACATAGCTCAGTGATTTAAATTGTAGAGTAATGAAATGTACAGTTAGAAGGGTGGAAAGATATGCTTGTTTTCGTCTTGATTATTTTTCAATGCCTTCTATACATATAATAAAACAGTAGCTCATTTCCTGCCTGTCTGTCTTTTTCTTTGTGTTCGCATCACGTAAAAACTACTGGATGGATTTTAACAAAATTTTTTTTAAAAGGGGCCTTAGTAGCCTGATACCTACCAATATAGGATATTTTTTTTTCCGCACAAATATTTTATTTACAAGAGAAAGTGGAGAAAAAGCAGTTATGGTACGCCGATTTTTTACCGGTTTAAATGTATTGCATACTTTATGGCATCTTATATTTTTGAAAGCAGTATATTTTAAGCAATGTTGTGCAACAGATGGCACTGTTTAAATAAATATTTATATTTTAAATAAAAATAATGAGTAACTCATTTCGTCTGTTTGTCTTTTAAAGAGCTTTACAATTATTTTTAGAATTTTAAAATTTTATCCAGGGCTGGGTACCTATTTATAAATTAAATACCTAAGACTCTAAAAATTTGGTTTGGATTACTTTCAAATAGCAAAATCGAACAAAATATTGTCAGGATGCATACAACGTGTGTGGGCACAGCTAGTAGAATAATATAGTGGCCATATTCTGCTTAAACCAAGGCAGATAATGATGATAATAATTCATTGCTGAATGCATAACAACGGATAATTCTAAAATAAAAATTTTCCTTAGCTCTGCACGGCTTAAAATAAAGATCAAGTTTTTAAATAAAAATTAATTATATAATTAAATAAATTATTTATACAAACTTTAGTAATAAAGTTTTCTGCTTTATTTTATTTAAATTTAATAGTAAAAGTTAGTAAAATTCTCATACACATTCCAAAACTATTTCACACACTTACTCGTTTAAACAAAAAACTTGATTTTAACGGCTTCCTACTAAAACCATTATGCAAATATTAATTAAAGTTTTTTTTTTTATAAAAATAACGATAAAAAATAAATTAAATCAAATCATTCAAGCCATTCAAAATGGTGAATTAAATTAATTGCTTTTCTTTGTCTAACTTTTCTGTAAGAGAAAAACCTACACATACTCACTCACTTCTATTCCATGATACAACAACAACAACAGCATTACTCATACAGTATTTTATTTTCTAAAATAATAAAAAATATCTGAAAAATATTACCAAGTTTTGAAAATATAATTGCCATCGTATTTTATTATTTTATATTGTATTGTGTTGTATTGTATGGCATTGTAGTTTTTCAAAAACTTTTTATTCTATAACTTCCTCTGTTTCAATATTGAGGTGGTGGCTTACAATGGCAGCGTTAGTGCTGCAACATAAAAGTTTTATAGTGTTTTTGTTAACGGTAATAGAACCAGCATTGTTGCTAGTAATTTTGGATTATATACAAAAAAAAAAAAAATATTAATGTACGAAGGTAGTTTGATAATTGTGTAACTTTTTGAATAAAAAATAGTTTTTTAGGCAAAATATAATTTCATTTCTTAAGATACTCTCCCTTAAGGTCGATACATTTAGTCCAGCGAATTTAAAAAAAAAAAATAAGATTTCTCAAGCCGCTTGTTTGAGTGATGACCTCTACGTTTGATCAAATCTCGTATCACCCAGCCATTTTTCCCCAGGGGTACTTTATTGTCTTTTTGATTTCTAACACCTTGACGACAATGCTCCCGGGGTATATGGATCCTCGGTGCTAGCAGGAGCCTGAAATGGGATAATAAGAACATCCGACTTCTGACCAGTGTCCTAACAACTGGTGCCACGGAAAACGGTAGCCCCACAGGGATTATTGGTGAGGACTTACGGGGAGTAATGTGGTCGCTGTGGTGTGAACCCTGCTAGTAATTTTGAATTATATAAAAAAAGAATAATGTACGAGGGAAGTTTTATAATTGTGTAACTTTTTGGATAAAGAATAGTTTTTTTCGGAAAATAATCATTTTATTTCTTAAGATAGTCTCCCTTAAGTTCGCTGTAAAAATACTGTACGAGGGTAGTTTGATAATTCTGTAACTTTTTGGTAAAGAATAGTTTTTTAAGCAAAAATTCATTTTATTTCTTAAGATACTCTCCCTTAAGTTCGATAAATTTAGTACAGCGAAATTATAAATAATAAGATTTCTCAAGGCGCATGTTTGATCAAATCTACGTTTGATCAAATCTCTTTTATCACCCAGCCATTTCTCCCCGGAAGCACTTGTTGACGCACCAGTCTTCGAGGCTAGCAGGAGCCTGAAGAGGGGCGATAAAAACCTCAGAGGTCTGACCAGTGTCCTAACAACTGGTACCACAGGAATCGGTAGCTACACGGGGATTTCCCCAAATATCTGCAGCAGATTATTGATGAGGCCGTTCGGGATGTAATGTGGTTGCTGTGGTGTGAACCTTAATCGCACGAAGGACGATTTAGGGCGGTGTACTGTAGCACTACTCAACAGAGGCACCAATAGCCAATAGCGTACCAAAAGTGTTGATAGTCTTTAACCCATAAACAAGGGGTATAAGCATTGGTTTTCCATGTTCTGAAATTGCTACTTGTTGTGTACCTATGTGCAACAAGGGTCCTGTGTTCATTGTTTTCTAAACCGGAATAGTCGCATAGTGGTAAATCTGGAAGCTAAGCTAGATGGGGCACAGTTCGTAGTCTAATTCATGAAAGGTTATAATATTGTTTACACATGTGCTTATGGTCAATTTTGATCAATTGCGCAACTTTGTGTGATTAATACAGCCTTAGATGTCGGTAAAGATGTCTACAGCCTTAGACACCTCTCGCACTTTCATTAGTTCTGTTATGACCACCTCTTTGGGACGAACTAAACGTTCGGCATCATTTGTCCTGATACGACTACAATGAAGCTCAGTTAACTACAAATGGATGGTGTAGGGTCTCTATATTACTCTTTTTTAAGGTAATACTACCTGCGAAGCTTCTTACTTTTTGCAGAAAATACCCGGAGTTTTTTTCCCTTATTTGGTTTCGGTTATGTTTTTTCAGGTAAACATTTTTTTTAGGTTAAATGTTTAATTGAATTAATTATTTTAGGCTCAAGTTCTTTACTATAAAGAGATAAAGAAAAAATAGACACCAGCAGAATATAATGCTTTTTCTGGATCGCTACATACGTCGAAATTTACGTTTTTCCGTTTTCGTTAAAACTAACGAGGTTGTCTGCTGACAATTAAAAAGTAATAGACGTATTTTGCTCCCAATTTGAAACTAGTCCAGTAATATATAAAACTAAACGACAGCAGTTTTGAATTTAAATTTACTGCACTGGAAATACACAACCACGAGGAATTGCCAAACTACCCTCGTATTATTAGTAATTAGGCGGAGAGTTAAAGCTTCGTGGAGACTCAACTTATTGAAATCAATTTATCTCGAAGAAGAATAACTTTTTATGAGCTTATAAGGCGTAGTTTGTCTTGAGATATTTTTAAAATGGGTCTTATGAGCACCCACCCATTTTAAAAATATCTCAAGACAAACTTTAACTTTATTTCAAAAATTCTCCGAAATATTTAAACAGCTGCTGTGGCAAATTGGTCCTGTTTTAATTCTTGAAATTCTTAAACTTAAACATTTATATGGCTTTCCATTAATCACAGTTGAGATAACAAGAAGAAATATAAAAAAAAAATACTTGTAAACACAGAGACTAAACAAATTAGAATTCATTACACGATTACTCTCAATTCACTGTACAAATACACAAAAGACTATAGAAAGAAGGAAACAAAACTTTCTGTGAAATGTTGGTATAGAGAATAAACAATAAAAAATAAAAAAACTACAAAAAAAATGCAATCACTACAATAAGCAAGACATTGTTGTTTGTTAATTATATACTGCTGTTTGGAGTAGTTGCAGTCAGGATAAGAACTAAACAAACTTTTGCATTGAGTTGTGCTTACAATCCATTTAGTTTTTCTGGATTAATTGTGTACTAAAATACCAATGTCTTCGAAGGTTGGTGCCGGTGTTTCAAGGCCCTTAGTAAAACCTTTAGAATGGCATTAAATAAAATTTGATTTGATGTTTTAGGGAGGATTTTTGCATGATACTCCTTCTAGCAAGGAAAATTATTTTTTTTTTTTTTATACGAAAGCTGTTTGAAAATTTTATGACTTTTGAACTTTCCTCGTAGTCAGTCCTATATTAAAAGACTTGACTAAAATTTCATACAAGAAGCGTTCAATTAGTTTATGCCTGACAGGACATTGTACATTGGGGTTTCGGCAGTTTGCAGATTTATTCTCAATTCCACCCTCCTGATTTCATTGAAACTCCATACGACTATACCAGAGCTTAACTTTTCGATTCAATATAAAACTCGAGATGGGACACCTCGAGTATATAAAATATTAAGGCAATGCGTTTAGATTTTTTAAACCGATTTTAATATATTTTCCACCTATGAGTAGCATTTGGATTATACCTTACAGTTTAATATTTTGGGTTCTGCACCCCAAAGGGATAAATATAACCCTATTGTTAACCTTAAGGTATATATATCTGCATCCTGCTGTATAACTGAGGTCCTGGGAGGTATAATCCAGTCAAAAAGAAAATCGAAGAAGATGATACTTGCAGACTATGCCTTGAAGACGGTAGCGCATATTGCTTGTGAATGTCCAGCACCGGCTAGCATAAGACTTAGGACCGACCACGGGCAGAAACTTTTTAAATGTGGATGCCACGGGGCAACTAAGCCTTTGAGAAATACTAGCATAGTAAAGTTGTAGTAAAACACCCAGTCTTTGTTGGAACTAGCACCAACGTAGCAGGCAAAAAGGAGACAATGTTGAGAAATAGATCCTTTTTTTGCAATTGCACTTATACTTTTTACGATTTTTTATAATCCAATTTGCCTCTTTACAATGCTGTCCTTCTATTTATGCTTTATTTTTACAGATCCGCGCCCATCGCTTTTTACGGTTTCGTACACATTGCATGAAGCGTAATAGAAAGACATCTGCAGGTGTATAGAAAGGTCGGCTACAGCAACAAATAATACGACTCGTACTCTTATTTATTTTTTATTTTAAACATTAATGGATGATCTATTTTGAATGATCTCAATCCTTTGCAAAAGTTGTCAGCAAATAAAAAAAAAAATAAATAAAAAAAATCCAAGTACTTGTGTATTCTCTCTTAAACCACAGCGATGCAATGACTGAAAGAAACAACTACAATAATAAAGAAAGCAAAATCTTAATGTGTGTAACATTTTACGAATCACGTACACACATAACTAAAGCTAAAAGTATTTATTTGGAAATGTGAAAGATTTCAATACAGGTACAGTGACGACTAGGTGTGTGGTACAAATAAAATTGAAGTTAGAGTTCAGTGGCTTCGAAACTGCCAGGAAAATATCTACTTTGGAAGACCAAACTAAACTTCAAATTGTTAAAAATATATGAGACTTAAAACAACAATTTTATAAATGAAAAATAAAAAAATAATTAATTAAAGTTTTAATTGCTATTAGGAATGACTGTAACAACATTGATATGTGTGCAGTTGTATGCAGCTGATGTGACAATACTAGCAAATGCACTTTCAATTACATTAATCTAGAATTTTCATTTTCTGTTTTCTCTTGATTTTTCTTTTTCCTAAAGTTTTCAAGGAATCTATTTTCTTCTGCTGTTTGGTAATTTTTTTTTTTAATTTTATTTGCTAACAATACAAACATTCTTAAATGAATTTGATACCAATCATATATATGTATGTAGGAATGGTATTTAAAAAATCGCATACAGTGGCTCAGAAGAGTCTGCAGACAGGGGGGATGGCACACAAACTATTACTAAATCAATAATGCTGTAAACTTCCGTGTGAACATCTATCTATACATATTAAAATATTAACTCATTTCCTGCCTGTCTGTCTTTGTTTTTTGTGTTCGCATCACGTAAAAGCTACTGGATGGATTTTAACAAAATTTTACGAGGAGGTACCTTAGTATCTGGATTCCAATATAGTATGCCGATTTTCCGCAAAATATCTTATTTCCAAGAGAAAGTGGAGAAAAAGCAGTGAAAGTACGCCGAATTTTTTTACCGATTTAAAATTACTGTATACTATAACGCATCTATTATTTTTGAAAAGAGGATATTACAAACACGATTGCACAACAGATGGAGGTGTTTTAAAATAAGGCTAAAATAAATTGAAAGCGGAATATTTTAAACACTGTTGTGCAATAGATGGCGCTGTTTTAAAATAGTCACAAAATATTAATTATTTACTGTCAATTAGCCAATTGAATAAAATTTCTAATTGATTTGTATTTTTACTTTGTAAATTTACATTGTTATTAAAATATTTTAAACATCTTTTATAGAACTTTACAATAATTTTTAGAATTTTATACAAAATTTTAGAATATTATCCAGGGCTGGGTAGCTTTATATAAAGTAAATACGTAAGAGTCTTAAGTTTTGGTGTAGATTACTTTCAAAGCAAAATGGAACAAAATAACGTATGTGGGTATAGTTAGTTTTAAATAAAAAGAAAATTATGATATTCTTTGCCAAAGCTACCTTTAGTGTGAATAGTAGCATCGAGATTTTTAGGGATTCACACTCTACATAAATTAATGGTTTCATGGTGTTTTGCCCCATTGTCGTTAGATACCGTGTAGTTTGATAGTTCCGCGACATTTTGGATGAAAGACATTTTTTTCGGGTAAAAATCGTTCTATTTTTGACAATATAGACTTCTTTAAGATCAATGCATATAGTCCCCCGTCTCCAAGCCCCCAAAAAGGCATCCATTTCAATAACTTCCTCTTCGTTTGATCCAAATCTCTTATTATTCAGTTATTTCTTCCAATTTGAAAACAGGAGATAGCCTCAAGGGGCTAAATCTTTCGAAGATGCTAGATCAGATTGCATTATTTTTTTATAAAATAAACTTTTTTAATAACAAAATTTTAGTAGAGGTAAAGTACCGCCACAATTGGGAATACCCTCGTATTTTATATCCTCTCTTATTTATTTCCTTAAATAAACTTCATTTTAAATTCTTTAATTATAGAACTTTTCCCTTTTTTATCTGTTTCTTTTTAGACGTCTATTGATGTTTCCCTTAATTTTTAACAAAAATATTTGATTTTAAAATAAAGTTTTTCCATATTTTTTTTGTTGTTATTTTGTTTGCCTTCACAGGTCAATGATTTAGACAATTTCAGTGAAATGCATTTTGTATAACATTTCATGTTGCATGCAACCATAGTACAAGTGCACTTCTTAACTACATGTACTCAACACACAAACACACACACACACAATGGAGGTTATTTGTATAACAATTTGTGGAATTTTTACAATCCATTTGAATTCTGTTTCTACATATAAAAAGAGTTTTATTAAAATTTATGAAAAAAATCCAAATAATAATTGTTGTAATTGCATTCAGTTGAGTTGAAAATGGATGGAATTGATTTTTCTTTAACCATAAAATTAATTTAATAATGGGCAACAAAGAAAACTTTAATTAAAAGCAACAAAAATAAAATTCAAATTAAATCAGTGTTTAAAGAAAATTTTCATAAAAAATTAAAACTAAACTTGAACAAACACATGGATATTTATAAACATTAAATATAATTGATGTGGGTAAAACTGTCAGTTTCTTTTATTATTTGACAATGAAAAAAATTTCCGCAAAAAGGTTTAAAGACAACACAAATTGTAAGAAATTTATTTCTATTGGGTTGTATACCAAAAAAAAAAAAATCAGTTTTCATGCTGCACCCATACTTCCTCGTGTCAAGCCAATTGTGAATTATATTTTTAATTTAATTTTTTTGACGACACGTCAGCTTACTACTTGCCTGTCACGAAGTACAAAGTTATAACGCCAATTGACACTTGAATTGTCATAGAGTCTCTTTTTATTTAAGCATAGTTAAAGCGTAGGTCATTGTCCATAGACATAAGATCGTATCTGAAAGTGTCAGTGCAATGGGCAAAGAGACTCACCAAAAAGTGTCTAAGTTGTCCTTGGACATATTATCATAAGTATCATAATGTACATGGACATTATGTCATAGCTAAAAGTGTCATACTGTCCATAATCACTAAGACGCAGCTAAAAGTATCATAGTGTCCATGGATATTATGACACAGCTGAAAGTGCCATAGTGTCCATGGATATATTGACAGCTGAAAGTGTCATAGTGTCCATGGATATTATGACAGCTGAAAATGTCATAGTTTCCATGAATATTATGGCATACCTAAAAGTGTCATGGACATTATAGCTTAGCTAAAACTATCATAGTGTCCATGGACATTATGGATTAGCTTAAAACGTCATACTGTCATAGACTAATACACAGCTAAAAGTGTAATAGTTGCCATGGACATAGCTAAAAATGTCATAGTGTCAATGGACATTATTTCAGATAAAAGTTTATTAGTGTCCATGGACATATATAGCTAATATGGACATTGTGACATAGCTAAAAGTGACATAGTGTCCATGGACATTATGACATAGCTAAAAGTTAAATAGTGTCCATGGACATAATGAAATAGCTAAAAGCGCCAAACTGTCCATGAACATTATGACGTAGCTAAAAGTGAAACTATGACATAGCTAAAAGTGCCATAGTGTCTATGGACATTATGACACATGTAACTAAAAGTGTAATAGTTTTCATGGACATTATCAAATAGCTAAAAGTCTCATAGTGTCCATGGACATTATGACATATGTAGCTAAATGTGTCATAGTCTTCATGGACATTATAAAATAGCTAAAAATGTCATAATGTCCTCGGACATTATGACACAGCTAAAAGTGTCATAGTGTCCATGGACATTATGTCATAGCTAAAAGTGTCATAGTGTCCATGGACATTATGTCATAGCTAAAAGTGAGTTATGACACAACTATGAGGGTCATATCGGCCATGGTCATTATGGCATAGTAAAAAGTGTCCCATTGCTTACGAACTTTACGTTATAGCCAAAAAGGCTTAGTTTCCAGGGTTATTGTGACATAATTGAAATTTTCAGAGTGTCCATGGACATTATGACACATTTAGTTAAAAGTGTTTTAGCGTTCATGTACATTTTGACACAGTTAAATGCATCATTATGTCCATTTGTATTATGACACCAATATAAATGTCATTATATTCAGGGATGTTATATTTTATAAAAGTTTAAGTCACAAATTTTCAACCGACTTTTCAGCCATCTAATTACTCTTTTTTAGGCCGCTTTGAACATTGCAGTATTTTCTTATATTCAAAGTGACATAGTGTCCACTATAATCATTACACTAAGATTTTATCGCTTTATACCTTTTCTTAATTACAAAAGCTATAAAAAATCAATTTAGTTTTATGAAGTATTTCAGCTTTCACAATGACTTTTTATTAATATTCTCTCCCTCTCTATCCCTTTTTCTGTTCTAGGCCAAACGCATACAGAGCAATGAATTGGCTGCCATAAAAGTGATTAAATTAGAACCAACAGATGACATACAAATCATCCAGCAGGAGATCATTATGATGCGTGATTGTCGTCATCCCAACATAATTGCATACTATGGCTCATATTTGCGTCGTGACAAATTGTGGATTTGCATGGAGTATTGTGGCGGTGGTAGTTTACAAGATATTTATCAAGTCACAGGACCACTGACCGAACAACAAATTGCCTACATGTGCCGCGAAACATTAAAAGGACTTGAGTACCTGCATTCCATGGGTAAAATGCATCGTGATATTAAAGGAGCCAACATACTGCTAACGGAGTATGGTGATGTGAAATTGGCTGATTTTGGTGTATCAGCACAAATTACGGCCACCATTAATAAGAGAAAAAGTTTTATTGGTAAGTACAGAGTTGTTATCGTTAATGTTTCTTCGTTGCATTGTTTCCGAACAAGTAGTAAATACTAGAGTAAAGCAAAAGGAAGGAGGGTGTGTATACGTACGTATATATTTTTGCTTGTAGAAGTCTTATGGCTGCTGTCATACACTTGACTACGAAACATAATTTAATTATAAAATGCACATTGTTATTTATAGTTATTTTTTTTTTTGCTTGTTATTTTTTCTTTGGAAATAATATTATAATAAATGTACACGTTAAGGATAATTTAATGGCCAGTTGCTGTGTTGCGGGGAAACACTACCATACAGCACAGAACAGCCTGGCGAATGTTGTGCGACTATCAGTACAATTTAATGAGCAAATCACCAGTTTGTGCATAATAACTACTTGTTAATGATGAGTTGTTGAAAAAAAACACAAGAAGTTGTATTTAATATTTGATTATAAATAATGAGCTTTTTGTGATTAATTACGAACAATTTTCAAAATTAAATATTCCATATTTAATGAAAACGAAAGAACAAAGGAATTTTAAGTAAAGTTATGACTCAACTGATTTAAGGGAAAATTATTTTAAAATTTTTAAAATTTTCATTACTAGTATTTAGACCGAACGTCTTAAGTAGAGATAATATTATTTGGAAGCATAAATTTAGAGTGAAATATAAAAATCAAATAAAATTTACAGCAAAAATCGCTTAATTTTAAACCATTTTATAGTTTTTATCTCTTGTGAACAATTTTAGAACTTAGACTTATGACGTTTCGTCACAAGTTCATACCCAATAATTATCTATAGCTATAATAAACTAGTAACGTATTTCCTGTCTGTCTGTCTTTCTATTTTTTTTGTGTTCGCATCACGTAAAAACTACTGGATGGATTATAACAAAATTTTTTGAGGAGGTACCTTAGTATCCTGATTCCAATATAGGATACTTTTTTCCTTATTATAATATCTTATTTACAAAAGAAAGTAAAGAAAAAGCGGTGAAAGTACGCCGATTTTTTTTACCGATTTAAAGGTACTTTAAGGCATCTTTTATTTTTGAAAGAAGTATATTTTAAGCAATGTTGCACAACATATGGCGCTATTTTAAAATAATTAGTAACTCATTTACTGTCTGCAGAGCTTTACAATAATTTTTAGAATTTTATCTAGGGATGGGTACCTATATATAAAATAAATACGTAACAGTCTTAAAATTCGGTGTGGATTACTTTCAAAGCAACATCGAACAAATTATTCTTAGGACGCACACAACGTGTGTGGGCACAGCTAGTTTAAATATAAATAATAATGAAAATAATAACAAAAATTAACTTGATACGATTGAAATTCAATAAAGTCTAAAAGAAATGTGACCATTGTGGCGTATACGTAATTAATTCAATGTTGTTATTTCAAACACCATAACACTCATACGCCCCAACAACACTCATAACTAAACAATCATTGTTTTCCAAATTTAATAAAAACATTGCATTTAATAGAATAAAAGAAATAAAAATGTAAAGAATGTCAAATAATGATACGATGAAAGCAAACCAACAAAGCCAGCTTAATTTAAAAAAAAAAATAAAACAATTTAAATTTATGCAGCTGGTTGTTTTTTTGCTTTGTGTTATAAATAAATCCACCAAAAAAATGGAAACACGTATGTATATATGTGCTTTCAACTGTTAAAAACCCAAAAAATACCACAAAATAGCAAATAGAAAAACTCTACTTCATCATAAAACAGCACAATGAAAATAAAAAAATAAACCTTAACTATTTTGCCGGGATAATCAGCATTATTTTATTTTTTCGCTGCCACATAAATTATTATACCAAAATAAATAGAGAAATGCAAAATACGAAGTTATTTTAAGGAGTTACTAATAAGAGCAGGTATATATTAGGAATATTTATTGCGATATTGGCACTTAATGTACTTCTGTTTTAGTCTCATATAGTTTACGCCCGTAAAATCGTCACTCAAATAACTGAAGGATAGCAAATTATTAAATATCATTTATGTTATGATCAAAAATAGGTTTTCGGTGTTGTTATAAAAACTATTTTTTAAACAAAAACCTTTTAATGCCAAGGTTTTTTTTATATATTTCGCAATATACAAATATATAATCCTTGCTTTTTCATGTTTGTTTATTTATTACTCCCACAATGTTCTCTGTAGCATATAAATAACAAAGTAACTTTAATCTCTTACTTCAGAATATCATGAGTATTTTTTCAATTTTAGTTAACAAATGTTTTTAATAATTTGCACAAGTACGAGTATATTATATTTTATATTTTATATTTATTATTTTCTTTTGCCAACACCACTAACTTCTCTAATTCAACCAACATTAAGTGTAACTTTTCTTAGAAATCTTACCTCTAAACGTGGTTTTGTGTGGCATTTAGTTAAGTGGATTTTTAATATTTTTTTCTTCAATTTTCTACTTCTTATTTTTGCTATTATATTGCAAAAAATATTCCTTATTTCTTACAAAAAAAAAAATAAAACTCTAGAATGTCCTTAAGACAGCAAAGCAGCAGAGTGAGTTGAAATCAAAAACAGAAACTGCAATTGCTAAAATAATGTTTTAGTTTATGTTGGTGTGTATGTTATTATAAAAAAAAAGGTGTGTGAGTGTGTTTGTATTCCACAAACACTTTTATACACATCCTACATTTACGCCTGCATAAGTGTTCTTTTGCAACAATGTTTCATTTTATTTATTTTATATGTTTCTCTTAAGGAAGAGGGAAAATAAAAATAAATAATAGAAACACTCTAAACAATAAGTTTCAGTTGTTTTTTTTTATATTTTTTATTCTCTAGAGTATTAAATATGAATGAATGTAATTGTGTGGCACTGTAAGGTGCACAATATTTTAAAATTGTTACAAGTGTAGTAGTATGTAGTGTGAGCAATACATTATTTAATAGTAAAGCTAGCATGTGTAGCATTTTCACAAGTGTAAAATTTTTTCTTTAACATGCGGCAAAATAATTAAGATAATAACTTGCACCCTCTCTAAAAAGACAAAAAATTTAATTAGGCTTGACCTGGTATGAATATAAGGTGAAAACTAATGTGAAAACAGCATTATCAATTCTTGCTAACAATAATATTCTACCATATGCTAATACTTAAAAGCTATTAGAAAATGGTTTTAGCTGCCCCTGAACTACACAACCTGCGCTTACGAAGAAAGGTGTTCAAGAGTTCTTTTTTTTTATAATAAATAATGACCTTTTTTATTATTACTTCAAAGGAATCTAGTGCAACACAATCTTGTGTTATTTTCTCCAAGTGGTCGAATTTTGAATCTGTGCCACCTGACAGTACTGCCACTGTTCCTTTATGTTAAAATATAAAAACAGATTTCTTAATCCTTGGAAAGGGTCACTTTTGTACCGCAAAAGGATCTTTTAATGGAAGTTTTTCTACATCAGTTAATTTTGAAGACAACCACTAGGGAAATCCATAGGAATTTAGTGAAATTGTATGGAGATCACGGTTTAGTTGAGAAAACTTAATCGCCGCCCCAAAAATTTTAAATATGAAGAATTGGTAGTAGTGTTTGGGAAATTGGAATTCCCGGGAAAACCTATAAACAATTTCCCGGGAAATTAGCAAAAATTTTCCCGGGACACGGGAAATTTAAAATCATGAGCACTTTAAAGAAAATTCAGTGGTTCTTATTTTGAAATAAGCATTTATATATAGATTGTGCAAGACAACGTGTAAAACTATTGAAGAAAAAACAGCCTGTCCCGAGAAATATTCTTGATGTAAAAACAAGATAAGTATGGTTGAAATGATTCAATTGTTTAATAAATCGAAGAACACATTTAAAAAACTCTGATAGATTTCAAGCAGAGTACTCTCACTGCTTTTTCTCTACTTTCTCTTGAAAATAAAAGATTTTTGCGGAAAAAAAGTATCCTATATTGGATTCAGGATAATTAGTAACTCATTACAATGTTTTTTGTTTTGAAATTTTGGATTTTTTCTTGACTTCTATATTTAATAAACTTCTCATTTGGTTTATTAAGTTTTGAGCATAAGAATCTGGGTTTTTATTCGGAAAATTTAAAAAAGTCCACTGACGATCTGGGTAAACACCAGTGAAATAGCTATATGCTATATGGATATGCTTTCCAATAGTAATTAATCTGTTGGGTTAATATATAATAATAAATTAAAAAAAAGGAATTATGCGTTATGAGAAATAATAAAATTATAACAAAAATTCCAAATATAATTTTTAAAAGATTATTACAAATGTTTACCTTTTTATTAAAGTCTTTCTGTTTCATGCAGTTTCAAAGATTTTAGATTTTTTTTTTTTTTTTGTTACCATTTACCATTTGTTTCAAAAATCACTTTGTCGTCTTTATTATCGCTGCTTGTATTTCATTACTAATGATTACACATTTATGGCTAAAGTTTATATTTAATGTGTTGCCAAACTGAATTAAATATGTCCCTATTAAAAATAATGCTTAATTTGCTACTTCTCTTCAACATATTCTTGATTCTTTTTGCTTTTCTTTACTTTTCGTTTGTTTTTTTTTTTTTGTGTTGTGGTAAGTATAAGAGCGTATGTATTTATGCCTTTTGTCTTCGTTTCCGCTTCCTTTAATTTATATGCAAATGTTTTCAATTTAGGCCAAATAAATGTGTATACAAGGACTATTTATTTTTTTTCTTCTTGCTGTTGTAAATGTTTTCTTGAGCCTTCGGGAATTCTTTTGTCATTTCTTTGTTATATTTGTTGTTTTTTTTTATATATTAATTTTGTTTGAGTATTTTGTTTTGTATTCTTTTACTTTAATTTTGCTCCATTGACCCATTTTCAAGGTTATTTGCTTAACAACTGTTTGTGATGTTTTCAGGCTGGTTTATTTTTCATGTTTTCAAGCGTTTTAATATTTATCTTGGGCTTTTTGTGCCAGACATTATTTGTGCTCTTTGACATCTGCCGCTTATTGTGTGACTATAATATTAGCAGTGAGGTCGAAAAATACCTCATCTTTATCTTCAGCGCAGCAAATTTATTGCGATGTTTAAGAATAAGCATATCACTTTGTAAATAAAACGACAATGAAAAAAAAACTAAAACAAAAAATATTTTTGTGCTATAAAAGCTTTTTACCACCAAGAAAATGCTTAAAGGCATATTTCCAAAACAAATCGCACAACTAAACTGCACAATTAAATTTAAAACAACAACAAAATGTCTGAATTTGTGGGACATCGGGCGACAGGTAGTAATTAAAACTGAGCTTTCTAGTATAAAAAAAAAACCTAGAACCTTGATACCAAAACTGTACTGAATACTAAAATATGTAAGTTAGGATTTTTTCGATCACACTTCTTTGTTATTATTTGTATTTATATTTTTTTTTGTCCTTTTGAAGCTATATAATTACTGTTGTTGTTATTATAAAGACCCTTAAAATGTTACAAATGTTAAAATATATAAAATAATATTTATTTGCCATTCTATGCTGCCACTCATGCTCATTAGTATAAATTTTCTTTATTTGATTACATTGAATATTTAAAAGCTTGTAGGACAAAGCAGTGGATATTGTAGGGGGAAAATGTCAATGATTTAGATTTAATGAGTCTCCTCATTAAAAGAGGCTCCCAAAAAAAATTAACAAAATTTAAAACGTTTAACCTCACTTTTTTGTTCTCTGTTGTTAGGAATTTCAATTAAATATTTTTTGTTTATTTTCAGTATTTTTACATGTTTGTGTTATCTAAATTGACCTAAACAAATCATCATTATTTTTAAGTGATTATATGTGAAAGTAAGTATGTATAACTCTTTACCTGGACGTGTAAAATTTTCGTATAAACTTACGTATATCAAATCCTACATGAGGTGTAGACAGTTTGCCTTTTATAAAACACTTTTGATTTTAAATCCTTTTTTTTTTATAATATTTTTTTTTGGGAAAACTGTCACAAAAATTTTATTTACCATAAGCTGCACTGAGTTGATAGTTCTGCCGATTGTTGGACCTGTGTTACAACGTTAATTATACGCCTTGTTTAGTGATTGTAGCTGAAACTTGTTAAACTAAGAAATGTTTTAAAGTTAACTAAAATCTGCGTGAATATATTCAGATTTTAAGTGTTTGTTTATCATTATGACTTGTCATTCTCATTTCAATTTTTTTTTTTATTATCTTGATTAAATAAAAACCCTTACACAAATTCGTGAAAACACCCATTTTCCCAATTCAATTATGATATCAATCATGTCACCTTGTGCGTATGAGTGATATTTAATTTTTTTATCCACATCATTCATACGCAGTGGTTAACCACATTTTTATGGCTTTTGCTTATTATGAATTAAGGATGACTACAACAATAAAAAATAATTTTTCATTCCCTCAATACCTAAAGTTGCTGTAAATTACTAAATGAATAAACAACACATTTAATATAATTAAAATTTATATTTTATTGTTATTTTTGTTGAGTAATTAAAATAATTAAATATGATGAGGAAAAATAAATATAAATAAATGTCACGTGTCATAATTTAAAAGGGTAAAGTGCTGATTTTTGCTTTTTATTAAATGTTTTTGTTTTTGCTGTTGTAAAACGTGTTAAAGGATAAGAAATTTTGTAGATTTAAATGAGGGGGACTTTTTAACATACATGGGATTAATTTACACCAAAGACCCCTAACCAAAAAAAGTGGTTAAAATGAAAATGCATTGGTTTGCTCAATATTTAGCTAAGTGACACAAACCTACCTTGTTGAAAGCTGATATGCTACTGATTTAAAATTTTTACATATTTTTGTACTCTTTGTGAGATTCTCGTTGAGATTGTGTATGTGCTCACAGACCCTTAGTGGTTTGCGTGGGGGCTCTTGATTTAGACTAATTAATTGGTTAATTGCCTAAGCTATAGTTTATAATGCGATATCATTACCATTAATGTCAATTCTTGTATTGCACACGTATAATAGCTGTGTTTATAAAGGGTGGTTAAATTTAATTTTAAAGGGATGTTGATTTTGAATAAAACACAAATTATTTAAGAAATTATTGTCATTTTGATAATATTGGTATGGTTCAATTATGTATGGAACAAAATATCGGCCTAAGGGTTGCACACCTCCATCCGATGTTCCAAATTTTCGATAACGTTGCGGCATAATTGATGTTCTATGCCGTTAATCTGTTAACGTTAATCTGAATTATCTCATCCTTTAGCTCTTGAATTGTTGCTGACTTATCTACGTACACCTTTTCTTTCAAATAACCCCAAAGAAAGAATTCCAACTGTATCAAATCACATGATCTTGGCGGCCAATTGACATCGCCACCACGTGACTTAATACGGCTATTGAATTTGTCGCGTAAAAGAGCCATTGTTTCGTTAGCTGAGTGCCAAGTGGCACCGTCCTGTTGAAACCACATATTGGCCACATTCATATCTTCCAATTCGGGCCATAAAAAGTTCGTTATCATCTCAAGATAGCGAACACCATTCACAGTTACTGCCTGACCGGCCTCATCTTGGAGAAAAATACGGCCCAATGATGCCGCCAGCCCATGAACCGCACGAAACATTCACTCTTTGTGGGTGCATTGGTTTTTCGACAATCACTCTTGGATTATCATTCGCCAAAATGCGGCACAAAATGCGACACAAAACTAAAATCAGGCCTTTTTATGGCCTTGATTTTAAAAGTCTTTCCAAGTACATTTCAGCGATCTAAACTACAACTGTACTATATCTGAAATTATCTAAACAGTTACAAGAATGTACTGAATCTAGTTAAGCAGCAAGTCAATATATTTTTGGCCATATGTCGATTAACTATTTGGACCATCTCATATAACTACACAAAAGTTAGCAAAACAAAAAGTTTACTTGAATAATGCGACAGCTCTCTTACATTATTTACAGTACTTTTTTAACTAAAGCATTTCGTATATGTTATTTAAAAGATTAAATAACCAAAAAACACAACCTTGTCCTTTAATAAACGTAATAAAATACTAAACTTTCCATTAATTTACATTTTTTTTATTTTTAAATTCTCATTTATAAATTCTGTCCCTGAACTATTTGGAAGTGCAAGTACGTGGTTGAAGGTATTTATTATGGCTTACGCTTCATATTGTATAAACTTTTGCTTTGAAATCTTAATTCCATTTATCAGCACAGACACTTGATAGCAAATGTTACGTTTTAATTTATTTTCAAATGTCAAAGGACTAGTGGGTGGCGGAAAAAAAAAACGAAACTGTAACATAATTTTTCAATTATAACACTTGCACATACATAATGTTGTTTAATTGAGTGACAATAAATTGCAATCACAATTGCAATTGAAAATATTGTAGTTTGAAGAGCGTGTCGTATATTGCATGAGTAAGTAACTCAGCATGATTCACACTTCACTACTTGGGAAAATATCAGTACATGACAATCCTTGAAATAGTTTACAAAATGCGCTGAATATAAATATGTTATTGAGGCTTTTAATGGAATTAATTTCTTGGAAATTATATTGAAATTTAATAAGGACATCAAAAGATTTAATCGTCTTTATTACTTGTTTTAATTAATACTGATTCCAAGAACTAATAGCTATAAATTTATAATTTAATAAATTTTGTTTGCTGTATTGTAAAGGGGTTATATATTGTGTTTAACTTATAATGGGGAAAACGAAGCAGACCATTACCTTTGTGGATCCCTTTTCGACCCAACTTTTTTAGGCATTGATTTTTTGTATCCGACTGGTAATTTACGACTACCTTACTTTTATTGAATCTCGTGCTATCACTAACCTTTTACTCTCTACTGCAGTTATTTTAGACATTCTTCCTCATCACAAAGTCTATAATAATTGCTAACATTTCCCTAAGGATACATTTAGTATGTGCCTCCCCACGATCCAAAGCATTTATGTTATTCAGTCTGTTGGATATCCACACAAAATGTCGTCTTAAGACTTTTCCAGACACAGTCTGCAAGTGTCGCCTTACTTCGATTTTTAACTTCGCCAGATAATACTTGCAGTTTCCGTGACGTAGCGCTAACACAGTTACCATTTGCAGGCAACCAGATTACATCCAAGCTAGTGACTTGTTTCTCCCCCTTATTCTGTTCTATTTTATTATATTCTTCTTCCTTAAAAAAATAATTTTACTAAGGCCTCGTAGCAGGCGTTTGGGGCAATGATCATTTTTCTTGACCACAATAGTTGCAGGGGGGTTAATCTTAATCTGGAGTATGTTTGATGCGGTAGTAGCTCGTATCCTAATTCATAGATTTTCCTATAGTAACTACAGCTTTATTCACCTGTGCAATGTCTTGATTGCGTCGCGACACTTATCACGCAGAATCTTTTTTATAACCAAATATTTATGCAAAATGTTAGATATCAGCTCGGCTTAGATGTTCAAAACCTCACGCAATATCATTCTCCGATCATCACTTTCATTCTCCGGTATAATAAATAAATTTAAACAACTATTTCTAAAGTGGCCCGTTCTGTTGGGCGACCTAAACGTGTGGTGGGAGTTTTCTGCTTTCAGTGGTTTTCAAAAATAAATTTATAGGCGCAGCTTGCTCAAAACTTGACAGCAGTCCAGTAACAGCAAACAGTTCATTAAAGCAGTATTGTGTTGAGTGTTACTGCCATGGAAATACAACAAGTTAGGAAATTATTAAATTGCCTTTTACATTATTTGTTTTAAAATCAATCAATGTGTAATGTGAGACACAAACAATTTGTATCATTGAAGCTTTTCCTTATTCCAGTGATATTATTATAGCTTTAAATCTTTATCATTCCAATGTAATACTATCTTTGTGTCGACCGCACTACCTTTGACATAATTCAAATACAACACTACTACACTTACAGTTGGCGGAACGCAAACAAAACCCAGTTTCTCAATAAAAAAGGGAAGTTTATTGTTACAGCATACAAAATGTACATAAACTTAAAGCATTTAGCTTTTTATTTTCTTTAACTCTCAACTAAATAAGAGTTAAAAAGTAAATTACACGCACTCATACAGATGAAACTGCTCATTCGTTGAACAAAAGAAAAAGTCGAAAATAAAATAAAAAAATAACAAATATAGAGAAACTTGAAGAACATAATATACAGTCACACACACACACGCAGACAAATTACAACTACTTTATACGTTTTCTTGCAAAATAAGAGTGTGTGTTTGTACTTAATTGTTATAAAGGCAATGATGAGTAAGTGTTTGTGAAAAAAAGGAAAAGAGAATGTTTGCAAATACGAGTGTACAAAGACAATTGCTACAATAACAAACAGCAGCAAAAGCAAGTGGCAAAAAGTACTACTTAATAAACCAGTGAACTTTTATTTAATTTTTTGCTGCTGCTGCTGTTCACACATATAAATATAAATCATGTCAAAGACATACGAAGGCGGTGTAGAAAGAAACAAAGCTCTGACTTTTGCAAAGAAACATCAAAGCAGGGCGGTAGTGACATAAATTACATAATCTGTATGATTTTGATTTTTAAATGTATTTGCACAATATATCTTTCATGACTGTGTGTCCTGTATCTCGTTTCGGTAACGAAAGTGAGATATTTTCACATGAAAATATAGCAGTCCTGTTTTAACAGGAGGTACTGCAGATTATCACTAAATTTTGTATTATTACTCTAGAGGGAATATTGAAGAAGACCACTCCCTTCATGGGAGTGATCCGATATCAACAAAAAAAAAATATCATCAAATTTTTAAAAATCTTCGAAAACTTTGGAGTCTTTCCACTGAATTGTTTTATTTTAATTCGGATAAAATTTTGTGAGAAATCAAATGGAAGTGGTTCCAGACCCCCCGAAGTATTTTTAAAGGTCACAAATTTAGTTTTTCAGTGTGTAATTTGATTACCGGAAAATTGCGTAAAAATCGGTCATTATCGGTAATTTCGGAGTCATAGCAGAGTATGTACACAGCATTTAATATCGTAAAAAAAGGGAAAACTTTAAACGGATCTCCTGAAAAATTTACCTTTCTATTGCTTGGTCAGATATAGAACCAGTTTTAACACAAGAAAGCAGTCCATGTAAACTGGCTTATTGGCGAAAATTTTTTATAAATATGAGGGCTAATGTACAGGTCGATCAAACCAATCTGATGTTATTGAATTCAGTTATTGAGCTTCAAATTTGGAAAAAAATTCAAGGACACTAAAATAAGCTGCTGACGGCTAGACTTACTTATAGTTTAGATTTAAGATGTCAAACCTTTATTGTTAGTTCTATTATAATTGGAGATACAGTAATTGAAAAAAAAAACCACTGAAACTGCATAGTGGTTTGGTAGGGACTATACTGTAAAAACGGCGCAACGTACGCAAGCACCTCGCTCCACTGTAACGTTCTACTGTAACACGTTCTACTGTAACTTGCCATGTTGGTTTGTATATTAAAAAGATAATAGAATATACATTAGCAATCTGTTTGAGCCTTCACATCACCGGTCCCACTGTTCTACTCTGGAGTCGTTCAACTAATACTTCAATCAAAAATTAAACATATAAAGAATGTGTGAACATATATAAGCATGTATGTATGTATGAATGTATGTATGTATGTATGTATGTATGTATGTATGTATGTATGTATGTATGTATGCATGTATGTATGGATGTGTGCATGCAATTGTGTTTCATATGTTTCTTAAGTTTTTCTACAAAAATATAGTTTTTGCAGTGCTTGCTTGCGATGGAAATAAAACACGACTGAACATGAACGAGCAGAGCAAACATACAGACAGATGCATAACAGTAAAAGAAAGCAATCGGACCGTAAGATTGACTCACAAATGCACAAGCAAAAACCTTTGTTGGCCCTTTAAATTCATTCACATTAACTACTTCTGGTATTACAATTACCAACCTCCGGGAATGCCATAGAGAAATAAATAGAAATGATGATTGGGTACAGCTTTAGTAGGGAGAATAACTGGCATAAACATATTTTATTTTATTGGTTGGTATGTGAAAAAATTCTTAACATTTTTTACACATACATATGTATGCTTGCATGTAAATATTTATATGGAAAGATAGCATCGTCTGTTCATACATTTTGGAAATAAATCAGCCATTTGTAAATCGACAGGCCGATTTACAAGAGAATAGCAGGAGAATATCTGAGCTTAAGTTTTGACTCGTGGCACCATCCACTTGCCATGGGTGACGCTATGTGGTCTCTCGAGTTGGGTACCTCGCCTCTACAAATTCATTTAGAGGTTGACATTTCTTCAATTTTTGTTCAAGCATAGTTTTATCTATAAACTATGTTTTAACATGAGAGTGTCATAAGCATTTTAAAATAAAATTTTTAAAATTTATGATACCCTGGGCCAATTTTTTCAAATATGTACTACAATTTTCCAAATTTTTTTTTTAATTTTTTCTTGGATCAATTAGCTGAATTATTTCCCATTTATTTTGATTACACATTGTGCACTGTGTTGTTGACCTAACCTGACATTCACATCCATATATGATTAACTTCTGAATATCTGCGATTAGCGTAGTTATCGGGTTCTCCTCAACACTCTTACGCAAAGGGGCGTAGTTTTCGACAGATAAAAACATGAAAATAAAAGCATGACCAAGCTGTAACTTGAAAAATTCCGTAGTTTCATGACAAAAATTGTTGTTTTTGTACGAGATACGACGCCCACTGCTCCCATCCAATCTGGTGCCATATTCTGTAATTCTCGTAGCTAAATCTATCGCTACAAAAACACTCATAATTTTTTTGTGCTTTTTTAGAATTTTAGCGATAGATTTAGCTATGAGAATTACAGAATATGGCATCTGGTTTTTGGTTTTAGACTGTGCGTTTTAACACGATAATAATTTTTCACTTTGTATGGTAGGTACCACGCTCACTACTCCAATTCAGTCTGTGTAGCTTAGCTATATACGTTAATATGGGGAATACTGGTGCGAAATTCCAAGGTGCTGCTTATTGCAGTTCTCTAGATACAAGATAATAATTTTTCACTTTGTGCTGGTGGTACCCCGCCCACTATTCCAATCTTTCTCTATACTATGTATGTTAATATAGAGGTCAATGGTGAAAATTTTCACGCCGCTATATATTACTGTTACCAAGCAACACGATGATACAAAAATACTTTGTATAGGAGGTGCCACGCCCTCGTCGAATATCCAAAAAATAATTAATCTATTTTACCAACCGTATATCTAATAACAAACAAACACATTTTGTTCTTTATATATACATATAGACTGCGAGTGTTGGCTAATTGATCACTCAACCTGACAGTTGAAATTTGGCCACCAAACCTTGAGTGATCGACTGAAAACAAAGAAAATGTAAAACAGAAACATTATTGCCGCAGAAAAATACCCCTTTAGACAAAAAGTATAAGACATTTCCACGTATTACTCGCAGCTGTTACCTACCATACAGATTAGGATTGTTGATTAACAAATATTATAAGTCTTAATAACCATGAACTAGCCTGTTTCTACTGGAAACCTGTTTATATGAATAAGAAAAATCGCTCATAATCGCTCTTATTTTATAAAAGAGGTTTCTACTTTAAATCTATTGCAATGATGCTTTCCGTATGACCTTAGTGTGTTAATTCTTGACCTTAACAACCCTTCTTTCTAACTTCTCATTACATAAATTTTGCTATAATATCTTAATACACATTACCCATTCCTTTTCCATAAAAAAAAAAAAAAAAATAAAAAATTGCAAAGTACCCTGAGTTATGGATTTCCTCATTTCTAATGTTTAATATTTCAATAGTCTTCCTTGTCTTTTATTATGCTGGTTGTGTCCATTTCTTGTTCAAGAAAACATGCCTTAAGGTAAGACAAACACAATTTAAAATGTTGCATTAACATTAACCACAACAATAACAAACGGGGTGAAAAAACTATGTTAAAGGTTGAATTTATAAAAAAAAAATACTGAAAATTTTATTTTCTATTTCCCTTTTATTTTTTTTTTTTTTTGCCATTTCATTTCTAATACAAACAACAAACTGAGCAAAAGATGAGAATCAGTCTTTGTGTCATGTTATTTTCTACCACAATTCTTCAAGTGTTTTTCTTGAAGTTGTTATTATTGCTGTCATTGTAGTTATCAATTCCACATTCACATTTTGTTTTTCTGCATTTCCTACATTGACAAAAAGACAACTTGCACATGCATAAGCTGGCACACCTACACCCAGCTACAGACGTTTAGCAAATAACCTGCTACAAACATCAGTAGGATTACAAACAGCAGCAAGAATATGACATGATATGACAAAAGAAATAGACAATTGAAAAAGAAATAAAACTGAACAGAACAGAACAGAAAGCAGTATTACAACTTTACGGTAATAACTAGCTGTGCCCGCCACGTCGTGGGCGACCTGACAATATTTTACTCGATTTTGCTTTGAAAGTATTCCACACGTATTGTAAGAATCTTACTTTTATAGAGCTTCAGTTATAGTTTATGTATTTCTTTATATAAAGGTACCCATCCTTGGATAAAATTTTAAAATTTATAAAAAATTCTAAAATTATTGAAAAGCTCTGTAAGAGGCGTTTAAAATATGTATTTCAATAACAATGTAATTCCACAAAATAAAAATACAAATTGTATGCAACTGGCGCCATCTGTTGCGTAATAGTAAAATAAAAAATAAATAAAAAAGTTTGTTGAAAAGTACCGTGTTGAAAATATCCCAGTTTTAAACCAAAATTTTCAGTACCACAACTTTTTCTTCTTTTTCTCTTGGAAATAAGATATTTTTTACGGAAAAAAGTATCCTATATTGGGATCAGGATACTAAGGTACCTCCTCACAAAATTTTGTTAAAATCCATTCAGCAGTTTTTACGTGATGCGAACATAAACGAAATGCAGACAGACAGAAAGACGGATATTAGTTACTATGTATTTTATTATATGTATATATATGTATAGATATACGAGGAGAGGTTGAAAATTTATAAGAGATAATTTTAATATTTTTTTGCTTTAAATTTATTAGTCCAACAATTTTGTATACAAACGAATTGAAGATCGTTTATTTTCTCTAACTATGTATTTTAATTAGTTTAAATCAAACGCACAAATTTTGTTTATTTTTGCTAGAACTTGACGAAGAGTTCCAAGAAAATGCCATATCGGGACAGGGTTTCAAATTTGAACAATGAAAAGATCCCCAAAACTAAGCAAGTTCGTGTCACGATAGCATCTTAAATATCTGCCCTCCTTATTCACCAATGCTGAATTCTATAGGGAAATGAATGCTCGATTAATGTTAGGCGGAGAATCAGGACCAGGAAAAACGACATTTAAAGTTGTATATGTCGTATTACGGCCACCGATTGCGACAACATAATAACAGATATGTTTTAGTTTTTTGTTGATTACAGTCTCTTCACAAATGTTGACTTAAATTTTAAAAGTAATTTCCTTAGTGTCTAAATATTAATTAATTCCATTCAATATTAATAATTAAATGAATTAATTAACATAACCAAATGCTAATTAATTAAATGCAATACATAAATGTAGTTATGTTTCTTATTGATGACCGTGAATTGGGCTTTGTTACTCTACGTAGTGCCTTCTAAAATATAGTTGGTGCCAGAATTGAAGCCACAGCGGGTAACTTTTGGTGAATGAGCGCTGGCAAAGTTGGATGAAGATCCATTTTTTTTTATCGAAAAGTGGTGTTCGGCGTCGAAGCTCATTTCTGGTTGAATGGACACGTGAACAATCAAAATTGCCATATTTTGTATGAAGAGCATCCAGAAGTATTGCGAGAACTGTCAATGCATCCGAAAAATACACTGTTTGGTACATTTTTCGAGCGTTACCGTTTACAAATTTTTTTTCCAAAAGGGAAGAGCTGCTAGAGTTTAGATTATATATTTCCCATTATTTTTTTATATTTTTTATATAAATTTATCAACGAATTTTAATTCTTTCAACTATTTTGAGCTGTTAAAGGGAATAAACAATGTTGGGCCTTTTTAAGAAGAATTCTTTTGTCTGTTAGCAAATAGTTCGACTGATAAAAATTTAAAGTTAGTAAATTAATTTTGAAAATTTTAATTATTATTAGTCGAACTATTTATGTATTACATACAATGAAATTTACAGTCAAGCTTAAGTTCGTTCGTTTCGATTTCGTAAGTAAATTAATTTTATTCTTGTTGGAAATTTTTTTAAAGTATTGCAGTATATAGAAAATTATTTAATTACGATTCAATTAGTTTTAATGAAACGGTTCTACAAAAGTAGTTTTATATCGCTTTTTTATCCCTATTTGAAGCCGTTTTTATAGCAATTTATGAAATTTTAAAAAGCACTTTTTACTTTCCCCCATTTGAATAGTATTTAATTGAATAGTTAAAAGAAAAAAATGCAATAAAAAATGAAACAGATAAGTAAGAAGGGAACAATCTCTTTTGTTTGAAATAATTGTTGAATAATTGTTTTTTGAGTAGTATGTTATAGCCGATTATGGCCTTTTGGCTAGGCTTATATACATATATGAATGAATGAATGAATGAATAAATAAATAAATAAAATTTTGAATGTTTTTGTATTTATTTTCTCCAAACTACAATGCTGCAGTGTAGAGTAGCACTCCTGTGGTTGTAATCTTCTTGTAGAAAACAGAGGATGCAGCAAAATTTGTTATTGGTAAAAACAAAACACTCAGACGGTTGCATGTACAACAAATAAGAAAATATTTAATAGAAAAATTTATCACTACAAAGAGATTTGTACAGTAAATGGTTGTTAAGTAAATGCAACATTGAGGGAGTTGTCTTCATTAAAAGAAAAATAAATATCTGGAAATTTTAGAAATGTTTCTTTTTAATATTTTCTAAGAACACACCATGATATTTTAGGGTTTATTTTGTATTAATTAAAAATTTCGTATTGATGTTAGAATTGGAAATTGTGATAAGAAATTTCCTATGAATTGCTGTTGCACTTATTAAAGCAAATAGGGAAAGAAATTGTACACTGATTTTTAATTGTAAGCAGATATAAAGAGCTCTTAGCATTAGATTCAAGAGGATAAGGTTTCATTTATGGTATTGAAAAAATTTTAGAATTTATGTTAATTGTAAATTGAATTATGACACAATTCATAAACCGGGGAAATTGTCAGAAAATTTAAAATAAATCTATATAATCAGACTAAAAGTTTAGAAACCTTTTAGTCTGATTATATATATAAAAAAAAAAAAAAATTTTGACTCTAAGTGCTAAAGGGTAGGCGCTGGTACATTGCCTCAAAGTAGTACAGCTAGAATTATTAAAAAGAATATAATCGATTCAATATTTTTTTAACAAAATAGCCCATAGCGCCCTGTTTAAAAATTAAGCGCAAACGTATTTATATTTCTATTGAACGAAGTCAAACTCTCTTCTATATTTGCCACACGATTGATTGAGTTTATTATTACTTATGATCAAAAGCATATTTATAATGAGGACTCAGAAAATGGTTTTGTAATAGTGTCGGATCCTCAGCAAATTTATCAGGTTTTTTGTTAGTTTGGCTGAAGGAATTTTTCACAAATAAAAGCTAATTCCTTTTAATTTTGACAAACAATGCTTTCAATAGGTCCACGGCACAAGCTCAAAATTTAACAGATTGCTTAAATGGTACTTAAATAAAGATTTCATCATTGATTTTCAATTAGCTACGAAGAAGGATCAGAAGGCAATTTGCTTTGCTGTTGTAAGGCTTTTTAAGTTCAAAGTAAATTTATAGTCCTTTTGTAGTTTTTTGCATTTACCGTTTTCAAATAATTAGTTCATGTTTAAACAACAAAATTATATTCAATAACTCTTCAACATTTTAAATTTTTTTAAAAACTTTTATCGTCGACGACAAAGTAAGTCATTAACAAAGTTTGTCGTTTATGGCCTGCTTTAAAGGCTTTCAGAACCTTCACTGAACATACTAAACGTATGAGTATTAATTAATTAATTATAGACAATAATACTCATACGTTCATTTACATTTTTTTTCATTTAGTTTTTAATTAATAAATAAACAAACTGGTTTTATTGTTAAGAGCTTAAAATTAAATCTTATATTTTTATTGAAATAAAAGATTATTAAGGGTGCCAATATATAACATGAAATCAACTATTTCAATTACTAATTGTTTATACTTGATCATAACACCTGTAACTAACTTAGAACCTAATATTGTTGTTGGCTAATAAAACGCTACCATTATGTTTGGCGCCGGTTTGCCCAAAGGCTGCTGGCCTGTCTTTTTTTCTTTTTATTTTTTTATTTCAAAAATCATCTAATTTTTAATGTACTGCTTTAACAGATCAACTTTCATAGGAGGAATACTTAACGTATGATTGATATTGATTAGCAACTATAATACTCATACGCTACTGGAGCATATTTTAATTTATTTTATTTGCATTCATTTTATTTTAAAACAGCACCACCATCTGTTGCGCAACATTGCTTAAAATTTACTGCTTTCAAAAATAAAAGATGCCTTAAAGTATGCAGTTCTTTTAAATGGGTAAAAAGAATCGACGTACTTTCACTGCTTTTTCTCCACTTTCTCTTGGAAATAAACAATTTTTGCGGGAAAAAATATCCTATATTGTAATCATGATACTAAGGTACCTTTTCACAAAAGTTTGTTAAAAACCATCGATTAGTTTTGACGTGATGCGTACACAAACAGAAAGAAAGACAGACAGGAAATTAGTTACTATTTTATTATATGTATAAATGTATAGTTAAACTAAGGTTTATGTTCATTTACAACTAAATAGAATTGAATGAATTTATTTTTAACATATCAGGTAATTAATTTTAAAGAAAAAAATGGGAAAAATTTTATTTAGACACCAGCAGAATATAATGCATTTTCCGGATCGTTACATCCTTCTTCAGCATTTTTCGCATCCATCTCTTTTGGGTGCTATTTAGTTGTAAACATTATCTATTTAACCAACCAAACTTAAAAAATTCAATTAATATTCAATCATCTGTCGTCAGTTGGTGAGAACGAGGGCTACCATTATCCAAAGCTTCCCTCTTGTTTGATGTGGTTTTCTTCAATATTTACCACCTTGTATAAGTTGTTGCTTCAGCCAAATTTTGATTAGTAATGAGAGCCATGCTTTGTTTATTTGTTTTACCCCAACTTTATGCTAACTTGATACAAATCAAACTTTGTTAGCAGAATGTTAGGGTGTAAATTAAATGTTTCCCATTTTCCCTTAAAATTATTCACATAATTTGTAAAAAAAATATTTGCCCAATTCTATTTAGTAGCTAGTGAATAAACGAACTTAAGCCTTACTTTAACAATTCATTTATATGTTAATAAAAAGCCCGACTAATAAATTTAAATACTCTATATCAAATAGGTTTTACTTAAAAATTTATTCACTTTAAATTAAGGATTAAAATTTTGAAATATAGTAAATCAGTTCTGAATGTTTGCCACAATATAAATTGAAATGTCTAATTGTCTTACTTTAAAACATTTTAATCATAAAATCTTTAACAAACCGCTTTCTCTGTACATCACTTGAAGATAATATAATTTACACAAACAAATAAATCATTAAATAATTCAAATGCAAATTGCTTTGTTAATAATAAAGACACTTTTGCTTTTCATAATTTATGCAAAAATGTTCTTTAATAAAAAGCATTACGATTTAATTACCATCATATTGAAAAATATAGAGAAAACAACTACATGGGCATATACACAAACACTCACACAAACATGCAACTACTTAAGACAACACAAGAGACTCGTTGTGTGTGTATTCGTTTGTGTACATTTCTCTTAATGAGTGTGTTGAAAGTGTTTATTGTATTTGACAAGGATTTTAAGGTGTCACAGGTGTTCGAGTGTGAATAATTGGTATGAGATTGATTGTTTAAATTTAGTTTAAAGCTCCTATTGTTTTTTTTTTATAAATGATTTAGTAAAATGTTGTTTATTGTTGTTTTGCCGTTTTAAAAAATACAGATTTTTGCAAAAAGGTTTTAGTTGTATGCAATTATTTCCATCGTTTTTGACTAGATGGCGCTGGAAGTGTTTTATCAAAGCGACCCTTTTGTTACAACTTTGCCAAGTAAAAGGTCTGTCCTTATGCAGTATCTGTCATTTAGTTGATACTTAAACAACATTGTTTTGAAACTAAGAGTTTCGTATCTTAAAAAAGAGTATTTTATTAAAGTATTACTTCAACATTTTTTTTTTTTCAGAAGAAAACCGATCATGTTCAATCCATCGTGATCATATTTTTCTTTTGTTTTCTGATCATGATTCACAGGTTTTAAGATGTTCTTACTACCAATATGCACCGTTTGGACCACTTAGTGTCACAAAGAGGGTGCTGTAGCTTAAGTGGTTAGCACGTTGACTACTAAGCAATGGTCACGAGTTCAAATCTCAGCCGTGGCAACATCAATTTTTCTGATATGCATTAATTTCTCTTTATAATAATGCATATCACAGCGCCCTCCTTCGCCGGTATTGCCACATAGCACTAAATCGCCGGCGAAGTAAAATAATTATAAATTGGCTATGCTAGCTTCGAACTAATTCGCCTAAATAACACCAGAGGCGCTGCAATACTGTTCTAAAAATAATCATAACGTGCAATTGCAGTCTTGCCAGAATCGAAGCTTTACTATCACTAACCATCTGTCTTATCTACTACTATCCCTTTCCAAAGGAAGTACCACAGTTAATGTAGGCATTAACTGCCTGAGTGGTACTTCTCTTTAAAAAAAAAAGAAGCCAATGAGGTTTGTTTTACTCATGGCTCCGAATAGATAAAAGTTGCCTAAGAACACGTCATCTTTGGCCATTACTTAACCTAAATACCCTTTTTCTCTTTTTGAGAAGGAAAATAAGGGGCATAATTATTACTAATTACTACCACCCAAAACCTTATCTCTGAGTGAACTTGGTGCTTACAAGTTTACAATAAACTAACTAAGGCAGATCGTCAGATTTATAGAACCAGAATCTGTTGTTTATTTTGTTGTCATATGTAGCAGTTAAGCTACGGCTAAATCTAGTTCCTGAGTCAAATTTTAGGTCTCTCGTCATTAGAAAGCTCTGACAGGGTTCAGACAGGCAAAGCGTTTTATTCGCTATCTCTGAATACATCCCAAGAGCTAATGTTACTCAATAAGAATGACCTAAAGTTATTTGCCAGATGAAAGTCATCAGACTTTGTGGTCTTAGATATCATCAACATACACTAGATAGTGTTGCAATCAGACCTTGCAGGATTTATAAACTACAGGATGTGACTTCGAAGCATCTGCTCTGTGTGTGTTCTGTCTTGAAGAATAATGCTCTAGTTGAGGCAACTTGTCGTGAGTGGTTGTGACGCTTTTAAGTGGCGATTATGAGATGCATGCTTAGGAGCCTCCCGGTCAGCAGTGGATGTCTGAAGATAAAGAAGTGCAAGACTTGCTCGATTAAGACTCTTATTAAACTCAAGATTTTCTTTAAGGTTTATTGCGATTAAATCCAGCAATGATTTCCAAACGTTTAAAAGCACTTGGATTAATTCAAGATCAAGGAAATTGGCTGCCAAGCGAACGGAAGCCAAGCTGTGGAAGAGGCAAACATCTAAATCATCAAATTACATCATTAAGTTATAAAAAAAAATTGTCTTTGATCGTACTCAAAATCGTTTGCGTTCGCATCACGTAAAAACTACTGGATGGATTTTAACAAAATTTTGTGGGGAGGTACCTTAGTATCCTGATTCCAATGTAGGATAATTTTTTTTCCACAAAACTATCTTATTTCCAAGAGAAAGTGGAGAAAAAGCAGTGAAAATACACAGATTTTTTGTAGCGATTTAAAGGTACTGCGTACTTTAAGTCATATTTTTTTTATTAATGCAAGATATTTTAAACAGCGCAACAGATGGCGCTGTTTTAAAATAATGAGTATCTCCTTTCTTGTCTGACTTTTACAGAGCTTTATAAATATTTTTAGAATTTCATATACATTTTAAAATTATATCCAGGGATGGGTACCTTTATATAAAGTAAATACGTAAAAGTCAATTACTTTCAAATCTAAATCAAACAAAATATTGTCAGGATACACACAACATGTGTGGCCAAAGCTAGTATTGTAAGTAAAACATGGCCAACCAGGAATGTCAAAACGAAAGTAGAATACTCGTTAAGTCGAGGTACTGCTCTATAATTGGGTTGTTTAGTAGTTTTTCCTCTATTATGAGCTGTTAAGACACTGCAAAATTATCATTACGAATACTAACGATCCTTTTGAGGTGATATTTAAACCAAAGAATGTCCAACCAGTTCACCTGTGTTATATTTCTCTTACTGCAGTACTTGAATCCATGATTCACGTCACTGATAACTATTTCCCTTGATGCAAAATGGGAATGGAATACACATTACTTCAGAATAGGGTGTCAAAAATTGTCTTAATTAGTTTTTGCTTTCAAAAAATAAAACGTGGGTTTGCAATGGAATCCAGAATTACCAGAAAGGTGGGTTTAAATCGTACGAGTAGCTTACAATATATAAAAATATTGTATCACTATCCTGTAACAAACATTCAGTTTTCATTAAAAAACAATGGGAATTGATGCTTAACCTAATTTAATTTAATTGTGCAAACCGCTTTACTTTTAGTTTTCAATTGCATTTTTGTTTTTTTCATAAATAATTTTTGCCGCTGAATTGTTTAATTAATATTTTTCTTTCTAGTTTGTGTTTATTTTGTTTTCATTAAATTATTCTTACTTTTGAGATTGTGAGTTTAAATTGGTTAAATTTTATTCAAGGTTATTTATAGCTTTTGTTCTTGTTATTAAATTGTTGCAATTATAAATTTTGTTCTCCTAATTTGTGTATTTTTTTGTTATTATTTCTTTGCAGGCACACCGTATTGGATGGCTCCTGAGGTAGCTGCTGTTGAACGAAAGGGTGGCTATAATCAACTATGTGATATTTGGGCTTGTGGTATAACAGCAATTGGTAAGTGGATTGTTTTGTGTTTCAATAGCAGTTTTAATAGCCAGAATAGCATTT
The DNA here is from genome assembly GCA_949628195.1 of Phasia obesa. Classification (NCBI taxonomy): domain Eukaryota; kingdom Metazoa; phylum Arthropoda; class Insecta; order Diptera; family Tachinidae; genus Phasia; species Phasia obesa. The sequence continues at coordinate 11,208,418 of OX451219.1, forward strand.
ATTATTGTAATAGTTGTACACAGAAAAAATTGTTTGCTTTTAATATTGAATATTTGAAATTATTAGTCGAACTTTTTATTTTACATACAAATGAAATTACATACAGATGAAACAAGCTTAAGTTCGTTTTGATCTCTCTAAAAAAAATAATTTAATTAAAATAAATATATGTGACCCGGTCTATGAAAAGGTGGCTTATGGCTCAAAAACAAAATTTCGAAAAATTAACTGTTAAAGATAAACAATGCATTTCGTCAGTTTCTTAGTAGTTTTTCTTTTGCATTATGAACAGTCATGCCCAAAAGGCAACCAAAAAATGCAAAAGAGCATAAATGAGATAAGTTCGTGTGTGTATATAAAGAGCGATGTTTTTTTCAATGCAAAGCACAAACCAGTTTCTGACCCAGCGTTGTCAGGTTTTTTTTCTTCTTTCATTTGTGCTCTTCTTTGTCGCAATTTACATAGGACAGAAACAGGGCAGACATTTTTTGAATTCTCTTTTGCTCTTGCTTAAACAATTTACATTGGACATAAACAAGACAGACAGATTTTTGCACATTTTATTTTCTGTGTTATATTCTTTACATGTTTGTGTGTTTCAAAATCTGTGTGTTAAAAAAGCGAAAAGCAGAAAAGAGAAACGAAAAAATGTCCAGTACACTAGTTATGAAATACACACTCTACCTCTTCAACCACTTGCCTACAAATCTCGTCTGTCTGCCCATTTTTCTGTCTAATGTAAATTGCGACTTTCTCCATTTCTAGGCAAGTTAGGACTTTCTAATTTTCACCACGTGAAAGAGCGTCTCAAAAACTATCGAAACCAAAAAAAGCGGGTCACATATATCTCCTTATATTTATTTAGTTTATTTCATAATGAAATAAAATGACATTATAATCTGGTCATATTATATTTTACAATATTATTTTTTAAATTAGACAATAATATGGTTCTAACATAACAATATGTATATGTTAATAATAATATGGTTTAACTACAACCATATAATTTAATCACTATATAATCTAGGTGTACAATTGCACCTAGCTTATGGTTACCTTAACCATGTTATTTCTTTGCTTTTACTTTTTTTTAAATTGATATATTCGACATGATATATCATGTATCATGGATCTGTATACAAATCCCTAAGCGTGAAAGTCTTACTATGCTTTGCACTGACTTTGTTAATAAAAGATCTGAAGAATTGACAAACTTTCCACATGGTTGATTAGAAGAGAACGAAAGAAATAAACGAAAGCACTAAAATTTTTATTACTTACTAACTTCCTCTTGGCTGGCAATAACTTTAAGTAATTTCCTTTATATTTATCTACAAATTAAAACTTATCATCTGACATAATCATTTAGTTATTTACCAAATATTTTCAGACTATTTTATTACTATTTTTATACTCATTATTAATGCCATATGACGGGTTTCTCCATAAAAATAAATTTTGAAATTTGTAAAAGTTTTTGTTTACAATCTAGCACATACTTACATTAGCAACAGAGAGAATAATAAGTAATAAAAATAATAATTTATTCCACTGTCGTATTACATTTTACTTAAAACTATAAAACACTTTAATGTTTAATGGCCAAACAAAATTTATTGTTTTTCTTTTAATGAGCTAAAGCAATGTTGCTCTCCTACAGACATTTTGTTATAAAATGTCAAGGAAAAACTTGAAATTTTTCAGTTTTTTTGTTAACGACTAATTCATTAATTTTTAGTAATATTTTATTATTTTCTATTTGCAGAATTGGCTGAACTACAACCTCCTATGTTTGATTTACATCCCATGCGTGCTTTGTTCCTTATGTCAAAAAGTGGTTTCAAACCTCCAACTCTTAGCAATAAAGATAAATGGAGTCCTACATTTCATAATTTTGTGAAAACAGCTTTAACAAAAAATCCTAAAAAACGTCCCACAGCCGAAAGGCTGCTGCAGCATCCCTTTGTACAGGGTGAGATGTCGGTACGTGTGGCCAAAGAATTGCTTAAGAAATATATGAATCCCAATCAACAGTTCTACTATAATTGGGATGGCGATGAAGAGGTAAGAAATAATAATTTTGCTTATTAAATTTTTAGTTTTAGAAAGAGAGAGCTATGCTTTTAAGCTATAAATGATAAGAAATTTTAAAAATGATTTAAAATAATGATTCTTTAATGTTGAAACATTTATAAAATTTAAAATATGGATCTAAATACACAAAATCATTTTGTGAGTGTTTTTGTTGCAAAATGTTTAAATATAAATCAAGCAGTTTATGTAGCGTATGATTAATATTTATTTTATTTATGGTATTCAAATAACTCATACGCATGCAGGCAGAGTAAACATTGGGGAACTGAAAAATTTTGTACTTTAGTGCAAACGCGCAGCATTTAAATTTGTTTTTAATTCGTCAACGTCGCAACGTTAGCAACGCTTAGAAGTCTTTAAAAATTACTAACAAATTGTTGGGTCGGTTGTTGTATTTCAAGAGGAATTATTCTGATTTTTGTTTCTCGCAATAATCTTCTAACATAACCATTGCCAAACTTTCTAGATCCGGTACAATGCGTGCATTGAAAAAGGAGCATCCCTTCAGTGTTGATTCAACTAAAAAAATATACCTGATACTTGATGTTACTTGATGTTCTTTAGTCTGTAAGACAATGATATAAATAATAATAAAATCGGCCGATTACACGCTGTTTACAGGAACTGGGACACATAATAGCGATTCTAGTTATAGCATCATCTCAATTCATAGGTTTTTGCCAATAGGGAAATGGTTTAGGAGATAAGACACATGTCCAACAGAAAATTGTTAGGGCTCCAGACCATATGTGTTAAAGAGTAGTAAGTAATGCGCCCAAGAATATATCGCTGCAAATGGCTTACAGTGTTCATATAAAGGCGAACAATTTTCGTAATTTAATATTTCATATGAGCTGCGTATGGGTCCCTTTCGAATCAAATTGAAATGAATTCTGTTATAAGATCTTGGTGTAAACTGTTACAAGATTAAATATATGCAAGAACTAAATACTTTTGATTAATTTTTAATTAAATAAATATGCTTCAAGGGACCCCGTTGTAACAATAAAAAGTTTTCGTGTGGTGCGCATTTCATACCGAAAGTATAATTGGCCACATTTTTTTTTTTTTTTTTTGTTTATAAACTAATCGCTATGATGAGGTTAATCGAGTTCAGTTTAGTGTTGAAAGACTACCGTTGGGCAAAACTGCATGAAATTGAGTGATGTGTGTTTCTGAAAAGGTGGCGCATTACGTTTCACTACTACAAGGCATCCAATTTCCTTTTACGGAGTCGTTGCTTTTACGTGTAAAGAATAAAATTTAAATTTGTATTTTTTGTTGCAAATGTAAAGGGTCTTCCTGTAGCGACTTTCGTAATTTGACAATTGATAGCGGTCATATTGTTGAAGCTACATCTATTGGCTGTCATTTATTCATTATATTACATGGCAAATTACCATGCACGGATTTAGCGTTTAATAACACGTCCAACTAATAAAATTGTTATATTAAAATGGTTGTTCTTCATCCATCCAAAAATCATGTTCAACGATAGGGGCTCATTTCTGGATGAATGGGTACTTCAAGAAAAAAAGTTTTCGAATTTGGGCCATACCAATCCACATGAGATCCAAGAGGGTCCAATACGTCCTGTACTCACTGTTTAGTGATGACTTTCTGCTGGTGGCGTCATCAGGTCCATATTTCTTTGAGAACGACCATCACCGTCAACGGCGAGCGCTTTAGGACGATAATTAACAACTTATTTGAGTATAAATTGAATGATATTAAGCCAACAGCTTCTACAGGACGGCGCATCGTATCACAGATCTTATGCTATAGTGAGTTCATTGCACGAGCATGTTCATCTATCATGGAGCTGATATGTAACTGTCCACTGAGATCGTTCGATATGACCCCGTTAGATATTTTCTTGTGGAATTTTCTTCAGTCGGAGGTAAATGGAGATAAACCACAAACCACAGCAGCCCTCATAGTGAACATAGCCCATGCCTTAGGTCAAATTAAATAAGATTTATGCGTCAGAATTATCCGGAAGTCACATCGAGCATTTAGACATTTATATTTGATCACATACACAATTCTTTTTTTTTTTTTTTATTTAAATAACAAATTATTGTACTAAAGACCCTTTAGTACAATAATTTATGAAAGCTTGATAAATTTAAAATTAAATTAAAATAAATGTACTTTATTTATTCAAAAAGCCATTATAACCTTATTTAATCTTTTAGTTGACAAAATATTTGTTTTTTTTTTTGTTTGTTTGTTTGTTTTGAGTTGATATAAATTGTTAACCATTTGTTATTATGTACTGTAGCTGTCTAAAACTTAACTAATTAAAAGTATTTTCTAATTAATTGTTAATTTTCTGTATTATTTTTCTTTTTTTCCCCCTTCATGTCTAACCCACAATTTGTGTGCCATGTTAAATGTCGACACTGACACATCTACAACCAACCTATGAAATGGATTTTTCATGTCTTGATATTGTCGTGTCTGTTGTATTTGTTTTTAAAATCCTGGCTACATAAAATGTAAAAATGAAAAAAAAAAAAAACAAATTAAAATTGAACATTCAGACTGTTGCAAGTGTGCCACAACGTATTGCAAGCAAAATGACATCAAGGCCAAATGGTATTTCTCCACAAAATCATACTCTGAAAACAGGTAAGTAAAAATAATTTTGTATGAAGGAATAAAAGAGGGTTTAGTTTTAATCTGAAAACTTTAAAATTTTGCTTAATTCAGGAAATTCGAAGTTTTAGGCATTTGAATATTTGAGATGCATTCATGATCTTTAATTCGATAAAGCAGTTATCGCGTGATTAATATTATCCTACTACTGACGAAACTTTAGATATTGATTTAAATACACTAGCAATGCCCTCGGCGTCGTTAGCCTCTTGATAATATTTTGTTGAATTTACTTTTTGCTTTGCAAGTAATCCTCACCAAATTTTAAAACTGTTACTTTTATAGTGCAGCAGATATGATTTATATTTTTAATTTATATAGAGGTACCCACAGCTGGGTAATTTGCTCAGGATGTTGCATCGTAGATTTTATGTAAAATTCGATCGTTGTAGAGTTCGTAATTAGTGTCTAAAATTTTCTGTTTACAATAAAAGTGCTGCCAAGTTTTCACTACCATTAAATCGGTAAAAATTGCACACTTTCACTTTTTATTTATATTACCTCTTGGAAATGATATATGTAAAAGTACTCTATATTTCAACCGACATACTAAATTGCTTCCCCTTATGGGTAATTATTTGTTATTAAATTTAATCTAATAGTTTTTAATTGATCCACATACAGACATACGGATATATAGACAAAAATTTAAAAAAATCGCTGTATATTTGTATTTCATATCGATTACAATCTCCACCAGCAATAAAATATTCCAAAAATATATAATTTAAGGACACGGTCTGTTACGGTTTTATTGTTTACTAGCTATTCCCGGTGCGCTTCGCTACATCATCTTTAACTTGAAAACGCACTTTATGTCACATTTAGAGTGGATCACGATTGCAGTTCTCTAAAATGTTTTTGTATGCGAGTTACTTTACCCACTATTTCCATCCAATCTTGGCTAAGCGTATATACACGATAAGGATTTATTACTTTGTATATAAGATGCCACGATCATGCCCCAATACCGATTGTATTTTGGTAGACTACGAACAAGGCTATATCTATTGCAGTTTTCTAGGTACACGATAATAATTTTTCAGTTGGTATACCAGTCCACTTGAGGTACCACTCCCACCATACGAATCCAGTATGTGTTTCTCTACACAATGTATCGTAATACTAATGCAAAATTTCAAGGCGCTACCTATTGCAGTTCTCTAGATACAGGATAATAATTTTTTACTTTGTATGGAGTTACCACGCTGACTGTCCCAATTCAGCCTATGTTTTTCTAGAGTTTACACATGGGTATGGGGATTACTTGCACCCACTTTCAAGACCATAGCTATGGTTCTCTATGTAAACGATAATAATTTTTTACTTTGTATGGGAGGTCCATGCCCCCTGTCCCAATTCGTTCTGTATTTTTTCTGTATTGGAAGACTATGCACATTAGCACAGGGATTACTCGTGCAAAGTTTCAGGACTCTATCTATTGTAGTTCGTCACGAACACGATAATTTTTCACTTTGTATTGGAGGTACCACGCCCACTATTTCAATTAAGTCTGTGTTTCTCTAAACTATGTATCTTAATATAGAGGTTACTGGTGCAAAATTTCAAGGCGCTACCTATTATGGTTACCAAGCAACACGATGATAAATATTTACTTTGTGTGGGAGGTGCCACGCCCACGCCTACGTCAAATATCAAAAATACCCTATTTTACCAACTGTATATCTAAAACAAACTGAAAATTCCTTAAAGATCGGTCCACTGGTCTATAGAGGGAAAGGTATATTTAATACACCCTATTAACACTTAAATTTTTCAAAACTTGTTAAATTTACAAAACTTGTTAATGGATTTCAGTCATAAAGATGAAGCCCTAAAAAATGTACGCCTTTCAATAATTTACGTTTTATTTTTTTAACGAGATGTTAACAAATTATTACTTTTTAACTGAACCCGTTGAGAATGGCACATTGTAAAGGTTACAATTTCTCTTTAAACTATTTTTTTATAGTTGTAATCGTTAAAATTTTTTTTATGTTCTCAAGCAGAAGTTATGCTACCAGGAGTCTGTATGTGTGCATCCTCTCAAGTATCTGTCTGTCTGTTTGTTTTAAACTAAATCTCTGCAATGGATACATTGTCAATACAAACTTTTAACTTTAATGTTGAACTACAATTAAACTACTTTTTATGTTAAACCTGAATTTAAAATTCACACACACACACACACACACATGTTTTATGTGTGTTTCTTATCTACAAGTTTTAAATTAACTTGTTGTGATGCAAACTAATTATTGTTATTATTAGAAAAATATGCTAAGAGATGTATTAATTTTAATTAAATTTTTGTAAACTACAAAAAAAACCTATTTTTCTCTTTTGTTCACAGGCATGACATCATCTAGTTCACAGTGGAACAATGAACGTTCTTCTAGTCCTGAAACTTTACCAAGTGACATGTAAGTATTTTAATTTTTTTTTCGAGTTATATTGTTAAAAAATTTAGTATATTTACTCGTACATATAGCTTTTACTTGTTCTTTAATACTTCTCCTGGGTTTTATGTAATTCTTTATAAGCGATTTTTTTCCTTTTATACTCTTTTTAAAATGTTAAACTATAAAGTATAAAAAAACAAATTACTCATAAAAATAAAACTAAAACAATTTATATACAAACTATGTATTTTATATGCATATTTGCTGCAACCTGCTTTCTATGGTTAAGTGTACTACATGCAACTTGCATTAAACGCTCTGGTTGTATTTGTTCATGTTGTAAAATTGTGCTTGAGCAGAGTAAAAAAAGCTTTTAATCATTATATTTTTAATTATTACGTCTGGCAGAGTGTTTCTCTTTTTTATACCTTAACATTTACTTTTATTTAAATTAAAATATTTATTGAATTAATTAAGCGAACATTGTTAATTGTTTTATAAGCTCATTTGCATAAATCACTGTTTAATTGCACATTATCAAAGTGTTCTGTTTTTTTTTTCTTTGAATGAGAAAATATTTCTCATGCATTATTTCTTTTTTAATAAAAAAAAAAAAATATTTTTTGCCAAGGACATTAGAAAAATATTAGAAATTACTTTTATTGAGGACCATTTGAAACAAATCATTTATAAAATATTTTTTTTTTTTCATTCGTATAGTAGCTCTGGGTTGACAAACGACGTGCGGGCGTCATTGTCATTATTTTTTAAGGTCAATCAGGCCGTTATTTTTTTCGACCTTCGAGTGGTTAGCGTTCCTCACATTGACTGAATGGATTCCTCAGTACAGAAACTGGGATACAGCCACATGAATTCGCCATGTCCAATGGTTTTGATTATCGTGTATAACCTTAGTAATTTTAATTAATAAGGCATATATTGGTGGAGCACCATATAAAACTCAAATTTTCACTGGACAAGCACTATTAAACTAAATTTATTGTTAGCAAGCCGCATTTTGAATTTCTTACTTCCTACAAGCAGGTATATGTAGGTCGCATTACAGACCCTTAATATTTTTTATTAATAAGTCGCACATTGGAGCACCATATAAAACTAAAATTCTTCTCTGGAGGAGCATCATTAAACTCAATTTATTTTTAGCAACCTGAATTTAGGAATCCTGACGTCCTATACGAAGGAATAGATCTCGTCGAGGGCCTTAGGAATTTAATTAATATCTCGTATGTTAGTGGAGCACCATATAAATCTCAAATCTTCTCAGAAGGAGCAGCATTAAACTCAATTTATGTTTAGCAAACTGAATTTGGTTATCCTTACTTCCTATATGAAGGAATATGTCGCTTAGCAGGTCCTTAGTAGTTTTAACTAATAAGTCTTACATTTGTGGAGCACCATATAAAACTCAAATTGTCGCTGGAGGAGCACCATAATTTATTTGCAATAAACTGAATTTAGGAGCACCATTAAACTTAATTTATTTGCAATAAACTGAATTTAGGTTTCCTTACTTCCTATACATAGGAATAGGGTTGCAGATCCTTAGGAGTTTTAAATAATAATTCGTAGATTGATGGAGCACCTTATAAAACTCTAATTTTCACTACGGGAGCACCATTAAACTCAATTCATTTTGAACAAGCTGAATTTGGAAATCCTCACTCCATATAGGTAGTTGGTAATTTTAATTAATAAGTCGTACATTAGTGGAGAACCATATAAAACTCGAAATTGTCGCTGGAGGAGCACTATTAAATTGAATTTATAATTAACAAGCTAAATTTGGAAATCCTTACTGCCTAGACGAAGGTATAGGTCGACTTACAGATCCTTAGTTATTTTAATTATTAAGTCATAGACTGTTGGAGCACCATATAAAACTCATATTTTCACTGGAGAAGCACCATTTAATTGAATTTATTTTTAACAAGCTGATTTTGAATCCTCACCTCCTATACGAAGCTATAGATCGTGTTTCAGATCCTGGAGCAGGCGATATAATCTGTAGAGTAACCTGGCTCTTTGGTTACGTACAGACCTCTGCCATTAAATAGTTTTAAGAATCAAAAAAATAAATTTTTTTTTTTATTTTATATTGTCAAAAAGTAAAGTAACCATTTGTATGTAAAAGCATGAGGCACGTAAATCTTAGTATATACTATTGTAGTATAGTAGATATAGTAATTAGTAATTATTACTTTGTAACGGAATCCGATCCCTGTCCTATATCACCAAGCTTTAACTGAATAATATTGATTCAATCCTAGTATGTCTTAATGATGATGTCGATTAAATTAATAAATGGGTTCGTTTTTAAACTGAAAAAGAGCGTGAGGAATGCCAATTATTGTTTATCAGATTGTAATCAATACTGAAATATGGAATGCTGTAGAAAAACCTTTAACAATTTTGTCCTTGATTTTCCGGTTTCAAATATGTCTAAAACGGCTTAACCGTTTCCGAGTCATGATAAAATTTACTACGCGATTAAGGGACTAATATTTGTCAAGCCTTGCCTTAAAAAAACCTCGACGTAATAGAAAAGAACTTAAAGCAGATTCTTATTAGGCACCGTAAATCCTTTCTTTTTATTCCGTTTTTTTAAAGCAAACAAACAATTTTTTTTTTGCAGAACAGTGTTATTGCTACTTTATTTTAAATCCTTTCATTCAGGCCTTCATATTATATTTTCCCCTTTGCCCTTTATTTTTGTCTTTGTCTCTTAGTCTCTGTGTTTGCCATCATCACAAATTAATTTTTTTATCTCATCCATTCTATTGTTAACTAACCTTTCATGCAATTCATTATTCAATGAATTTTTTTTTCCTAAGATTTATTCTCACTTCATAGCTTCCATTAATATCTGATTAATTCCCACGATATTGTAGTTCTTTGATTTATATATATTTTATTTAAATATTTTCATTTTATATACTTTTAGTCCTTTTTTAAAACAACATCAACAATTACAACAAAGAAAACAAAAACTTACTGGAACTTTAATTATGAACATGTCCTTAAGGTCAGAACACTGGCAACTTTGTTCTGTTCTGCACTGCTTGGTTCAGTTCAGTTCAGTTCAGTTGGCTACTGTTTTTATGGATTTCATTTTTACTTTTTTATTTTTATTTAAACGTTACTTTACGTTTCTAAAGTTCTTTGTTTTTTAATTTAATTATTGCTCTTTTAATACTTTTTAGCGCTTTTGTTTATTTTTCTAACAATAATAATGTTGTAAGGCTTTTTATTACTCCTTGTTGCAATTTTATGGCTTGAGTTGGTTTTGTTTTCTTAAAGATTCCTGTCTATTGTTTAAAGTTTATGCTGGAAAATTTACGAAGCCTTCATTTCTTTTGGCAGTTAAATGATTTAACTAGCGATTTTATTTTAGTTATTGTAAGAAAGAGCTTAACTAGTTATATGCAAATGGGCCAGCCCTGCCCTTATTTGTAAAATATGGAAATTTAATTTAAATATGTAAATTTCTAATTACATTCCAAAAAAAGTAAGAAGTGAGCATGGAAAATTAGTGCTCACACATTTCTGTTTCATTAAAAAGCAGCTATCCCCGATGCGCTTTGCTACACCCATCCACAAAAAATACATTAAACACTTGAAAGAAAAGTATGGCCAACCTTTAATTTGAAAACACACGCTATTCTCACAACAAAACTGTTTCCGTTTATATATTAAAGGTACGATGCCCACTGTTTCCATCCAATCTGTTTATTTTGCTAGACTATGCGTAATAACACGATAATAATATTTTACTTTTTATGGGAGGTACCACGCTTACTGCACATTGGTATGCGGGTTACTTGTGCAAAGTTACAAGATTCTACCTATTGCAGATCTGCAGGTAGACGTTAACCCTTTCGCTACATATTTTTATTTATGACTGTTAAAAATATGATTTCTTCGATAATTCAATATTTTGGGCTTTAAAAACAATATGTCAAAAACAAATTAAATTTTTTTTTCGGAAACGTGTTTTTCAGACTGTTGCCATATGGAAACAATTATTCTTAATGGTATAAAAATTACCATGAAAAGTTAATTTTTTTTATGATTTCTTTTTTAGCTGTTTGTTAATTGTTTGTTTTCTTCTTGTAAAAAGTAATCTTTTGTTGAAAAATAAACTTTTAATAGAAAATTTATAAAAATAAAAAAAAAATATAATTAAAAATAAATTAAAAGCTTGTGTAGTTCTCCAATATATATGTATTTATGTGTAGTATTGTTCCTTAAAACTATTTCACTCTAAATTCACAAGCATTTCTACCTAGGAAAACCAGTACATTCTCTAAATTTGCATCTGGTGGTATCTTAGGCGTACTCCGGTCAATGCAAGGCCAACATATCGGAGTGAAACAGAGGATCCTGTTTCATACTCTTTTCAGGATGTCGTAGGACTATCTTTTTTGCCTGCGCTATGAAATGTTTTGTACGTCCCCGTTTGCTAAAAGATGCTTGCTTATTTGAAAGGGCTAGAAGCCCATCCGCAACGTCATTTTGAAATCTCAATATATCCATAGAACCTCTTAGGTTTCTATCATTATATCCGCTATTTGCTTTATAGTCTAGCCAGGAGTTAAAACTTTCTTAATCTAAGAAATGGTCAGACGTGGAACAAGATTAACGTGGGCACCTGCCGGTTGGGCCTAATCCCACAGTGGTCTTTCCACCGGGAGAAATTTTACCGTAGACTAGCGCCCCCATTGCTCTGCATAGCAACACTCCACGATATGACGTTGCCGCCAGTATCACAATTTATGTGTGATACAGCCACAATGAGTAGCATTTTATATAATATAGCAAGCCTAGATTCTATATTATAGCCTCTTGCTTAGGGGTTTAGAGACTATCCAAACTTCGTCTGTTGAGAGTGCAACAGCACACTTGATCGACCTTGCACCATACCTACATAAATCGATCTTAAACCACAACCGCGACTTGTAGGATAGGCTCTCTATGGGGTTACCGATTCCCGTGGTACCAATCCTTTGGGCACTGGTCGGGCCTCGAAGAGAACCCGTGGTTCAAGGCATTTGAGAATGTACCGCAATGAGAATTGGTACCCCCGGGGCCAAAAGAAATGGTCAAATATTTCAAGAGTCCATATCCTCTAGGTCCGATAAATCGAAATGAATTAAAATTGATTCAATTTTAGTGTTTGGTTGTGATAAATAAGAAAATAAAATTTCATATAAAAAAAATTAAAGTAACGTTCTTTGGTTATTATATACCATAAAGTGAATTTGTTGCCATATGGCAACAAGCTAACTTTAAAAAATTATTACATATGTATAAGCTATTAACTAATATTTTTTTTTACTTTTAAATGATAAAACAATGTTTTCTTTATAAATTGTATAAAAAATATATTAAAATATGGGCTCATAAAACCCAAAAATTTAATTTTTAAAAAAGGTATTTTTCATCAAATTAGTAAGGAATGGTAGAGGCACTTTAGATCTTGATATTTTTGGCAGATTTTGGACTATTCTTTAATTTGGTTTTATTTAAAATTGTTACTAGGTATCTAAAATATAAAATTGTGCAGAAAAAAAAAAATGATTCTTTAAAACAAAGCAGATTTACAGAGCAAAAATGTGCATGTTGCCATATGGCAACAAAATAGCGAAAGGGTTAATAATTCTTCACTTTGTACGGGAGGTACCACACCTACTATTCCAATCCATCCTGTGTTTTGCGAAACTATGTACATATATTAATAAGAGAGTTACTGGTGAAAAATTTCAGGAATCTACCTATAGTTCTCGAGCTACTTCAAAAGTGCCCGTAAAAATGGGCGTGGCTAATTTTTCTTTCCGTAAAAACCTAAACTGGGTTATGATGAAGATTTAAAAACAAAAATTGGCCAAATTGGTGCAGTCGTTCTTAGGTGATGCGACTACCAACGAACGATATTTGATTTTATTTATACAGAAGATAGATAAAATAATTAGCCAATTGTATCAAACAAATAGCCAGTGGTAACGGTATTCACCGGATGGTATGACAACAGTATTTTATTTATTGGAGATCAAATCTCATTAACTTAATTTAATAATTAACTGACTTTTGGGATATAATTTTTTTTTTTTTGTTTTATTACACTGTGCAACACGGAAAAAATAACCATATACGGACACCACTACGTGATAAAAGACCAAAAAAAAAAGACCCCTGTCTCCCAGTTTTGTCCAAAGTCCTCCAGGTTTTTTTATGGGTCCTCAAAGATGTGGGGCCTTGATGTCATTATCATTTACTCAAGCTCATATTTTGCAAACCGTTTGGAATTTTGATATACTCTCTGAGGCAAAGTTGTAGCTCTTGTCATAAAGAACAAAAATTGTGAAGATATAAAATCAAAAAAACTTCATCTTCAAGGTCAAAATCGCAAAAAACTTTAAAAAATTCAATTTTTTTACCTTTTTTCCCCTGTTCAGGTCCATAGGTAGCAAACCGTTCAAAATTCAAGGAAACAATCAACTACAAAAATGAACCTAAGATCTCAATAAACAACTTTCTAGAAAATATAAACTTCCTAGGAATGATTCTTAACATTTTGTATCGGAGTTGATCTCTTGGAGCTTTTACGGAACTTGACACTGAACGAAGAAATGTTTGACCCAATAAGATAGTGGGGGTTTATCAGGGAAGTAAAATTTGGATGTCGTTTAAACTTAGATCCCGAGGATTAATGATATGCCCAACAGAAACCACCAATAAAGCTCTGAACTTTTGATAGTCTTTCACAGCTCAACAAGAGAATTATTAATCATTCACCAGGTTGATTGTACATATTGTAATCACCCGAGTGCTGGTGAGAACACCATTAGGTAGAACTTGTCTATTCGAAAAGAAACCCAAAAAAGGATTTTTCTAAAAACTATCTATACATATAATAAAATAGTAACTCATTTCCATGTGTCTGTTTGTCTGCTTTTCATTTGTGTTCGCATCACGTAAAAACTACTGGATGGATTTTAAAAATTTTTGTGAGGAGGTACCTTAGCATCCTGATTCCAATATAGGAAACTTTTTCGCAAAAATATCTCATTTCCAAGAGAAAGTGGAGAAAAGGCAGTGAAAAAACGCCATTTCCGGTTTAAAGGTTTAAAACTAGGTTATTTTAAAAACTATTGCGCAACATTAGGCGCCAATTGAATAAAATTTTTATTTACGTTGTATTTTTACTTTATGGAATTACATTGTTGTGCCCACGACGTGGCGGGCACAGCTAGTCATTTAAAAGAACAAAAAAATATGTATATATATGTAGAGCAATTCGTGTAGAGCAATTCGTGAACATATATATGTAGAGCAATTCGTTTATTATATGAAATATTTATATTACTACCAGCTGAAAAATGAACTTAGTGATGGGCTTTACCTTTATTTTTTTACCAGGACTGTTAATATTTCTTCCGAATTCACGCTTTCCCTGAGAGGTTGTTATCATATTGTTTTCTGTTCAGTTTGTCATCTTCCTTAACCATATGAGAATTAAAGGCTTCTTTATCATAAACAAAACCTCAACAAACAAATTTATAGTTAAAATTATATCCTCTTAATTTTGCTAATCAAGAAGCCTTAACCCTTTTATGCCAAAAATGTTCTTAACATAATGAGAATTAAGTTAAAGAAATTAAAAAAAAAATTATTGAAGCTTATTTTTTACATTTTAATTAACAAAAAAAATATTTGTCAAAATTCATTAAATAATTTTCAATTAAATATTATTTGCTGGGTTTTCACTTAATTTCCATTATTTAAATAACTTTTATTAACTTTCTTAAGAAAAAAAAAACACGGGTAAATTAATGAAAACAAAATCAAGGCAAGATGTTGTTGGCCATGTTAATTACGCACTGATGCCTTTGCATGCATGCATGCCATCCAGCTATCCAGCCAACCAACAACAAACAATGCAGACGCAAAAAAGTTTTGTCTTTATTCGTATTATTCCGGCTACGTACAACTGTGCAACATGCATAAGCTGGGTATAAACGCAAAACCTACATTTCTAACTATTCACGACCAACGAAACACCGACGAACAATGGCCAAAATAAAACAAAAATATAAAACACTTGAAGACATGACTGCAAGTCAAAATTCTATGTTTTTTAACTTTTCATAACTTCTGTGTATCCTGGCCACAGGATTTGTTATTTTGCTTTGTTAGAATATTTTTTGTTTTAGTTTTGAAAAGTTTAATTTTTGGTTGGCTGCTTTGGTTTATTCAAAGCAGGCGCTTTAAATTGTCTTCGTTATGGTTTTTTAGCTGGTAAAACAAAATAAGTTTTCTTGGTTAGAAAATATACTGTATTACTTGTAAATAAATAATTTATGCAAGATTTAAATTAAATAGGAAACATATTCTTTTTATATCGCTTACTAAACCATAAACGGTCACATCTCAAAATGCACAAATGTAGAGGAGAGACTAAAAACAGTTCCAAAAAACATGGTTGTAAATTTATCCTCAAATTGAGTTGCTCGTGAATGGTATTTTTCCAATTAAAGCAGACAGATGCTAACGAAATTTTCGGAGTCGTTTATATGTAGATCAACTGGATTATGAAAAACAAAAAAAATATATAAATTTTGAAATTTTTTTTAATTTAAATTTTAAGTATTTACTAAAACATAAAAGCCTAAATAGATTTTTTTTATAAAAACAAACTAATTACACAAGGCAACAAAATCTAAAAAATTGTATGTGGATTTTAAACCACAAATATCCAAATATGGTCCAAATTTGAAATTCTATGGAGTGGTGTTTTTTTTTAAAAAATTTTAAGTAAAATTTAAAATTTGTTTAGACATTTATCCATATAATTAATGATAACTCAAAAAGCGTTTGCCCGATATTATTAAAGTGAAAGTAGGAAAATTTGAAATTTACATAACCTTTAATCCGTTAATATATTAAGTTTTAATCGGCCCAGTAGTTTCGGAGTTATAATAAAAAATTTAAGCAAAAAATATATTTTTTGCTTGAAAATACCAAGTTTTTTTGTTTAAAAAAATTCATGAAAAATAGAAAACGTTGGTCAAATTTATTACTTTATCGCAAAGCTACATGTAATAGGAACAAAATAAGGTATCGAACATAAAAAGCGATGGATTATTTTCAAATTTATTCACAATTAAGTGAATTCAGGTATTAAAAAAATGAGCAAGAAAGCAGAACATTTTTATGTAAAAAACATGTAAAAAACATAAAAATGTCCCGCTTTCTTGCTCATTTTTTTAAATTTATTTATTTAATTTTTTCTTGATTCTCACTCTTACTTTAACTCATACTTTCTCGTGGTTATGCATAAATGTTTGTATTAGTAGCTTGTACACGTAAACAGAAAAGTTTCACTTCCTATTTCTTCAATCTTTCTAAATGATGTAAAGGGGGTTTTTTATAGAGGTATAGAACTTTAAGTTGGCATTAGTTTTCAAGATGGCGACCAGTACAGCTGTTAAGTGATTTATTCTCAGTTTGGTTTGGCAATTGATCATGAATAGACTCACACCTGAACAACGCTTGCAAATAGCGATTTCACGTTTTGGACCTGTGAATTGGCCTCCAAGATCTTGTGATTTAACACCGCTAGACTACTTTCTGTGGGGCTATGTAAAGTCATTGGTCTATGCGGAAAAGCCACAAAAGCTTGACCATTTGGAAGACAACATTCGCCGTGTTATTGCCGATATACGGCCACAAATGTTGGGAAAAGTCATTGAAAATTGGACGTCCAGATTGGACTACATCCGCGCCAGCCGTGGCGGTCATATGCCAGAAACCATATTTAAAATGTAATGCCACAAGATTATCTTTCGGATAAATGAAATTCATGTCAATCGAATCAATGGTTGTTTTATTGCAATTTAAAGTTCTATACCTTTATAAAAAACACCCTCTATATATGTATATATTGGTTCCTCTTACTCCTGCAAGGAGCATAGGGCCGCTGCTAATACGGTTTCGGTAATCAGGTTTGCTTTAAGATGAATGACTGATTGGGCCAAAACATCCGATCCTGGGGCTGGGGCTGCCAGCAGCGCCTCCATGCAGACAACGGGCAGTGGATTTAGTCACTCCATCCTTAAGGGTTATGCCTCCCAAATTCAGTCGACAGAGCCACGTTTGTTATCGGCAGGATGCGCCACGTGCAGGTGAGGTTGCCATTTGGGTAGGATAGGCTATATAGTCGCTTCACTACACCTTTTGCCATGCCATCTATGACTTTCTGCGTATACATTCCCACTTTTCCACATATTAGTGAATTGGTATTATTATATTAAACCTTTAGCTTAATAACGCACTGACTGATCTAGAAATGGGTTTTTCTCTTTTAAGAAAAACAAGTTTTTTAAACCAATTATCGGTTTAAATTAGTTTTTCATGCAAATTTAATTATTTTTCAATTAAATTATTTATATAATTAACAAGCTGTGCCCACACACCTTGTCTGCGTCCTAACAATATTTTGTTCGTTTTTGCTTTGGAAGTAATCCACACGAAATTTTAAGTCTCTTACGAATTTCTTTTATATAAAGGTAGCCATCCCTGGATAAAACTCTAAAAATTTGTGTAAAGCTCTGCAAAATACAGACAGGAAATGAGTTACTCATTATTTTGAAACAGCGCCATTTGTTGCGCAACATTGCTTAAAATATACCGCTTTCAAAAATAAAAGATGCCTTAAAGTATGCAGTACCTTTAAATCGGTTTAAAAAAATCGGCGTACTTTTACTGCTTTTTATCCATTTTCTCTTGAAAATAAGATTATTTTTGCGGGCAAAAAAGTATCCTGTATTGGAATCAGGATACTAAGGTACCTCCTCACAAGTTTTTACGTGGTGCGAACACAAGATAGATTAAGAAACAAAATACTATTTTTATTTAATAAATAATTGAATCAGTTAAATATTTAATTAAACTTGTATCTGATACTAATTAAAATCGTTGATTGAGGCCAACATTTTTTTCTCTGTACAAGCAAAATTGGATTTCTTATAAATCCGGAGTTTGAGAGCGAGCGTGTGCACACTAATACAGACAGGGTTTAGTTTTCTAATTGGCTGGACCAGTTAAGTCTAAAACGGCCTTATAACAAGTAGTCTATTTAGAAGGATGAACATGTAAAATGGACTTAACGAGTGCTTTTTTTGTTGCAATATATAATAGTTCCATTTGGATTAGAAAGTTCTATCGTTTGCACGAATTGCTCGTCGCTGTAACTAGCCTTGGGAAATATTTTTTCGTTTTATTATATGGAAAACAAAGAAAACAATACTAGGAAATCATTTTGTAATGTAGTTGTGTTTAATTTAATTTATAAACTTTATTTAAAACATACTTACCCAGCACTCAAAACCTCTTTGTCTACACGCTCAATCAGTAATAGATTTTTGTTGTTTTACTACAATCATAAATCAATTTATGATTATTTCCTTGCTGTTGACTCATGTCGAGACATCTTCAGTTTTTCTATTTATTTCTACTGCTTTTTGAGATGATGATGGCACAATCTCAATGTCAGCAAATGTGTCATTCATGTCATATACGAGAGCCCAGATTAGAAGACAAAAAAACTACTTAAAATTTCTATAAAAAGCTAAAAAAAAAACAGCAGCAGCAACGCAGCATGAAGAAAGAAAAAACTTTACAGACGACATTAGGAAAAAGAAATTTTAGTTGAAGGCGTCAAATGAGAACTTTATTTATGAAAATTCCATTTTACTTTCTGTCTATGTTTTAGGCGTTTTTAACGTTTTGCCCTTAAAAAAAAAAATAAGCATGAAAAACTTTCTAAGTGCCTGTATGCGGGTGGGTGTGTTTTTAAATGACGAGTATCAAGGAAAAGTAACTAAATATTTCTTATGGCAAAATGCCATAAGATTTTTTTATTTTTTTTTTTATATAAATGTAAAGCTAAGAGCCCCTGTTATATAATTTAAAGAAATAAGAAAGAAAAAAAGTTAATAACTACTCTTTAGTTTTTAATTCTTTTTTACCGAGGTGTCATAACACTCAGCTGAATACCATAGAGGAAACTGCATTTTATGAAACAGTTTTTATTATAAAATCGATTTTTAACATTATTTTCGAAGAGGATTATTTTGTTTGGATGAAAATAAATTTTATTGCACTTTTGCACAACTACCTTTAAAAGTAGTTTGAAGTAAAAGGTTAGCAAAGTAGAGTTTGATATTATATTTTGCTAGTTAACTATGATTTTGTAGGTTTAGGTTATTTAATTAAATATGTGAAATAAGTTTATTTTTATAGGCTAATATTTAAGAATTATCTAATTATTATTAGGGTTTGTGAGTCGATTAAAATTTTTATCGCGTAAATATTATTTATTGATTTAATTAAATTTTAGAATTTTGTTCTAATATTTTATTTTGATTTGATTGTATGTAACAATTTGTATATACAATTTGCTAAAAAAAACAAAATAAGACTAATCTCAATATATTTTTTAACTGCAAAAGTCGGTGTTCTTAAATATGAGTATTCCCATATTTATCACTCACACCAAGCTCCAAAAAAAAATTTTAAGTGCGATGTTCCCCACTTTGAAACCACATAGCTTATAAGATAGCTGTCAAGCTCAAATTCTACTCTGCTATGCCTATGCCAATTTTTGGATCAATCTGTACCAACCCTTTACAAACATCTGATTTATTCATTTTAATAGATTACAAGCCTGTAGGCCTACCTTATCTAAAAATCTTATGGCTTCAGAACAATTTAAAGAAATAACCCCAAAAATTTATATTTTATATATAATTTAAAAATAAAGTAAGAAAAAATATGTTCACTGTGGGTTATTATTGTTTGGCTTTAATACTTTGTTTTTAATTCTTTAGTTTAATTCTCATTTTGTTAAGCAAATTTTTAACATAAAAGTTATCTTAAGCTGGCCTAAAATTTCGATTAAGGTTTCCTCAATTATGCATTTAGCGAAATGTCCATAGAAACTAAATTAAAATAATGGAATTTTTTAAAATTTATAAAAAAAATATAAAAAGGTAACAATATAAAAGGTCTTGTCATAAGCCATATTTCATCAAAATTGATTTTTACGTCACGCCGACTTGTCGACTTAGCTTTGAAAGCAAATCATACTAAATTTCTTTCTCACTCTCTTATAGCGCTGCAGATATCCCTGGCTTTATATAAATTTATAAAATTTTTATAAAATTCTAAATTTAATGTACAGTTTATAGTGCCATGAAATCACTTTTCAGTACCGGGAATGAAGTACCTTATATTTGAATCGCGGTACTAAGGTACCTCGGTACCTCCCCAAAATTTTATATTAAAATTAATCTAGGAGTTTTTAATTGATGCGAACACAGACAGGCAGACAGAAAATAATCCAAAGTTGGTGTTTTGTATTCCATTGCGTTCAATCTGCACCAGCAACATAATTTTGAAAAAATATTTAATGTGCAGTAATGGTCCTATTACAGTATCTGAGTTTAACACAAAGTATCTGAGTTTAACAAAAAATCAGTAACAAACTTAAAATTTATCACATGGATTTTGGTATAACTACAATCACTTAATATATAAGAGTTTTCTATGACACAATTCAAAAATAAAGTCATAAAAAGTAATAAATTTATATTTTATGGTAGGAGAAGCCCCACGCAAAGGAGTCTTGTGGAAAAATAAAAATTTTATAAAACAGTGTTATTTAATGCGTTTAATTCAAATAGTAGAGTTGTGTAGTTCATGAACAACCTAGTTCAGTTGAACTGATTAACCAACTGACATAAGTGAGCTGAACACCTCACTGAGCTTCCCAGCAAAACATTACGTTTACTTTATAGCAGGTTTGTTAGGGAGTGAGAAATATACTCTTCCTTCCTTCCAACCTGCTTCATGAAGGCATAATTTTTGATTGCGATGTCCCAATTGGTAGGTCTCTTTGCTTCATCAAATTCTTTATAAGAACTTATTCGTTTACATGCCTACATACGCGTAAGCGAGAGAGGTCTCTTTGTTTCACAAAATTTTATAAAGAAAACTTATTCGCTTACATACCTGGATCCTCGTAAGCGAGAGAGGATGAACCGCTTTTGAAAGACATGAGTTTTATTTTACTGCTTACCAAAACCCAATATTTTTTGCAGGGTTATATCACTTCAGTAGTTCATTTCAGATTCTTAGTTTCGTTCAGTTCCGTAGTTCAGTTCATTCAGCTCGTTAGTTCACTACAGTTCGTTATTTTATATTCCTTTTTAACTCACGTATATACAGAGTTCGACAGTAGATTAGCCGCAAAATCGCTTTGCTGTAGAATAGCGATTCTGGTAATAAAATTTTTGTAATAAATGATCATAGTGGGAAGATGACTTATTACAAAAATTTAATTGCACCTCCTTTTGATTAATAACGCCTAAACGATTTCTATTAATACCCTATTATACCCTATTATTTTTAGGGTACCGTACCCAAAGGGTAAAAACGTAACCCTTTTGTTTTTGCTACAGTGTCTGCAGCGCGTTCTATATCCGGAAACTTAATAGGTAGACTCCTTGAAATTTTCACAGAAGGCATATTGCTACGCCGGCTATAACAAAAACTAAAAATTATATGGTATACCGATACCGACACGATTTTGAAGTACATATATGTAGACTCTTGAAACTAGTACAAAAAATAAATTTATATATAAAAATTTCGTTTCTAAAATGTAAGCCGGCCAGGCCCTTCGCATTTTAGTGGTAAAAATCGTCGTAAAAAGCTTCAAAAAAGATGTGTGGCTTTATTTATAAATAACTCTAAAACTGAGAGCTTTTCGTGATTAAAATTAAATAAACTTTTTCTTGTTATAAAAGGGCAAATATTTTGTTCATACAAACTTTTAACCGACGATAAAGCCTTAGTAGCTTTGTTTAGCAGTTTAATTAAAAGTTTACCCTAAAACTGAACAATGAGTGGCTCTCATTAATTTTCGAAGTCATGAAAATACGAATTTTCATCATCATGAGGTAGAACATTCTGCGTTTATTTAGTATGTGAATAAAGTTTTTTTGTATGCAAGAACAATTTTATGGCTTATTGGCCAAATACTAACTCAGGCCTACAATTAAGCAATTTTAATATTGAAACTCTAGAAATTACGCAATTTGATTATTTGCATTTGAAAGTGTTAGTGAATCCGTTCGATAGTAAAGAAACATAATATTTTACCGGTTAGTCGAATAATTTTTTTTTTTAAGTATTCGATTAATCGAATAATTTTTAAAAAAGTATTCGATAAATCGAATAATTTATAGAAAAGTATTCGATTAATCGAATAATTTTTAAAAAAGTATTCGATTAATCGAATAAAATTTTAAAAAGTATTCAATTAATTGATTATTTTTTGTTGTTTTGAACTTATTTTAAGTTACATAAATTCATTTATTTTGTGTTTTTTTACGATTAATAGACCAAAAGTGACTCACTCCTTAAAACTATTAAACAACTTGTAAGGTATAAAATCTTTTGATTCCGCCCATTTTTAGTTGGGTTAATGCATTAATAGAATAATGTCGATGTAAATATAAGTATATGTAGTGTTACTATAGTAATTTGAAATTGTTTTAGGGAACTAATTCTAATTCTGTTTATGCTTTTCAGAAATATCTGAAGAACTTAGTACAGATTTTTATTTTAATAATAGCGGTGTTCAGTGTTTGATAAAAAGTGCATATCCTTATCATATCATATCCTTTTTTTGTGATCTCGAATAACAAAATAGCTATTGGTATTTGTTAAATTTGAATGATATAACGAATTTGCACTTTCGCAAGACCATTTGCATCAAACACTGAATACCGCTAATATTATTTTTTATAAATTCTATTATTAAAGTACTGCTTTTGTTGTTAATAATTTATTTAAAGCTTTAAAAATATACGACTTACTATTAACAAAATGGCTTTATTTATTTATAACTATTTCTACTTTTATACTTCTTGAAATGAAAACAGTTTCTTAGACCCTCTTTGACTCTTTACTTTTTTTAATTAAAAAATAAAATATATTTGTTAAACAATTTCTTGCTCTCGTTGGGTTTGTTTTAAACTACTTTTTAACTAAAATTGTTTTTTTTTATTTATTTATTTTAAATAAATTGTTTGTTTTATTCCACAAAATTTGGTTTCTACAAATTATATATTTTTTACTGTTTATATTATTTTGTAGGAGTCTCTTACAATATATTGATGAGGAACTAAAATTAAGGTAACTACAACAACTCTTACAACCTTGTACAACATACTTAACCACCAAAACAACTTAAAAAAAAACAAGCAAATACCAAATACTTTTACCAAACTATACATCATACTACTACCACAACTACATACAACGTTACTAAAGTATTCCCACTCTAAAATGCTTAACCCTCTGTCTGTTTTACGTTTTTAGTTTATAGTCCAAAATTCTGTATTGGTAGTAAATTATAGATTTTTAAAAATATGGCTTGTTTTGTATGTTTTTAATATTGGATCTCCTCCCTAAATGAATACAAAAGACATTTTATTCTTCTTTTTCCCTTCCCACTTGTCTTCAATATTATTTCAGTAATATTTTATCACTAAATTACTCATTAATTTCTATTTTGATATATTTATCATTAGTTTATCATCGTCATTTTCTAAAAACTATTTTATTGCCATGCAAATATTTCATTTCGTTACTTTAAAGTTTGAACGTGTTCGTTTTGCCCCTTCATCCATCTCCCATCAATCATCAATTGTCGTATTTTTCCTTTATGTGTATAATAAAATTCAAAAATTTTAAATTTTATATGTGTATTTGTATGTTCTTAAATTATTTTGTTTTTTATTTCAAACTCTTGTACAAATTATGGTGTTGATTTGGTTGAAGCTGTAGAAGAATTAATAATAAATTAATTACTTCTGGGAATTTAATAAATTTACAATAAAAAAATATTTATTTAGGCCGTTCGACAGGTTTTTTTTTTTCTATATAACAATGGTGGTGGTGGTATAAAAACATTAATTTTAATTAAATAAATTTAAAATTTTATTAAACCTTTTGCTACTAATGTCAACATAAAAAAAAAACAACAACAATAGTTCTGAATAATATATGTATGTGAGAGTAATGCATTATATGGACTAATTAATTGCCTATTTCATTAGCATTAGTTTATAAATAATGCTAATGATTTTTTTCATTATCATTATTTTCATTAATGATAATTGATTTTAATAAAACACTTTCATTGGTAATTATTTAAAAAAAAAAATTATAATCTAAAATAATATAAAAACCTTTTATATCAGTCGAATAATAAGCCGGGTTGTTAATCATGTCGCACCATCAGCATCATAGGTGTTACGTACAATTTTGCA
This sequence comes from Phasia obesa, assembly GCA_949628195.1. Classification (NCBI taxonomy): domain Eukaryota; kingdom Metazoa; phylum Arthropoda; class Insecta; order Diptera; family Tachinidae; genus Phasia; species Phasia obesa. The sequence continues at coordinate 11,232,998 of OX451219.1, forward strand.
ATATTTTATATAATTTTTTTTATATATCTGTAATTCCCGAAGGCAAACGGGCTAATAAATGTTGTTTTTATGTTAAAACGATCATAAATTTGTATTTTTATAGAAATCATTTTTTTCATCAATTATAATTAGTAATTACACAATTTTATTATTTGAAAAAAATCGGTAACATTAAATGGTAGTTAATATTTTTGTAATTGTAATTACCTCCAATAATGCTAATGAAAATGCAATGCCAATGAAAACATCTTAAGTGTAATTCAGTAATAATAAATATTTTTTTTTTAATTATAAGGAGAAAGTTCAATCTTTTTTTCCATATATTCTTTTTAAGGTCGATGCACTTCACAAAATAAGTTTTACTAGATCCTCGACATAGCCTTAGGTTCGAGAGAATACACACACGGAATATTTCTACTGCGTGGTTTCTGAAAATTTAAAAACAGGAATAAATTCGCTAAAAAAAATAAATCTGAAAATTAAGAGTGATGCGCTCCAACATCACGGGTTCGCCAAATAACTTTTTTTTGAAAATGCTATAAAAAAAATACTGAATATTTTCTCAATTTTCTTTTTTTATTTGAAAGTACAATCCTTCCGGTTAATAATGAAAAATAATTTCATTCAAATGGCTGCCTGAGCTGGCCATTCAGTAGCCTACACGATCGGTCCAATTTTTAAGCACATTATCTATTGTGTGCAGCTGTATTTCACCATTGGCCTCACGAATATTGTCCTTTAAAGCGTCAATTGTATCTGGCTTGTCGGCGTAACACTTATCTTTGACGGCACCCCACAAATTATAATCCAAAGGTGTCAAATCGCAGCTTCGAGCTAGCCAAACGACATCAGCTCTGCGGCTGATAATGCGATCTCAATGATGTCTCCGGAATGTTCAATTGTTGAGAACGACGGTGAATTGATGTTGATGGCGCTTCACGCACACTTTCTGCCACAGCAGCAATATTCTCGGGTGTACGGACTGTTTTTGGCTTTTCACGCTTTGGTGTATCGATGAGGATGCCAGTTTCTTTCACTTTGTTCACAAGATAACGAACATACAGAGCTGATGGTGTTTCTCTTCTTCCAAAATCCGTACGCAATTTTCGCACACATTCTGCAACATTTTTGTTCAGCGGAAGGATAAAACTAATTATCTGTCAAATCAGACATGACCTAAGTGTTACCATTCACGAAATAAGCACTAGTTGAAAAAAAAAAACGTTAGATGGCGGACCCCTTATAAGATAAAGTATAGTAAACATGAAAAAATCGAGGTCGGGAGTTCGACGGATTTATACGTTTTTAGGTCTCCTAAATCCATTTTGGCTATTTTCGCAATGATGTCTGTTTGTGTATGCCACTATTTTTGTGTAGTTTCTGCAGGTCTACCTTTTGTCATATCAAAATGAAATTTAGTATGAGCCTTTGGTATATGGAGATGAAGAGTTGTGTAAATTTCTGGAATAATCGCGAAAGGGCAAGTGGTAGTTTACTTACTCCCAAATTTTGTGTACTTTCTACAGGTCATACCGTGACATGACATATTAAAATGAAATTTAGTATGTGCCTTGGTATATGGAGATGAAGAGTTGTGTAAATTTTGGGCATAATCGGGAAGAGGCAAGGGGTAGTTTCTTAACACCTCAAACCGAAAATAATTAATTTTTCGATTCGAATATACTTTGAACTTATATTCTTTATGTAGTATATACATAAAAATATCAGTTACCATTGGGTATGGTAAAGTTGAGTGTAGGCCACTTCAGATTTTTTTATAAATAACGAAATAAACAGAATATGTTTGAAATGCATACTTCTTAGATAAAAGTATTTCAACCAGAAATTTTATTTCATTTATTCAATTTAATTTGTTTCATATTTGTTCTACCTTTTTTAAGCCTCTCAGCCATACTTCAGTATAAAATAACATAAAAATCAAGCAAAAATTAAATAACAATAGTCTAACAAGATTTTTACATTCGCAACATTTCTACTCCAAGAATAGATTTTTTTAAGTATTTTTTTTTTTTGTTTTTCATAAATTTGTATTCGTTTGCATCATTCATTCCACCCCACTTTTTCTTGTATAATCTTGAGTATTTTTTTTAATGTTTTTTGTAGCATCAAACATTATTTAAAGTCCATTTGCATGCAACAAAGGATTCATTTTATATTCGTTCTCTCTTTTTTGCATTTTACTGTATTTTACTTTAAACAAAGTATTTTTTTCTTTTTTTGCATTTGTTCTACATTTTGTTTGCAACATTCTTTTCTCTATTTTTCACACAATTAATTTTCATTTTGTTGTTTTATGTTCTAAGAATTTGTAAGTTATTTTTCTATTTTTTATTTATTTTTTCTGTAGCTATAATTATGCAAACTTTTACGATTGTGAATTGTTAACGAAATTGCAATTACAGGAATAAAATATACTGAAAGTTTTTCTTATTTTTCTAATCTAAAAATTTAATTTGTTTCAAGATTTTTAAATTAAGTTTTTCGTTGTTTTTTTTTCTATTTTCTTGAGGTTGGCAATAATTTAATAAGTTTATGTTTTTGAAAGAAATTGCAAGAAAAACAGGGAAAAGGAAAATGAAAAATGAAATGGAAAGAAAGGTTATTGAACCTAGAAATATATAGAAGATGAAAAACAAATTTACTTTAGAAAAGTTTTTTTTTTCTTTTTAATTTTAAATATTAAAGATGAAACCGTTGAAAACAATGAATCAATCAAGGGTGGTTTCATCTGCTGGCTTCTTTGTGAAGTACTTCGAAAAAGTGGCAGTCATTATTTTTAATAAAAAATAGCTGTTTTAATTTCATATTATTTTTGATTTTATTTATATTACGAATATAAAATAAAATATGTGACCGCGCAAATATTGAAAAAGTAAATTTTACAGGAGAGCCTCTTAAAGTTAAACCTATTTTAAAGTTTTTTGCAACCTCAGAAACACTTCCGGGGAGTCTGACACCATTTCCGTTCGAATTTCGCACTAAAAAGTGGCGTAATTTTCCACCACTTTTCTCGAGCAATCAGTGCCGTATCTCTGCAATTGGTCGCACAATGTATTCTACATCGTACAATCGCTAATTTGTTGGCATAAACTAATGACTTTACGTAGCGCTAGAGAAAAAAGTTCAAAGGCTTTAGCACATTGACTACTAGAGCGAAGTGACGAGTTCGAGCCCCAGCCGATATTTATGATGTATTTTTTTGAATAAAAAAACACCACTTCCTGCGAAGCTTTTTGCTTGTCTGCAGAAAACACCCGAAGTCTTTGGCGAGAATCGAAACTGCAACCCCCAAACTGATATGTGGTCAAGATTGAACGTCAGCGCCTGCCATGATGGCCTTATTTGATGGTAGTCCTACTACCGGGTTAAACAAAGAGTAGCAATTTATATAACATGGAAAGTCTGGCCTCATATTCTAACCCCTTGCCAAGGGTTTCTTTTTGCAGACTACCAAACACCTGGTACTCTATTGGTGTCTTTTCTGTTGAGAATTCAACAGCACATATTGGCCAAATTTGCCCAAACCACAGCCATCACTTATACCAGGGAGGGACCTCACCAATAACTGGATACAGAGACGGGCGAATCCCTTTGGGGCTAGCAGTTCCTGTGGTACCAATCGTTTGGAAACTAGTCGGGCCTCGAAAAGACCCAGTATTACACAAAAATTTTCTTTCAGATTCAGGTTCCAGGAACCCCAGCGTCTGGTGCCCCCATATACCCAGAAAGTACTGCGTCAAAGCAGAGAAAAGTGCAACAATAACCAATCAGAACCCCGAGGGGTAAGACCTCCAGACTGATACACGCGTACTACTATTCTATCTATCCAGGCATAATTACAATAGTACATAACGCAGTGCCCTTTTTTGCCGTATAGCAATAAATTGCCGGTTTGTGTGTATGCCCCTATTTTTGTGTAGTTTCTACAGGTCATACCGTTTGTCATATCAAAATGAAATTTAATATGTGCCTTTGGTATATAAAGATGAAGAGCTGTATAGTTTTTAGGCATAATCGGGAGGGAGGTGAACGCTCTAAAGGTCATACCGTATGACTTATCAAAATGAAATTCAGTATGTACCTGTGGTATATGGAAATAAAGAGCTGTGTGAATTTTGGGCATAACCGGGAAGGGTTACTTACTCCCAAATTTTGTAAACGTTCTACAGGTCATACCGTATGACTCCATTGGGTATGGTAAAGTTGATGTTAGGCCACTCCAGATTTTTGGAAAATCTCTCATGAATATTCATCACCCCAAATGCAACAATTTTGTTTATTGACAAACTAATTCATATAAATATTCGTCTCTTTACGTAATAGAAAATTTCGATAGAGCAATGGGTTAACGGCGAGTTTATGCCCTTTGACCGAAGGTTGCACCACAGCTGGATCTAAAAAGGTTGTGAATAAACACAGCTTAGATTGCTGAACGCGTTGGCGAATCTTATTTTTTAGGCCATCCTTAATACTACGCTCTGCAGGCTTTGCACATTTGCCGATGTCTTTGCAGTAGCGATCATTGAGTGCGAAAATGATCGGTAGTTAATCAAGTTATCGCCGCAATTGATTGTAACGGAACTATGAGAGGGTATCTGTTTATCAGCTGGGTAGGACTGGAACTTCTTTAGAGATCTTTTTTAATTTTAGTTTGTAGCTTTAATACTATAAAACTAATATAATGATAATTTTTTATCAAATGGTGAAACATCACCTAATGATGGTTGATATTATACAAAAATGTTGCGATATATACTCTTGACTGTCACAATTTCTAGAAATTATTATCTAAAATTAATTTTGCTAATTATTATTAAAAATTGTTTATTATTCCACTTGTACTATTTAAGTTCACATAAATAAATAAATATAAAATGCATAAAAAAGCAACAAATTACTAACAATACAATTTGCATAAAATCATACAACATGTAGTACTAACCATTACATAGATTGCCATCATCATAATCATAATCATCATCGTTATCATTTGCAAAGCCATTATAATAAGTATTAAATATACAAGTTAAAGCTTTGATATTAACATTAAAAAGGGAATTAATAATGCTAACACAGTGTGCATGTATGTGTGTGTGTGTGTGTGTGCTTGGGTGTGTTCGTATGTAAAAATCTCATAAATAATTGACATATTGTAGACTTATATGTGTAAACACTTGTATGGCATAACATTTTTAACAGGCATCATGTTTACAGTGTACATGTAAATGTGTAGGTGTGAGTGTAAGTGGACGCTCATGAAAGCATTCTTTGAAGGTACTTAGTAGTAAACATTAAAAAAAAGTACACTTACTTATTTACATGTTGTGGAAATACACATTCATACATAGATTCATTTTTCCTGGCCTTAATTGTCCTTGTGGTCTTTCATGTAAATCTTTTAAATTATAACTAACACATGTTAACGAAATGTATACGAAAGAAAAAAGAAAAGAGTGTACATACACGCATGCATGTTTTCATCCCTACACACATATACACACCCACAAACACATACATACACTTACTTTGTTACAAACTAACCCAGCTCAAAAGCAAGCACACAACCTTAAACTTTTTTAAACCCACAAACCAGCCAACCCAACTTTTGTTTGTATCGTTTCGTGTACACAAGCATGTGTGGGTGGGTGTGGGTGTGGGTGTGTGTGTGTGAAAGGCAGTGTGTTTCTGTTTATTTTCCTTCTTATTTTTTGTTGTTGTTATTGCACATTACTAAATAAACGTATCCTTTCACTGATACTGTGGTTTATTAAATGTCATTCACATGCATTTTTAAATATTTAAAAAGTGTTTCTCAATCTGTGGTTTTTGAAAAAAGATTTTAAAATAAGAGAAAGGAAACTTAAGGTTATTTAAGTAATATTTTTCTTATTATTTTGTTAATGTAGGAGGGATATCGAAGCATACCGCTTCCTTAATGGGTCGCTTTTTGACCCCTTTCCGTCCTTTCCGTGATTGTAGGCAACCGATTTGTAATTTTTGCCAACCTGACTGAAAAAAGACTATTTTCCTTTTTTAATATTTTATGATTATAATGATGGAATAAAAACAAAAACATGACACTATTCTACTTCTACTTATGAAACCCCCTATACGATCGAGAAAAAAACAACATTTGCAATAAAACTCAAAAGTTCCAAAGATTCTAAGTGATAAGCAGTAACCCCCTTGTAGTTTATCTATAGATGCTTAGAATCAACGATTAAAATAAATAAATCATAGAAGCATTGAACAATAGTGCTGGCAAAGTATTGAGTAGTGGGCAACGAGTATCGAGTACTTGATCATTTTTTTGCGTACTCTATACACAAAAGTAGTTAATCGATGCATTTAGGGTAGTATTTTTTAGAAATAAATAAACTGAATATAATATTTAAATACTACAACGATAAATTTCCCTTGCTTTTATATAGACGGAAGTCTTGAGTACTATAGAGTGAGTACTCGATTACAAAGTATTAAGCAGATTCGAGTAACTTAAAGAAGTAGAATTTAGAGGAAGTTGAACAATTTTTGACTTGTGACTGCATAATAAAATTATTTGATTGCAATTTTTATAAAGGGTGTTTTTTATAGAGGTACAGAACTTTAAGTTGGCATTACATTTCAAGATGGCGACCGATTTAACAGCTGCCAAGTGATTTATTCTCAGTTTGGTTTGACAATTCATCATGAATAGACTCACGCCTGAACAACGCTTGCAAATAGTGCAATTTGGGCCCAAAACAAGATTACCGTTGTTCCCGATTTTCATAAGCGAATTTTGTTTAGCGATGAAGCGCATTTCTGGTTGAATGGCTACGTCAACAAACAAAACTGCCGCATTTGGAGTGAAGTTAATCCTAAAGTGTATGTCGAAACACCTTTACATCCAGAAAAACTGACTGTTTGGTTCGCTTTATGGGCTGGTGGAATCATTGGTCCGTACTTTTTCAAAAACGATGGGGCTATGTAAAGTCATTGGTCTATGCGGATAAGCCACAAACGTTTGATCATTTGAAAGACAACATTCGCCGAGTTATTGCCGGTATACGGCCACAAATGTTGGAAGAAGTCACGAAAATTGGACGTCCAGATTGCGGTCATATGCCAGAAATCATATTTAAAATGTAATGCCACAAGATTATCTTTCGGTTTACAGTTTTTTTTTAGCTCAACATTGCTTCCATTACCTCTTATGTATTAATGTGGCTCTGTTCTGTATCTTAAATGAGAAATTTTTTACATGAAATTATTATAGTCAACTTTTTTTATATCGGAGGCGCTGTGAACTTTTCATTACTTTTTCTAAAAATATTTATGTATAGCTTTAGTCCACCTTGTGTAAAACAAGAGGAATTTCTTGTAAGAAATTTCTTAGTTAAGTTACAGAACACAGGTACTGGTCTACTGTTGAAGCTTCGTCTGTTAGCCATTAAAAGCAGGCAACCTTGTTAATTTAAATGAAAATAGTACAAAATGTATTTCGTGTGGTGATTAAACATAATTTTTTACCCCTAAAAAATCATCTTTGAAATCAAAGAAAGCCTTGATGGAAACTATGGGGACTCTGAACTATCAAGTTCAATAGTTTAAAAGCGGTTTACTGAGTTCTGTTGTGGTCGTTAGGCAAGCAATGGTCAACAAAATCCTTGGAATGATATTGTACGATCGGAGAAAGAAAGTTCGTATGTAGGCATCACAACCAACATGGGTGGTTTATGGCGTCTTCTATCAATAATTCATATAAAGAAAAGCTTTCCTTGGGGCGGGTGCTAAAATCGAGACAATACTTCGTTTTAGTAGTATATAGACCCTATGCCAAAGTTGCATTAACTGGACAATGAACTGCTATTCCATCCAGCATGTATTTAACCACTGTTTTCGGTGTCCAAATTTGGAGAAAAATGATTGGGTCGTAAGAGATTTCATTAGATCATCATTGAAAGAAACTTCTAATTTGAGGGCCTTAAGAAATCATATTATTTAAAGGGAATAAAACAACTGAAAAGACACTGGACTAAATGTATTAAGCTTAAAGAAGACTACGTTGAGATATAATACGATTTTTGACCGAAAAAAAATTTGTATCCAAAAAAAGTTACGGAATTATCAAACTACCCTCGTATGTGCGCTCGTTAAAAGTGCTTGATGGACAGAAATGGAGTTTCTGCCACTCAATACATATAAAATTATGACATTCCTAAGCGTAAAAAATCATGAAGGTTAAGTTAACCTTCTATGCATCCATGTCTACAGATGTGATCAAGATTAACTTCGGCACCTAGCCGTGTTGGCTCTTATCCGACAGTGGTCTTACCACCGAGTGAAATAAAAGCGTAGACTAGCGCCCCCATTATCTAGTACAGTCAAAGCTAATATTTTCAGCTCCAAAGGTTTCCCGCCTATAATTCTAGATCGACCGCTAAAACTTCTTTTGAATTTTGTGTGACGTAGTACATGAGTCGAACACTGGAAGGCAAATGCTTGAAAAGCAACAAGAGTTGCTTAAAAAGCAACAAGAGTTGCTTGAAATTAATTTGATAGCATGCAAAAGGTTGGGGTTAATACTGTATAAGTGACAAAGAGTATAAATTAACGGCACTTATAGTTTTGCGAAAGCTTTTAAATAAAATGGCGATAAAGCATTATTTGTAGCAATAAATAAATGAGGGAATCTCGCGTTCTTCGGTAGCAAGTATATAGTTAATATTAATAAAAAAGTATCCCCAGATCTAGTCATAAAACTCAGCTGTAAAAGTTAAAACTCGCATAAAAAAGTTCAAACTTGGACTTGATTCAAATATGACATATTTCATTAACGCGAGGTTCGTATGAATTAACGTTAATGTCATAAATTTTCGCGGAAAAACGACCGAATCTCACGCATCGTTTTTTATAATAAAATAATTCTATTAAATTTCTAGATAAAGAACACAGACAAAAATATGTCCACCAATTAAAGGTTTTATTTGGTTTCAGATAAAAATTTAATTAAATAATTCATTGATTCAATTATTTGTTTAATTAGGAAATTTTGTGGTTCTGTTTTAAACAAATATATATTTGAATGAAATAAAAAATTAATTTTACTTATATTATTTTATATAGTTTATTTGACCTTTTTATTAATATTAATTTAACTATTTTCTTTTAAGCTTTAGGTCTTTAAATAATTTTATTTTTAAAATTATTTAAAGACCTAAAGCTTAAAAGAAAATAGTTAAATTAATAATTTTACTTATATTTACAACCAATTAAAACCTTTAATTGGTGCAAATTGTTTTTTCTGTGAATATTATTTATTATTAATATAATTGTAGGGATTTTTCTCACAATAGTCTTTGAAAGTTTATCAGTTCTCTTTATATCAAGCGCTGTGAAAATTATATGTAACACAAAACAATCTTTAACCCCAACACACAGATTGAGAATCACTGCAGCGTCTCCTCTAATCATTACATAGTTTTTTGTTGCAACGTTTTTTTTCTCTCTCTTTTTCTTTTCGTTGCTTTTGCAGAGCCACTTTGCCATTAACTGATACCAAAGATTTACTAAGCACTGAATGCAATTGTAGCCATAATGGTGGAGGAAATAGTAACCATAACAGCACATCATCATCATCATCAACATCAGCCGCCGCATCATCAGCAGCAATAATAACAACAGCAACAACATCATCATCCTCGCTATCATTGTTATCGGCGATTAACAATGGTTGTACAACTGATGTAACCGCAACAGCGACTACAAACAGTTCAACACAGGGTAGCAGTTGTATCGGAAAAACGACCACAAATGGTAGAAGTTCTTCAACATCAGCGGCTTATGGTGGAGATGGTGGTGGGAACAATGGCTTATCGAATATACGCACAACGGCAGTGGATCATGTTGATAATCATTCATCATTGTTTGCTCACTTTGATATGTTAAGACATGGTGGATATCACAACAACTACAACAGCAATACGAGTACCAACTACAATCGTCCGACATCAACGACAACTTCGTGTTTGATTAACAATGCGAATTTATCAACTGCGGGAGGCGAAATAACCAATGGCCAAATGTCAACATCATTATCAATGTACAGTCATCATCTTTTGGATAACTCAAGCTCAGATTTAAGGGGTGGTGGTGGGGTTGATATATACCATGGTGGTGGTGGTGGCGGTGGTGGTGTTGGTAGTAGTAGTATTAATAATAGTAGCGGTACAACAAACATTGGCAGTGTTGGTGTTGGGGGCCATCATCATGGTTCGAGTGTAGTTGGTGCAGGTGGTGGTGGTGCTGGTGGGGTTGTTAAAAGTGGCAGTCACTATCATCATCACCATCATCATCACCATCGTCATCATAGTCAAGATAGTTATACATCAGCTTCACCCTCTTCTCAATCAGCATTATCATCGTATCTGCATAATAACATAACTAGTGGTAGTAGTAGTAGTGTTGTTGGTGGTGGTGGTAGTGGTGTTGGTATTGGTGGTCATTTACATTCCTCCTCCTCTTCATCCTCCCTTTTATCTTCAATTTCAAATGCTAACACCTCGTTAGCGTCTGCAACTGTTTGTCATGCAACAAATTTAAATTCCAATTCCAATTCAATCTCCTATTCTTCCCCTCACTCCACTTCCTCTTTCACACATACTAATAATCATAACAATCATGTCATGCCAACAATTATGTCTGCGTCCATTTCTTCTAATTCTGCCTCCCCTTCATCCTACAAATCTACAACAACATCGCATTTTTATAATAATTTACTGCGTAATAATGGTTCCAATTATTTAAACAGCAATACGACCAGTGATGTCGTGGCCTCAACTTCTGCCAACTCCTCCTCCAATTTCTCCTCTACCTCCGCGCCAACGAATGATCCACTAGCGTCAACAACAACTGCGGACTCAACAACAAACACAACCATCAATAATGCAACAAATAACAGTCATCACAACTGTGATTATCGCCATGAAAGTAATCAGGTTAGTAGCGAGAATAATTTTTTTTTCACATAATTATTTTTAATTTTGTCAATTTATGGTCAGAGGCAGAGACGTATACTACAGTTTCTAGGAGGGAGGCAAATTTAAAAGTGTTTGCTTCCTTATACGTAGCTGTCTAAAGTCATGTTTTCAGCAGCTTTTTAATTTTTCTTTAATATTTATTCCAGAATGGCTTAGAGGAATCGCCACGGCGACACAGTTCAATGGATCAATTATTAGGTTTACTCAATGAAATGGGTAAAACATCACGTACTCGAAGTCTCAGCGATGGAGGTACACAAGAAGATGACGATGAACGTAAGTACAATTTGAGGTTACATACTGTTTTTCCGCTAATTTTTCTTAGACGAAATATGATTAAGTTCTGTCCCCGATGTTCTTATTTAGACCCCTTAGGAATTTCCATTTTTAGAGTCCCGGTACCAAAGGAGATCAATATCACTCCAATGTCTGGAAGTGGATATTACGACAGGTTTAAAAAAAAGTTTACAAGAAACGTGTTTTTAAATTTGAATACACCCTAAAAGTATGCTTCTAATAATATGCTTTAAATAATGTCAGGGGTCGGAGCTCGAAGTATTGTCAACTTTACAATGCTGTAGCCACCAAACGACTAAATATAATAATATAATATATACGGTGGTACGGATCCCTTTATGTATAGGTCCAACTCACAAGAGCCGATTTATTTAAATTTCAATATAAAGAACTTAAATTCGAAAGAACCTGAAAACATTTGCTTTCTTAAAGAAACTTTTCTTCCAGATTTCTTGAAAAAGACGTTGAGTTTTCTCTAACTTTATTTTCTTCTTTTTCTCCACAGTTGACAAAGACACCCAACCCGATTTACTAAATAATACACCTCCTGTGCCTCCCAAACGTTCCCACAGACGACGTCACACACCACCACGACCCATTTCGAATGGTCTGCCACCAACACCTAAAGTCCACATGGGTGCATGTTTTTCCAAAATCTTCAATGGTTGCCCTCTGCGCGTACACTGCACAGCTTCGTGGATACATCCCGAGACAAGGGATCAGCATCTATTGATCGGTGCCGAAGAAGGGATTTTCAATTTAAATATGAACGAACTACATGACGCTGCCATAGATCAACTGTTTCCCAGACGTACAACCTGGTTGTATGTGATCAAAGATGTCCTAATGAGTCTGTCGGGTAAATCATGTCAGCTGTATAGGCACGATTTGATAGCACTACACTCGAAACAAACGCATCGATTTTCGTTGCACATGAACAAGATACCGGAACGTTTGGTGCCACGAAAATTTGCCCTGACCACAAAAGTACCCGATACCAAAGGTTGTACACAGTGTTGTGTTACGCGTAATCCCTATAATGGCTACAAATATTTGTGTGGTGCCACCCCGAATGGTATTTTCCTAATGCAATGGTATGATCCCTTGAATAAATTTATGCTGTTGAAACAATGCGAGTGGCCGGCCACAAGCATTTTGGGCGGCGGCCATGGTTGTGTGCAAAATGGTCATACTCCGGTGTTTGAGATGATTATAACTCCCGAACTGGAATATCCGATTGTGTGTACGGGTGTGCGTAAAGCTGCTAATGGCTGCCTAAAGTTGGAGCTCATCAATATGAACAGTAATATAGATGTCATTTGATGGCTTGCAACATTTGTCTAATAAGTTTCTTTGTTCTCTCTTTTTTTCGTTTTTTTTTTTTTTTTTCTTTGCGGTAATATTCTTGGCTTACGATTGCTACGACCTTTCAACCACCTGTGCGCTGAACACCACCACGGATATTAGGTGCAAGTTGGTTCCATTCAGATGATTTGGAATATGATGCTATGGCCACTATGGTACCCAGACGAGATTTGCTGAAAGTTGTAAAAGTTCATCAGGTAGAAAAGGATGCGATTATTGTCTGTTACGGCAACATTATTCAAGTGGTTACACTGCAGGGCAACCCCAAGCAACACAAAAAACTGGTGTCACAACTAAATTTCGATTTCAATGTGGACAGTATAGGTAAGTAAGATTCAAATATATTTTAATTTATATTTGTCAGCATCTCTAATATTGAGTATTATTTATAACCTAAAAATTTAATTTTCATTTTTGTTTTTCAGTGTGTCTGCCTGACAGTGTTTTAGCATTCCACAAGCACGGCATGCAGGGCAAGTCGCTGCGTAATGGTGAAATAACGCAAGAAATTAAAGATATGAGTCGCACATATCGTTTACTTGGCAGTGATAAGTATGTGGCTCTCTCACTCTCTCTCTCTCTCTGTATCTTCTTTTATAAAGTTACCTTTACGCTATAAGGAGTCTCATTTAGGATGCTACTAAAGGACAGGATTCACTATCCTACACAATCGTTCCTACACAATCGTACGATTCAATCACAAAAACTCTGACAGAATGTTGTCCTACTCCAAAAATCGTATCAAAATGGCGTTGTAAGTGTAAGCCACACTATCATACAAAAAAATAGAATTTGGCAATTCAGATCGCATGGAAAAATAATATTTTATGAATTTTTTTCAAAAGATTATCAAATCGTCCAGACCTGTCAATACGTCTGTCACAACCATACACTTATAATCCTCACTATCGTACTTTTTGAGTACACATGCCATTTTCGACAGATGGCACGATTGAGTGTGATAGTGAATTATGGCCTTAACCCATTTTCCAGCTAAAGTTTTGGAATTAAACAATTTTAATGTTTTAATTGTTTAAAATAATTTAGAAGAATGTTTTCTTTTTTTAGGAAAGAGAAAATTTATTTTTAATAAGTCGCATATGCATTCAGCATAATAGACAACATCAGGCTACCGACAACAAACTGTCAAAATTAAAATACATACACATGTTTATAGGAAAACGAATTTTTTAACGACATCAAAGCTAGATGATTGTAGCCAAGTTAGACTCATTTCTAGTTTTGTATGCGACAATTTTATTCAACAGAATAAAATAAAAATTACAAATTTAAGGTTTTTAGGAAATATACATACCAGGCATATTTATCTTACTGTCGTGTTTGTTGTAGGGTAGTGGCGTCCCTACAACATAGCATTTTGCCTCGTAGTTCGAAATGTCAAAAAAAAAAAAATTGAGTAGGCGTGTATGTGTTTTATTGCTTTCTCACTTCTGCACTATAAAATTTCTAAACACTTACAACTTTTGACGATCAGCTGGGCGGAAGACACTACCTAGTATAATAAATATACATATCTTGTATACATATTTATTTGTTTGATATGTTCTAAGTGTTTTTTGAAAAAGTTTTTTGATTTTTATAAAAGCAAAATAGTTATCTATTTCCACAACAATGTCATAGTTTTTATATTTTTATATAGGAACCCCCATATTTATAAAAAAAATAAAACTGATTTAAAATGTATTTTAGAACAACTTTTATATGAAAAATTTGTTCTAAAATAGATTTCAAATATATTTTTTTTTATAAATATGCTGGTAAGTATTTAAGTAGCTGACTACACAGCGACGATTGCGTTAAACACATAGGCAACAACAGACTACCGACTACAATCTATCCAAACTAAAATACACACATTTGTTTTTTTAAAATTAATCACATTATTTGTATTGCAAAATATTCTTTCAATTTAGAAAGAATCAAACGAACTTAAGCCCAACATCAAAATTTTATCTGTATAAAATACACTCGTTTATACCGTTGTGGCTGTAGCCAACTTCGGCTAATTTCCATTTTTGTAACCGACAATCAGTAACGAGAGCTGAAGATTTTATTTTTCTACAACACTGCCAGAGTTTTAATGTAACTGATGTCTTCACTATAATTAAATAGCTGACTACACGAAGATTTTTGTAGTCAACGGCGTTTGTAGTTATGTAGCCGTTTTGCCGCTGTTGTCTAAATGTTTAAAGCATTAATTTATACGAGAACTCTAGTTTTCAAACTTTATTAAAATATGTGTTTTCTGCTGCAACGTTTTGTGAATCTATATAAGGTCATGCCAGTATACTATTCCACGATTTGTGGTGAAATGCACGTCGAGGCTAGATCTATCGATAACATCTTCGCTTTTCATTGGCTGTCACGGTATCACGGTATCGAACAGTTTGTTCCCAACCCTTGATTGTGGAAAACTATTGAAGCACAGTCCTTTCGGCTTCCTGTACTCCATCCTCATGCCTCAAATTTGATTGATATAGTTGGAAACAAGATGTGGTTCCAACAGGAGATCGCTAAGACTCACAGAGTTGATGCATCATCAACCTTCCCATAGTCGTCTTTCCTTTTCAGTCATCTATTATATGGATGGCTGTCAAGTTTATCCAAGTCAATTTATGCCAATAATGTTAGAAACAAGATTACGCCATCCCACACATAAAATTAAAATTTTCGGCGCCCATGTTAGACTAATGACGTGACGAATATTGTCTTCCTAGTGGCTAATAATTGAGATTTAAATTGCAAGGTTGCCTATTATTGTATATTACATACATTCATTTGCACTCAATAATTTGAAGCAATTTTTTAATTACAGACTTTCTTGACAACCTTTACAATGGACGAATTACGTTATGTAAAGAAAATTAAGCGCATGGTGTAATCTTGTTTGTATCGTTCTTGACTGTTGGAATGAAGGTGCAAATAATTTTTATCCTTAAAAGCGTTTGGAAGAACGAAAGGTAGTCGATTGCGCATCCTTAATATAGACTTAGAGGAAGTAAAAAAAAGCCTAAGGCATCCACAGTAAGGCTTTAAATGTACTTTTATGTTGGCCAGTCTGTTGGACATGCACACAAAATGTGCTCTGCCGTTTTAGCATTGTTTTAGTTACAGTCTGCAAGTATCCTCTTACCTCGATTTTGAACTTGGCCAGATAATACTTGAAGTTACCGTGACCTCTCACTAACACAGATAACTATTTGTATACACTTAGATTATATCCAAGCATCTTCTTGGTCTTCCTGCCAACTTGGAGTGAAAAATTCCAGTCTTTGGTGGGAATCGAACCCACAACCACGGATTAAGAGACTATCACACTAGCCCACCGAGGTAGTACCCTATTTCATTTCCATTTTATACCTCACTGATTTATCTTAACATTTGTTTTCGTCTTTCATCGTTTTTAGATGTCGACATTCAAGGCATTTAATTCTTTAACAATTTTAAAGTTGGGGCTAAATTGCTTTCCATAATAAGCTGCGAGGGTATTTATAAAATTCACAGGCTTATTAAATTGCTGTCGTTATACAAAAGGTTTTTTTATAAATTTGGAAACCTTTTCTGACGAATCTTACTACGCGATAAATAATAGATTTCCCTTAAGTCTTTATCCCAAACCCCTCTCAGTTCCCTAAGTTGTTCACATAAATGACAAGCGTAAAGGTAGCTTAAGTTAATTTTAAAATATTTATAACAAAAATAATTTCTTTATTGCAGAGTGGTGGCATTAGAAAGTCAATTGTTACGTACTGGTTCCTTAGGTAGTGAAGAAGGTCATGATCTTTATATTTTAGCTGGTCATGAGGCCAGCTATTAAATCTGTAATTTTTAACTACAAAAACAAAAAGTTTAAATGCTTAAATTAGTATTACAAAAAAAAAACAAACAAACTTGATTATACAAAACAAAAAAGTCAACAAAAAAAATATAATTAAAAATAAAAATAAAATACTTTAAACTTAAAATCAAACAGAGATTGTAAAAAATAACTTTAGAATTTAATATTTAGAGAGGCAAAGTTTATTTATTAAAAACACACAGAAATATAAAAAATAAATTCTAAAAAAAATAACTAAATTTAAATGATGCAACAAATTATTTAAGTAATTTATGTAAATTATTAAAAAAACTTTGTTTTTTGTTTAAATTATTCTTTTTTTGTTTATTTGCTAAAACTATTTTTTTTTAATAAAAATTTTCATTAAATAATAAGACTAACTTTCTTTCTTTCTTAAAAATTATTTTGTTAAAAAAATGAAATAAAAATATAAATATAAATATGTATTTAAAAACCCCCACAACAAACAAATCAAGCAACCTATAAATATTTTTAACTTTATCCAAATTTGTTGTAATTAAGCAAAATTAAAATACATCATACAAAAAAAATAGTTACTTTTTCCATAATTATTAGATTAAAGGATTTATTTTTTATTGTAATTTTTATTACTATTTAAAATTATAATATAATTTTTATTACTTTTTGTAAGCATTTAAGTTAACGATTTAATTAATATTTAGCATTAAAGGAAAGTGATTTATTGAATTAATTTAAGCAAACAATAATAATTATTAATTATTATTATTAAAAAAAAAAAATTAACACTTTATAGAAGTTCTATTGACATAAAAAATTAACACCAACTCAACTCAACTCAATTCACACATATGACACAAACACACCATCACACCTACCTACTCACACACACATCAAATAACAACTTACGGTTATAAAATATAATTTAGACTTCAATAACATCTAAACCAGCATTAACGATAAAAACAAATTAGATTGTAGTGAGATGTAAAAAAATAAACTTTAGTATTTAAATTAATAATATTTTAAATATTAATTAAAAACAAAATTACAAAGGAAACGAAAACTGTAATTGTCACATTTAATATTGAGTGATATTTGATTTGATTGCGCCAATTTTCAAATAAATATCGAAGGACATATTTGTCACTTACCAATTTTATTTTACTTGATATTAAAATAATTTCTTTCAGGGTTTTTAAGTGTAGCCTCAAATATAAGGATTGTTACTGCTGATATACATAAATGTTGAAAGCTTTGCTTTTACGTTTTGTGCCATTCAAATTGAAATGCTTGGCAAGCAATCAGCAGATCAACTCTAAAATAAATCGTTAAAAATTTGTTGCACATTTTGTATAAATACTCATTCCTATTACCAGAAAAATATCAGGTTTAGGCTCTTATTACGGTTTACAACTCAACTCTACTTCAGTTGAAATTTTACAATTTGGTATTATCAATTACAACTCAACGTGTCAAAAACTTTTAAGTTGAATTTAAATTGTGTTACAACTCTGTTGTAGTTTCACCGTTTACAACCCTGTGTTAGTTCGGTTAACAAAAGTTTAAAAAAATTACAACTCATCAATAGAAGTTGTTTCAAATAACAACTCATCAGTAGCAGTTATCTTTAGACTACTAAGTTGAGCTGTAAACCGTAATAGGGGCATTAATTTAATTTGCCGGCCTGACGGTCGGTATTCCATATCGATTACTATCTAGACCAGCTACGAGGGTTTTTAAAAATTACACAGACTTATTATACTGCTCTCGCTGTAAACAATATGTTTTGTATAAAATTCTAATTCTCGGAATATCAAGGCGAATCCATTTAATTAGGTGGTAGCACGGCGAAGTTAATTATTTGTTGCTTTAAGTTTTTTCTGTGCATGGCAGCTGTTAAAAATTCGTTTATTTTTTTTTTTGAAAGTTAAGAAAAAAGAAATAAAATTGTAATTATTTATAAAAATAAATCAAGACTAAAAAAAAATTACAAAATACTACCAGAAAGGGTAAGGAAGAAGTGTTCTTAGTTGTTGGATGTACTATTTTAATTAGTGCTTTTGGCATCTGCCAAAAGGTGTTGTATATGTTGTCGCGGCGATGCCACCTTATATAAAATCGCCTTGATCTAAGTCAATAAATTATGTATTTTATTAATTTTTTATAAAGTGTTTGTTTTTAATCTATCTATATATATATAAATGAATGTTTGTCTGTATGTTTGTATGTTTGAATGTCCTTTATAGAATCGTAAACTATGCATCTGAACATGTTATGATCTTAAGCAAAGTTGTTGCCCACGAACCGGCGAAAGTTTCTAAGTTGGTTCGATCAACTTGAGCTGTAAACCGTAATAGGGGCCAGAATGTCACTGCGCTATCGAAAAGATTGAATTTTAAGTCAACACCCATGATAAGGGTAGATGGACATTAGTCATGCCACCAGGAGTTTTTGTTTTGACACTTCCGGCAGCAATCATAAGTACGGCTGACTTCCAAAATGTATCAATACAAAGTCTGTACACATTTGTGCTACCGTATTTAAATCATGTTCATCTGCAAGGTTTCTTTTCAATGCATCAACTTTAAAACCGATGCCCTCATTGCTTGCTTACTGCGTTAATAATACTTGTCAACGGCGTTTTGAAAGAGTATGCATTGTCAATGTTTCGTACTGCGGCATTATGAAACACTTCACTTTGTTCGAAGACAAAGCAATTGACGTTTTGGAAGTCAGCCTACTTCTGTATATTAGTTAGTGTGCACTTCCATTGTAAGACGTTACAATTGCCTTCTTTTTCATACCCCACAGGATGTTAACGTGAGCTTTTAGGATCTTGTTCCGTGATTTTACATTTTTATTGATGTAGGTGGTGTACAAAAGCAAGAGAAGGAAACAGTCGAAGACCTATCATATTTGAATCATGCGTTGTCGGCCTTTGACTAAAATGTTCAATTCTATTTCTATTTCCTTAGTCCGGGAAGTGAAAGAAAATATATTGTCGTAGACTAGCAAGTAGATAGTTTTATTTGTGTCAAGTATGCACCTGAATCAAAAGCAAAAGTTCTTATTCCTCTGTTCATCCTACTCAACTAAATTCTAACCAAAAAAAAATCTAGGTTCCAGTCAAGATGAATTTGCACTACAGTTAAAAACATGTCTGGCCGGCTGTAACCCCCATGAATGTTGCCGAGAATCATATGATTCATGATTAGAAAATTCCTAATACACGCTGCAATTAATATTAAATGTGACAATTATATTAATGTTTTTATACTAGAAACTAGTAACTAGTAAATCATACAAAAAATATATATTTTTCTTATTATAAATTATAAAATACAAATTTAATGAAAATAAATTAAGAACTTAAAACAAGTCAACAAAATGAGAATTCACTTACACCACCTTACGAAGCAAAAAACAAAGCAAGAAGAGCAAATGATGAAGAAAATACCAAATCCTGCAACAAAACAATACCTAAAACTTAACAAAAATATTAACTGAATGAAAATAAATTTTAAATAATTGTTATAAAAGCAAATCAATTGTATTATAAAAAAAACAAAGAAAAATAAATTTAAAAAATGAAAATATTTCCTCTATAAAGACGTTATTGCGAAAAAAAATTAATAGAATTGGATAAATTATTACAAAAACAAAAACACTCCCCACACATTATTTGAAAGCAAAATAATTAATTGTAATTTAGCTGGATCAAAAACAAATGGCACATTTTATGAAATTGTTGCAAATATTTAAAATTATTTATATGAAAAAGCAAAAAAAAAATTTAATAAAAAAATTTAGAAAACCCAGAAAAAAATATGGAAAATTGAGTAAGATAATAAATGTGTTGTTAACAATTCCATTTAAAATAAAAACATAAAAAATAAAAAATGTTGAAATACATAAGTAACAAAACCAAACAAAACAACCCATTACAGAATAGAAAAAAAAATCCACAACACAAAACATTTTTTGCTCATTTTGTGTTGTATTACAAAATATTTAATTATTTCTAATAATAATTATAATAATAATTGAAAAGAACAACAAAAAACTGAAAAAACAAACAAACAAACAAAAGAAATTAATTATTTTAAGTATGACGAACAAATAAATTGAAAAATTAAAACAAAATATTGAAAATTATTTGAGTATTATTTTTCTTAATCTAAATATTGATATTGAACTACGGGGCAACGTAGTTCGTAGCACGCTATTAAAAAAATTAAAATCATATAAGTTTTAATACCCAAAATATAAAATAATGCAATGTCTAGTTTGAGAAAGCTTAACAGCATTTTCTCAATAGAGTGGTCTTTAATAATCGTATCCAAAGAATGCCTGCGGTTGCTATTCACCTCTATTCTGTATTTCCATTACGTTCCCACATTCAGTTAGGCACGAATCGAAAAAAGGTATTCCAAACAAAAACTGAGTCGAAAGAAAAAGAAGAAGAGTAGAGTATGTTTAATGCAACTGCTTTTCTATGAAACAAATGAAATCGAAACGCAAACTAAAATAAACAAAAAATTATTAATAAACAATTCTGTTTGTCATTTACAAAAAAAAGTGAAATTAAGTGTACAAAACGTTTTAAGTCTTTATTACATAAAGACAAATATGCTGAACGTGTTGGTGCCGGTGCTCCCGTATATTTAGCTGCCGTTAAGGAATATTTAGCCGCTGAAATTCTTAAATTGGCTAGTAACACACTGTGTAATTTTTTACGTCATGGCAAAATAACCATATACGGACACCACTACGTGATAAAAGACCAAAAAAAAAAGACCCCTGTATCCCAGTTTTGCCCAAAATCCTCCAGGTTTTTTTTTATTGGCCCTCAAAGATGTGGGGCCTCGATGTCATTTTTGCAAAAAAATGATCATTTACTCAAGCTCATATTTTGCAAACCGTTTGAAATTTTGATATACTCTGTGAGGCAAAGTTGTAGCTCTTGTCATAAAGAACAAAAATTGTGAACATATAAAATCAAAAAAACTTCATCTTCAAGGTCAAAATCGCAAAAAACTTTAAAAAATTCAAAAGCTTAAAATAAAATAGTTAAATTAATATTTCGAAATATATTTCAAAATTTAAAAAAAATACAAAAAAGGTAAGGAAGAAAGAAGTTTTTTCAGTTATTGTATGTAATATTTTATTAATTGTTGTTTCTGGCGTTTCCTGACCATTCCACAACCAACAACCAAAATGCATATGTATTTTTTTACGGTTGTATTTGTTGTTGCGGCCATGCCATCTTATATAGATTCGCTTTGGTCATAATTAAAAATTCATAAATTCTCCTCCATATTGTCATGCTGGTCGTGACAAATTTGTTCTCACCTTATTAAAGTTACCGAAAGTGTTATACACATTTAATAAGCGCCATCTGGTAACCCAGTAGTAATATTATAGTTATGTATTGTATTAAGATTGAAGTCTCTACTATTTGCTGTGTTGCGTTTTTCACACCCAGGTGGCCGCACTATAAAGTAAAATGAATAAATGTTGGCGTCGTTGTCGTCTTTGGTAACACATTTGAAATCATTGGTTTTACAAATTGAACAAACAAAAGCAACACTCCGTATCTTTGATTTCGCATTTTTGAAGTAGACCACTTTAAGTTTTTGTATTTGTAGCTGGTTCTTATTAATTTTTTTTTTCCATTGCAATTCAGGACATCTCTCATCGTTTTACGTTTTCTAAACTAAGACACGCATTTTAATGGGTTATTCCCGAAAACAAAAGTAACAAATCTTATGTCAAACACTAAGCCAAACTACATACATATGTATATATGTATGTATCTAAATACAAACATATTTATAATTGATGCAACATTTTGACCATTTCGTCCAACATCTTTTTATTTTTTTTTTTTTAATTTCCTCCAAAAATGTACGTATGTTTTTATAATGACCTTAACGCTTGACCCAAATTTCTTACCATCCACACATTTCTTGAAATTTAAAGGAAGTTTTCTATAGAAGTATAGAACTTTAAGTTGGCATTACTTTTCAAGATCGATTTAACAGCTGTCAAGTGATTTATTCTCAGTTTGAATAGACTCACGCCTGAACAGTAAGGCGTAGATTCGTCGAATGGGCCCAAAACGATATTACCGTTGTTCCCGATTTTCATAAGCGAATTTTGTTTAGCGATTAAGCGCTCTTCTGGTTGAATGGCTACGTCAACAAACAAAACTGCCGTATTTGGAGTGAAGGTAATCCTCAAGTGCATGTCGAAACACCGTTACATCCAGAAAAACTGACTGTTTGGTGCGCTTTATGGGCTGGTGGAATCATTGGTCCGTACTTTTTAAAAACGATGGCGACCAGAACGTTACAGTCAATGGTGATCGGTATAGAGCCATGATTACTAACTTTTTCATTCCTGAATTAAATAACCATGAAGTCCAGGAGATTTATTGAAAGACACGTTTGATGACCGACTAATTTCACGTTGTGGACGTGTGAATTGGCCCCTAAGATCTTGTGATTTAACACCGCTAGACTACTTTCTGTGGGGCTATGTAAAGTCATTGGTCTATGCGGATAAGCCACATACGCTTGACCATTTGGAAGACAACATTCGCCGTGTTATTGCCGATATATGGCCACAAATGTTGGAAAAAGTCATCGAAAATTGGACGTCCAGATTGGATTACATCCGCGCCAGCCGTGGCTGTGGAACTCAATCTATACATATAATAAAATATAAATCATTTCTTGTCTGTCTGCTGTCTTTCTTTGTTTGTGTTCGGATCACGTAAAAACTACTGGATGGCTTGTAACAAAATTTTGTGAGGAGATACATTAGTATCCTGATCCCGATATAAAATACCTTTTTCCGCAAAAATATCTCATTTCCAAGAGAAAGTGTAGTATTTTAAGCGTAGTATTTTAAGCACGGATGCGCAACAGATGGTGCTGTTTTAAAAAAATGGCTAACACATTTCCTGTCTGTCTTTTACAAAGCTTTACAATAATTTTCAGAATTTTATATTAATTTTAGAATATTATCGAGGAATGTGGGTACCTTTACATAAAGTAAATACTTAAGAATCTTAAAATTTGTTGTGGATTGCATTCAAAGCAAAATCGATCAGGATGCACACAACGTGTGTAGGCACAGGTAGTGTGAGCAAATTTTTAAGAAATAGACTTTTGTATCTTCTGAACATTTGTTGGTGATGAGTTGTGACTAATTGTGATTTGGTGTGCGATATGTAATAGACCTCGTATAATGCATTTTTCTTTTGAAAATTTAACCTAAAAAACAAGAAAAAATTTGACTTTTTTAAATCAAACTCCTTTTTTTAAAGTTGTGTACAATTTTTTTTATTATTAGATTTTGTTAATTTAAACTTTAGTTTTATTATTTTGCAATAGATTTTATTTATTAATGTGTGAATGTGTTTTAGATTTTTTAAATTAAAAATTCTTAATAATAAATATTGTTTAAAGTTTATTCTTTTTTTTTTCTCAATATACACTACATAATTAAAAATAATATACATTATTTATTTATAGGTATATTTTTTATGTATAGCTATTTATAAATTTATATATAAATACAGAGAACATTATTAAAAATTAAACAAAAAAAAAAATTATAAAACAACACAAAAGATCTAAATTTATAATGGGTAAAAAAGAAAAATATTGCGTCGTAGCTGCTTTTATATTACAATAGCAAAAAAAAAAAAACAATGTTAAATATAAAAAAAAATAATAATAATAATCCTTTATAATAATTTATAATAAACGTTTATAATCATTAATTTTAATTTTGATTATATGAAAAAAATATTGTAATTTTTTTTTAATAAAACCTTAAAAAACAAAGAGATTGAAATGTTATAAAAGGGGGATTGAAATGTTGAAAAATTTATCAGAATATTTCTTATTTTCAGGCTCTTAAAATATTGAATTATATCAAATAAAATCAATCTCTTAGTGAGTATTTTTGTTAAAACTATATACAGTGGGTGACAATTTAATGGAAACTTTTTCTGAAAACTGTATTTCTTTAATTTAGTTTTTCTGACCGGCCCACAATTTCGAAAGAAATCTTTCTTTCGCACAATTACATTTGAATGAAAGCAAATTCAAAAATTTCTTTATGTTAAATATAATTCCACGGAAGAAAGAATTATCTTATCATCGTGGGCTAATCAGTTTAATAAACAATAGTTCTTTTTTCAAACTTTGTTATTAAAAACTAAAATAAGAAATAGAGTAAAAAAAAATTCGTCTCATTGTTACCCACTGTACATACTTATATGTATGTAAAAATAAATATGTATATTTTATATGATTCCGTTAACAAATACATATAAACTAGTTAATGGAAACAATGTTTTATACAATTTATTATTTTCGTGTTATTGAAAAAAATTGTGTTTTATTGCATTGTCACCCACTGTACATATATGTATGTAAAATGGTTCCGTTTCTATATATAAACTAGTTAACGGAAGCAATGTTTTATAAAATTTGTTATTTTCGTGTTATTGAAAAAAATTCTTCCAATTAAAAAAGTTCTCTTAATTAAGGCCTATTTACACTATAATGCAAATATTAATACTTTTAAATAAAATGCCATCCTGATCTAAACGCTGTTTGAAATTAAAAAAAAAAAGACAATAACAACTCAACATGCCAGGGTTTCATTTTCCCCTAAAGTATTATTACTTGTATTATAGTGTGAAAGGAACTTTTACATGATCGCAGAAGTTTCACGAATTCGCAAATTTTTTTGTGTCAAATAGCACGAATGGTATTGTCTAAGGATAATATGTAAAGAAACTGTAAGACATTAACAGAAAATACGGATGAAAATTTGACAACCGTATGGTTTTTTTTTAAATTTTCAAAAATACATCACACCTCATCAGATAAGGGATGCATTTTTGTAAAATTACATCGAGTCAAAATAACCAAAAAAAGCTAGTTAAAGCTCTGCTGGCATCAGGAATATTTTTGTAAATAATTTTGATATTTTTTAAAACTTACGTATGTCGTATCGTCTAAACCGTCCTTTAAAATGTTTTACGGTCTGTTCGGAAAGCATTACTGCCCTTTCGAAAATGAAAAAATTTATATTAAATTTTTGCGCTGCCAGTTTGACTAGTGTTTACGCATCACCTACTTAAGTGCTGCATTTTAGTACATCTTGCTTTTACACTGTTGCAAACTGATGCTTTTTAAAAGACATTGCATTTCACATTCAGTGCAGTGATTAATTTCCGAACAGACCCTAACTTAATGTTGTTTCACTCCAAGCAAAAAAAAATGATATTAAAAATTTCTAATTTTCAAATTAAAAAATTATTTTAATTAAGGCCGTTTTACACAATAATGCAAATAGTAATACTTTTGAATAAAATGCCATCGTGATCTAATCGCTGTTTGAATTAAAAAAAAAAACAATACCAACTCATCATGCCAGGGTTTCGTTTTCCTCAAAACCATTAGTACCTGTATTATAGTTTAAAACGACCTTTTACATAATCGCAGAAGTCTCATGACATTGCAAATTTTTTATGTAAAAGAACACGAATGGCATTATATGTAATGAAACTGTGAGACATAGTAAACAGAAAAACGGTTGAAAATTTGAAGACGTATGGATGTTTGTGTAATTTTTTAAAAAATTATAAAAAAAACCATCATGCCTCATCAGATAAGTGATGCATTTTTGTAAAGGCGAATGGAGTCAAAATCATCCAAAAAAGCTATGTAGATAAATGGCAAAATAGCTCAGCTGGTATCAGGGATATTTTTGTAAATAATTTTGATATTTTCTCTTGGAACTTACGTATATGTACGTACGTCGTACCGTCTAAACCGTCCTTTAAAATGATTATGATTTATAAGAATTTTTCATTTCGGTTAAATATTAAAAAATTTTTGATGTAAATTTTTAAATTACACTAATGTAATTTGTAATAAAAAAATAAATAAATAATGAGAAAAAAAAAACAAGTCAAGTTGGTCAGATTGTCTTTATAGTGTACGCGTTAACGCTAAACAATACACGTAAAACTCTATGTTACTGGTAATTTGTTCACCTTATTTAAAGTTCAAAGACGAAAATAAGAAATTTTACAAAACATTAAATTAAAATTAAATTTAAACAAAAAACATTAAAAGCTAATTTTTTATTAAATTAAATATTCACATAGTTTTTTCTCTAAGTGTATAATCATTAATTTCTTGTTATTTTTTCTTTCGAAATGACTAAACTATCAGTCCATGTTTGTTTGTTGCGTTTTTCTTTTTTTTTTTGTTAAACAAACATTTTGTTCGTTTTCAAGAAATGCTCAGTTTTCTTTGATAATTGAGTTTTTTATCATAAAGATTTTGTTCGTTTTGTTCAAAGGTGGGGTAAAAAAGGAAGGTTCGTTTAAAAATGTACAAGTTTTTTTGTTTAAAGAAGATATGGGGGGGGGGGGGGGAGGAGGGTCAAAGGCCACGATTCGCTATCATACTCAGTTGTACGATCTGTAAAAAATTGCATGTGTGCTCAAAAATTAAGTATGTTTATTGCGGATTTGAAGAAGGAGTATGTGCATGACAGACTTTTAGACAAGTCTGTACGATTTAATAAATCAAAAAGTATTTTTCTCCATACAATCAGAGTTGTAAACAATATTCTTTTATCTGTAATAGTGTGGCATCTATAACGCTATGATTTTTTGAGTAGGACGATTGGGTAGAATAGTGAATCCTGGCATTAAGGGGGGTGGGGCACTGGAATAGGAAAACTTAAGAGTGATGTTTTTTTTTGTTGTTTGTTCTTAAACTCTAGACTTACATATGTATGTATATATACATATGTATATGACTACAATTAAATGGCATAAATTCTTTTCATTTTGTTTTGTTGCTTATCATGTGTTTGAATGTGATTTACTTCGTTTTTTAAATAACTTAACAAATTTCATGTGATGTCAATCATCAGAGAATATCGGGTGTATTGTTGTCATCGTGCGAATGTTGTAATAAACCTTTTCTTTCATCCGGCGCTGTACTTAAATTATTTTCCGGCACTACAGCCGGCTCCACAATGGCATCAGCGTACATGGATTCATATACGGGATTGGCGAAATTACCCTGGATGGAAACATAATTATGGGTTTATTCGCTTTGTGGTTATATGTACAAAAATAAATTACCTTATCATCTTCATGTACAAAGGCGGGAGTTTCATCGGCATCTCCTCGATACATAGGATTTGTAAGCATAATTTCAACATTTTCTGTTAGGCGGGCATGTGAGAAGGGCTGTGATATGCGATGTTTTCTAAAAGTATAAGAGAGAGATTTTTAAGTTTTTTAAAGGTTCTTGTCAAGGCGAATTCATAATTCGAGAGCTCAGCTGACTATTTTTTGTTTCCATCTTCCAGTATCAAAATGTACTAAATTTTTTTTTTGACAGCCGAAAATGACTTATACACAAACAAAATTTACGTATTTTTATTACAAAGTTGTACTTTTTTCGCCGCGAGTCTACCTGTTATGAATATGCCTTGGGTCTTGCTAAGTGTTTTCATCTGAAGAACTAAAAAATAAACACCGTTCATAGTCGTATTAAATATCGATGTTCTTTTTTTACTTTCATGAATATGGAGTTTAAGTCTATCATGATATCAACTCATCTGGCAGACTCCCATTTTATAGAGGGGCAACTGCTCTCAATCCAATAAACATACTTTTTATTGCGACTTGATATCAAGTGTGAATAACTTTTTTCATTCCATAAACAAGTATTTATTTGTAAAAAAAAAACGTTTTTCTTGAAAAGAAAATAAGCAGAGATATGCTTAAAAACTCTTCTTCTCTCAATATTAACTTTCGATCAAATACATAAATAACGTTTTAAGTTTATGATGTGATTTACAATATACAGTAATTGTAGAGTAAATATCGATTAGATTCGCAGGAATCTTAGATGAACCCTAGGCGAGCTTTATCAGGTTGGAGAATGTTCGACCTCCTGATCCGAACGTAATTTATTAAGACAATTCGCTTGAGCCAGAGCAAAAATAATAATCTCAATACATCGCTTCAGACTAATTGCAAAAGTCGTTCTTCCTTAGACCTTGTAGAACGATAAGCGGTATTGTCAAAAATTTTTACTATCGGATCAAGGCTATCCGGTCCTAGATTGGAGGAATGTGATAATAATCTACATCACCGCCCAGATCGTCGCCTGAAGCTGTTTTCTTATCACTGGATGAAAACAATGGCGCATAGCGTCACAACAAATAGCAATTTTAGAACATTGTGTGAACATAGGATGAAGCCCTCATCGCTCTTGTTTAGGAGTTGGAGACCATCTAAACTCCTGACAAACCATTGGATGAAAACAATGCGCATTGCGCATAGCGTCACAACAAATATCAATTTTAGAACATTGTGTGAACATAGGATGAAGACCATTTAAACTCCTGACAAACCATTGGTGCCGCTGTTGAAGAACAACAGCATTCGATATCGAGTAAAATCTCTGTTTAAAATCTTTGTTTCTAAATTGCAAGTTTTTTCTTAAAAGTTTTCATTAAGATTTAAATACTCACTTCAAAAAATATAAACCTGCACCGAGTAGTGCCAGCACCAAAATTGCTAAAGCTAAGATAATAGCTATAATTGACATAACATTGGCAGACTGTTCAGTTTCACTTCTTAAGGCGTTAGCACTGTCGGCCAAACATGTAGTAACTCTTCCGTCGTCACATCTTAAGGAAAAAAAAAAATTAAATTTAAAATTATTTTTAAAAGCTCATAATTCAACTAGTTTTACTAACCTGCACTCATTTATCGAACTACCCGTCTGACAAACACCACATTCGCCCACACATGAGGGCGGTATATCACAGGCATCGCCCTGCCATTCTCCTATGCAGGAACAATGTGGTATCGCATAGGCATCCAAATGACAAACACCATTATTTTGACAATAACGTATGCAGGGATTATCCTCTGAAACAGGTCGTTCGCAGAATTCACCATTCCATTGGTCCGTACAATTACACATGGCCACTGCCTTAATGACGTGACAAATGCCACTGTTTTGACAAATTATACCGGTGCAGGGATTACGCAAGGGAATTTCAGAAGCATCGCAAACTAAAGAAGAAAAAGAAGATTTTTGTTTATTAAAGGACTTAATCAATATTTCGTGCTACTTACATTGGGGCGGATTAGTAGTTTTACACAAATCAGTTTCACAACGTTCTCCTACATAACGCTCAGAACAGGTACACATTAATCTTTGTGGTGTTTCTGCACAAAGGCCTCCATTCAAACAATAGTTGGCGCAAGAATCCGACTCACATTGTTCGCCATAAAAACCTTGCAAACATTGGCATTGTGGTCCTCCCTTAGTGCCAATATTACAAATGCCTCCATTTTTACAGAAACCAGAACATACATCCACCTCACAACGTTTACCAGTGAAACTAAAAATGACAAAAGAAGTTTAGATTTCATTTTATTATAATTCATCTATAACAACTTACCCATCGGGACATTCACACTGTGTAGTACCTGTCAACGTCTCCCGACATATGCCACCATTGGCACACGTTAAATTAACACAATGTTCGCATTGTTCTCCGATATACATGGGAGGACAGGTACATTTCATGTGCTCATTAGTAATCAGACAAGAACCACCATTGTGACAACGTGACTGGCACTCGGGTACTGATGTTTCACAGCGTGGTCCCGACCAACCAGGTGTACAACTACATTTTAGTGGTGGTGGTTCTAAGGAGCCCGGTATTTGGGCATCTATGATGCAAAGACCATAGTTCTTACAATAGTTTGAGCAGCGATAATGTTCACAAAATTCTCCTTCGAATTGGGGCTGGCAGACACATTTCGGTATGTGATTGATAAGCTTGCAGGTACCCAGATTGCATTTAAGAGGACAATAGTCTGGTATGGTAGCATGATCTGCCACACATTTACCATTAGCAACATGAAAATCTTTAGGACATTTGCATCGATAACCGCTGTCAGTTTCGGTGCTTAGTATGCACAAAGATCCCATTTGCTTGCAGGGTTCCTTGGAGCAGGGGTTCGTAACTGTAAAAATTACCACACCAACCTTAATATTTTTTTAGATTTAATATTATTGCAAAACTTACTGTTTCGATTTTGTTTAAGTGGATGTAAAATACCAATGTCCGATGAACGGTAGCCTTTAAGCAAATAAGTACCATTGTCATTGCCGAATTTATTCATTTTGATAATACTCTGATCGTATAGTTTAATATACAAATAGTCCTCAAATACATCTATCTTCTGGGGTTTTTCTGTTAAAGCATGCAAATAATGTGCAATAAATATGAAAGTCTTTTAAATTTCATCTTTTTAAATATACCTTTATTGGAAAATCTTTGAACCACATTACGTTCTTTGCCATTTAAACGGCATGTTTCAACAGTACCCTTACGATAATCAGCCCAATATAAACGGCCTGTTGGATAGTCTACGGCTAAACTAATTGGCCAGCCTACATCTCTTTCCACTAGACTTCTTTTGTTTTGACCATCCAACGAAGCCATTAATATGCCATTTTCTAAAGTTGACCAAATCATAATACGTGACTCGGGTTCCACAACAATATCGGTGGGATTTAAGCCAGTCGATACCAAAGAAGAATATTTCTTGCCATCTATGTCGGTAACAATTATTTCGTTGTGACGCGAGTCAATAATATACACCAGCTGGGTAACCCATTCTATGGCCAGTGATTTGGGATCATCCAAGGCAGGGATCTTTAAAGTATGAATATCAGTATATATGCTTGCTTTACTAAATTATTTTGTAACTTACATCAAACGCTTTTAATTCTTTTAGATCTCTTTTTACTCTTGTGGCAGTCATTTCAGTATTTGGTGTTGCAATTTTCATGGTGTGCACTTTTCCATGATGAGAATCTATCCAAAATAATAATGTATCTTTGGGTCTTATGAGTATATCAAAGACATCAATTTTTAAGCTGTCAGTTTGAAAGAAACCCACCACAGTGGTGCCTTCTTGTTTGGCGGGTAAAATAAAGCGGAACTCTTGTTCCGAAGCTAAAAGCAAAACCTGATCGGGACCTAGAAATATACAATACATATGTAAGCTATTAACAATGCTATACTTTAGCAACTTTCCTTCACATACCTGATGCCAAGCAAGTGTCATTTTTCAATGAACCCTTGAAATAACCCTCCGTACATTTGCAATTGAAATGTCCAGCTTTTTTCTCTATACAAATCTGTGAACATGTACCAAAACCGCAAACAGGCGGTTGGCAATTCATTTCGTCCGAACCATCAATACAATTATATTGACCGTCGCAGCGGAATATTTTCGAAATGCAGTCCTCGTTCTCACATTGGAATTGATCATGGCGGCATTTGGGTAGAGCGGCACAAACCTCATCAGCTTCATCTTCATTATTTCCGCAGTCATTGACTCCATCACACAATGCCGACTTGCGTATACACTTTAGATTGGAACACTTAAAGGCATTAGCATGGCAATGTAGCAGGGCGCAAGTGTCATAACTTTCATCACTGCCATCGGTACAATCATCCCAACCATCACATTTCCAACGTGCCATAATACATTTGCCATTCGCACAAGTGAAATGATCATGTGGGCAAGTACAATTGACCTCATCGCTGCCATCGGGGCAATCGTCATCACCATCACACTGGTATTGCCTAGTCATTATAAAACAAATTCATTAACAAACTTTATTTAATTTAAATAATTTTTGAGACTTACTTATTGATACAAGTATTAAAGGCAGCACATTTAAACTGGTGCTCTTTGCAGGTGATATTGCAATTAATCTCATCACTACTGTCATCACAGTGTATTTCACCATCACAGCGATGATCGTGTTTTATACATTTGCCTGTGCCGCATCTAAATTCGCTTTCCGAACAATTGCGCATTTGACAATTCAATTCGTCACTGCCATCACCACAGTCATTTTCGTAATCACAACGCCATCTACCTGGTATACATTTTGAATTGTTGCACTTAAAGTATGTAGGATCACACTCTTCCTTTGATGAGTGACATGATGCAGGCTCATCTTCACCATTCGGGCAATCATCCTCACCATCACATCTCCAAGACATGGGTATACAACGACCGGAGCCACATTGGAAATCACTTGGTCCACACGAAACTCTCTCACAATTTTGTTCATCTGATTTATCTGGGCAATCGATGTCACCATCACAAACCCAAATGAAAGGCATACAGCGGTTATTGCCACATTGAAATTGATTTTTCGTACAGTTGAGTGGAGTGCAGCCGCTTTCATCTTCTCCATTTGGACAATCACGTACACCATCACACTTCTTAACATTGTCTATACAGAAGGCAGTAGTATTGCCGGAGGTTTCACATTTCATGTGATTTTCAAAACAGGTAAATTTGTCACAGTTTTGTTCATCCGAATTATCACCACACTGATTGGAGCCATCACATATAGCAGAGGGATGTATGCATTTCTTATTGTTACACTGATACTGTCCTGGCTCACAATGGAAAGGTGGACAATTTTCTGGTTCGTCACTACCGTCACCACAATCATCTTGGGTATCACATTTCCAGTAGAAAGGTATGCACTTGAAAGTGTTAGAGCATTGGAAATGGGCTGCTGTACAATTGGCTATGCAAGATTTGTTATCATCAGCCAAAATGAAATTATTGGGGCAGGCACATTTGTAGTAGGGAGCTTCAGGTGAAAGCAAACATAAAGTGGAACAGTTTGCATTATCGCAAGGATTACCTCTGTGGGGCTGCTGTTGGCGATATGGGTGATATATTCGCAGATCCATGGGTCGATGTATTGTGGTAATTAAAGTAGAACAGTTCTGGCCTGTAAATTTATTGCAGTATTCTATGGATTTTGTTTCCCAGTCAGACCAGAAGACTTTGTCTTCCCACACCGCAATGGCGAATATGTGATGCAAGTTTAAAAGTGGATTAAGTTTACGCGACATTATTACTCTTATATTGTTGCCATCCAAATCGGAAACCGAAATAGTGTCTTCACGAGCATCGCCCCAAAACAATTGATTACTCTCAAAGGATAGTGTTAAGGCATTAGGCCAACCCATATTATCGCGTATTATTACTCGTTGATTAGAACCATCCATACCGGCTTTGCCAATATGTGGATTATCTCCCCAATCTGACCAATATAAATTACGATTGAAAGGATCCAAAGCTACTCCACGGGGTTCACGTAGATTTTCGTTTATTAAAACTTTGCGATAGCGGCCATCTAATTTCGATACCTCTATGGTATCCAAACCCTTGTCGCACCAGTAGAGGTTCTTGGCTACCCAATCTACAGCCAATCCATCGGGATTTTTTAGCATAGCCTGATGTAAGGTTGTGGTCTTATTTTCCACCACGCAAAAACGTTTTATCATACCCACTGTTGACGTAACATCCGACCAAAATAGACAATTTGAGTTCCAGTCAAAGTCCAAAGCCACTGCATTAGATAACTGATGTATAAGTATGGACCCATTTCCTCTCATATCTACTTGTCTTATATAATAACGATTTGAGAATATAAGTTTGGCTGTTTCATTGCTAGTAGCCTTGCAAGTATGCTGATCATCCTTAAGTTCATAGCCTTTCATGCACAAACACTTGTAAGAGCCATAAGTATTAGCACAAATTTGCGAACAATGATGTAGACCGCTACACTCATCAATATCGTCGCATAAATGGTGGTTGGCATGTAGCTTATATCCGGGATCACATTGGCACTCGTAACCAATTTTCTTGTCTATACACACATGTTCACATATATCTGGTGCTAAACATTCATTGACATTGCACAAAGATTCATCGGAATAATCGCCACAATCGTTGCGCCCATCACACAAAAAGTCTTCAGAAACACAGGCTCCATTTTTGCACTGATATTGTCCATGGCCACAAGACATCGTTGATTCGCCACACAGATCTAAGGACTCATCGGAAGCATCCGAACAATCCGGCCGGGAGTTGCATGTAAGATTCTTTGCTATGCATTCCAAATTATGGCACTGGAATTCAACTTCTTCCAAACACACTTGTGTGTAATTAAAGTGCACACAATCCTCATACTCATCCTCTCCATTAGGGCAGTCATGATCTCCGTCACACACCAAACGTCGATCCAAACAAATGCCATTAGAACATAGAAATGAAGGAGCTACACAGTCGGGTATATGGGGTACTGAAGCAACCGCACAGTGCTCACCTTCATCTTCAAAACCAGGGCCTGGACAGTCACGTTCACCATCACACACCCATTTCTGTTGTATACAACGGCCTGAGGATTTGCATTGGAACAAATGAGGTCTGCATACACGGTTAGGACATTGAGCTCCCTCATCCGAACCATCTTCACAATCTGGTTTGGCATCGCATTGCCAACTGGCTGGTATGCACATATTATCACATCTAAATTCATTCGGCTTGCACTGCAATTTACAACCCACTTCGTCGGAACTGAAATTTCCTGCCACAGCATCTATACAGTCATCTTCACCATCACAGCGCCACTTTTCATTGATACAACGACCGTTAGAGCACTGGAATTGACCTGGACCACAGGATAGTTTAGAGACATGATCACAGTTTTGTTCATCACTACCGTCAGGACAATCGTTATCACCATCACAGCGCCACATAGGCATAATACAGGCTGTCGAGTTGGGACAATGTTCATAGAGAGCATCACCTGCCGGGCACTCTGAGACGGGACAATGTTTCTCATCACTAAAATCTTTGCAATCCCGAGTCTGATCGCAAACAAACTGCTGTGATATACACTCACCGCTGCCACATCTGAATTTTTCCGGTTCACATTTGCATATCATTTCTGACTCATCAGAACCGTCGCCGCACTGATGCACTCCATCACATGTCTCATTTTGTGGTATACATCGGTGGTTGTTGCACATGAAAAAGTCATTCGGACATACGCGTATAATACAATAACTGCGAGACTCATCGGAACCATCCAAACAATGAGAAATACTATCGCAGGTCAAATGCAAAGGTATGCATTCTCCAGAACGGCAAGGAAATTGATTCTTCTCACATTTGGTGTCAAATTGCTGTATACATCTTCTGCCATCCGAAGCCAAAACGCCACGAGTGCACTGACAACTAGCCGTACCGTTTTTGTTTAAAATGCAAACATCTTCACAGCCTCCATTTAATATCTTGCATTGGTTGGAATCACAATTAACAGTAGTGTTCTGAACTGCCACCACTCCCATTGGACGTTCAATACGATCTCTTAACAAAACCATATCTGAGCCGGTATATTTATTTGCTCTTACCAGAGCTCCCAAGACCCAATCGGACCAAAACAACAGATCTCCATAAACAGCTATAGCAAACGGATGCTTGGGTGTAGAATGAGCCAACACCACTCTGTGTGAACCATCATAGTTAGCACGTTCTATTTTATCGATACGTGCATCAGCCCAGTAAAGTTTTTGGTCTTCCAAATCTAAAGTAATAGCATTCGGCATTTTGATGTCTTTCTTTATAATCGACTCCAAACCAAATCCTGTTACATAGGCCCGTTGAATGGAGGGAGCCTCTTCATTCCAGTTAGTCCAATAAATCATGCCCAAACAAGGTTCTACCGCAATGCCTCGAGGTTTGTCTTTCGAGTTTAAAACTCGTATGCGGCTAACTAGCTGAGTGTTATTATCGGCATTCTCATGGACATAGTGTAGATCCAAGCTGCATATAGAAGCATCATTATTTGAAGTCCAGAATAACATTTCATTTACAACATCAAAAGCCAAACCCTCTACCCGTCCTTGGTGGCTAACTAATACCCGATTGTTACTGCCATTAAAATTCACAGCATTTATTGTACTCAAGACCATATCTGAGTAATACACTATACTGTTTTCATAGTCATAGGTCAGGGCTATAACATTCATCATAATGGTGGAATTGCGTATGCTACGCACTGGGCCATTTTTATCAGTATGATCTGTAAGATGCACACTCTCTATTGTGCTTCGATGGGAGAATAACAGAAAACTATCATATGGCTCACATGATAAACCATCACTAGCCACTCGACTGTGGGAGCAAGCGCAAATGACAGAGGTACCATTAAACAGGCACAACTGTTGACAACCACCATTATTTTCAGCACATAAATTAGTGCCTTTTTGCAGCTGTTTCGAAAATATTTTCATGTCCTTAACGGAATAACCTTCAAAGCGTTTTAGTTCCTTAAAATCACTCATATTACCTATACTGGCCACCTTGAAAGTGCCCTTATTGTAGTTATTATCTGCCCAGTAGATAAAATCATCCAATTTACCAACTGCAGTTGGATATTCTAAAGTATTATTTAACAACACCTCCTTTACATTGCCATCATAATCAACTTTCATAATGGCCGGCTGCACAATAATGTTCTTTGGAGTTTCGCACCAATAAACCTTTGTGGCCTCGATGTCCAACACTAAACTGGTAACGATTTTTTGATGATTTACTAAGACAAAAGGTTGAGAACCATCTAGTCCTGTTCGACCAATTATACCATCTGCAACATAGAATAACAAACCCTGTACAGGATCAATAGCTAAAGCGCTAGGTTTAACGACATTTGAAATGATAACATGACGATAGGATCCATTGAGACGAGCCACCTCGATAACATTGCGCTTTACATCACTGATGTAGATATTTTCTGCTATCCAATCGATGGCTATGCCGCCCAACCAATCCAATTGTTTATTATCCATCCATTCGGGAGACTGTATGATAACTTCACGTTGGGTACCGTCTCGCTTTATGCGTGAAATTGTACCACTGTCGTTATCGCCCCAATACAGATAATCCTTAAGAGCATGGTAATCTATATAAGAGGCCAAGGAAATACGTGAAATAGGACCTAGAGCCTGAAAAGCAATTTGTATAGTTGACTTAATAGTTATGATA
This sequence comes from Phasia obesa, assembly GCA_949628195.1. Lineage (NCBI taxonomy): Eukaryota > Metazoa > Arthropoda > Insecta > Diptera > Tachinidae > Phasia > Phasia obesa. The sequence goes on from OX451219.1 coordinate 11,270,565, forward strand.
TTGAATTCAAATTACGTACCGTTTTCTGCCCTTGTTCATCCAAAGTTTTACTTGGATCGTAAATTTGGATACCCTTTAGTTCGTGATTTGAGTAGTAAATAAATTCATCTAAGCCTATGCACTGCGTAGGATTATTCGGATCAATACTATAACCAATGGAACAGCCACAAACATGTTTCGTAGAAGAAATGGCTAAACATAAATGTGAACAACCACCTTTCCAGGGACCAGCGCAGGTATTGGTACCCTGTTGAGCTTCTGCATAAAACATTTTTAAATACTGTATAGATTTGGTATTTTTCCGCAACATAAAGTAATCCTGACACGAATCCTTGTCACAGGACATTATAACACTTTGAATATTTTCCGGAAAATACAAAGTGCCGTTATAAACTGTTACCGAACTAATGGTCATCACTTCACTAGAGGCCAGTACTACGTGAATAGTTTTCATTGCAATGTCGTAATATGAAATACCAGAATTGTCATAGACATAATACAAACGCAACGAATCAAAGTCCATAGTAAGAGAGGCCAAGGTTTTGTTATGCTCAAATATGCTCTCACGATCACTACCATCGAGATTACTTTGTTCGATTTGCCATACAAGAGAATTGCGTGCCGAGGAAATCCAGTACATTTTGCCACTAAAAAAGGAAGAGCTTTACATTTTTCTTTATATAATTTACTCTATTAATCTTTACTTGACAGGATCCAAAGCTATACTCTCCACCATATTGAGATCTGATAAAATTTCCGTTACATATTCTCCTTTCAAATTACTAGCCCAGATATCGCTCTTCACCTTACCCGTCGAAAAATACATATTCTTTGCTATCCAATCGATAGCAAAGCCAAATGGGTTTTGTATATCCGTGTTAATAATGGTATCTATGAGACCATTTGATATGCCCGCTGTTTTTATTTCATTCAATTGGACGTCAGACCAATAAAGTTTGCTATCCTCCACTGTGAAATCTATACGTTGTGGAGCCAAGACTTGAGGTGATTGACGTATAGTGGGGATGGTGTGATGATTGGGTTGCATTAAATCGATGCCTCTTATCTCATCACCCATTATGAAAAGTAAAACTTGTTCGTTGGCCACGCATGTGCGGTTATCCGCAGGATCCAAGCGCATGACATGAGGACACGCACATTGATATGTTTTTCTGACACTTAAAGATTTAAAAATAATAAATAAAGTAACTGTTGGCAAAAAAACTCAAAACTTACTCCAATAAACACAAATGGGAACAGCCGCCATTATTATTGCCACACGAATTTTCAGCTTGAGGCTGACGACTTGAGTGTAACACTTGTATTCCAAATGGTTGAGTTTGCGTACGGTGTATAACTTGTATGTCAGTGCCATTCCATTTGTTGGCCCTTATCACAGAAGTGGTTCTCCAGTCGGTCCAATAAACATAATTTTCAAATACTGTTATGGAAAAGGGATGTGATAATATTTCGCGATCTCGCAGCACCAAGTGTATATCAGAGCCATCATATTTAATGGTATAAATTGAATCTGATTTGGCGTCTACCCAGTATACACGTTTCTGCGTGTAATCCAATGATAGACCATTAGGCCAACCTGCCGATACCATTGAAGTAGTGGTAATGGCTTGTCTATGTTTGCCCGCCATGGAACATCTTTCTATACGAGGATAATTATCATCCCAATCCGTCCAAAATAGTAGACCTTCTCGAGGATCTAAAGCAATGGCACGTGGGCTTTCCATGTCACCCGCTATTAAAGTACGTCTGAAGCTGCCATTTAATTTAGCCACCTCTATTTGATCCAGATTAGAGTCAATCCAATATAAATTCATACCAATCCAGTCCACTGCCAAACCTTCGGTGGTGGACAGTCCCGAATGTACCACAGCCTCTACTTTATGTAAAGCTTCTCCTACCAATTGACCTCTATAGATTTTGTCATCTATAACATCGGTCCAAAATATTTGACTAGATTCGTTATTGTACAGAAAATCTAAGGCTATGGTATTTCTAAGGGAAGTGTAAAAATTACTTATGGTCCCCTTTTTCAAGTTTAAACCTCTTATTTCTTGGCGATTGGTAAAAATCACATATGGGTCATCTTCAGCTGTGCTTTTGCAAGTAAAACGGTCGTATTGCAAGTCAAACCCGTCAAAACATTTGCATTCAAAACCTTTGCCGACGGTGGCACAGATTTGCGAACAAGAATCCCAATGATCGCAGGCATGCTGCATACTGCAACGCTTACCATTGGGGAGTAAATACATGTGAGTCGGGCAGGAACAGATAAAACCCTCCGGAGCATTGTGACAGTAATGGGAACATTCATGAGTACGTTCACATAACTTGTCGTCGCATAGAAATCCTTCATCTGTGGTATCCTCACAATCGAATTTGCCATCACAAAGTTGGTGAACTGTTATGCATTTATTGGAGACCTCACACAAACGTTCGGGCGGTTCACATATCATAGTTTCATTAAACTCCAAAGGATTGGTTTTGATTTGAGTGCAGTTAACTTCGTCGGATTTATCGAAACAATGTGGAATACCATCACATCTAAAAAAGTGGGGTATACATTCAAAAGGATCAGAGCAGCCAAATTCAAAGGGTCCACAATAATGGGCTTCGCCCAAGTCTATGACATGATGATCGGATTTAGTTTCATTGCAATTAGCTTCATCACTAAAGTCCAGGCAGTCGTGTATACCATCACACATATGCGTCTCATCATAACAACCAACGGGTACGCAATAACGCTCACCTGGGCCACATTCAAACTCACAAGACAGTTCGTCTGAATTATCGCTAAAAGCAGTCATTAGTTGTTTATAACTAGCACTAATTTAATAGTTAGCACCTCAACTTACCCACACTGGTCGACACCATCGCAGACATCCAAAAATGGGCGACACACACCATTATGACACTCAAACTCAGCACATTTCTCATCAAATAGCTCTTCACCTTCTTCATCCGATGAATCATCGGGTCCACAATCTACCATGCCATCATTAACCCAAGACAATTGAATACATTTGCCACTCTTAGCACACGTAAATTCATTCATATTACACGAATGAGTTTCACAATTTTGCTGATCTGTACCATCTAAACAATAGTTTATCGAGCTACACAACAGAGAACGCTGATAGCAGCGTTCATTGCAAACAAAATGCAAATTTAAATCACATTTCTTGGGGTTACAAGGACCCTCTGCAGCATTGCTCTCATCACTGCCATCGTCACAATCATCGAAACCATCACACAAATCTTTGACATCAACACATTGTGGTGACTTTAAACATTGAAATCCGGTCGTACAATTTTTTGCTTTTGTATCCGGGTCCTTGGGGTACGGTATACATTGTGATCCGGTACCGTTCAAAGAATATTTGTCAGGACACCGACATATTGAAGTATTAGGAGTATTGAAACATACACCAGGACATTTGGTTTTACTGCAGGCATTGCTTAAAGATGTAGGTTGGCTGTTGACATCGAACATCCTCAAGTTGGAAGTGCGACCACGCTCAAATGAAAACAATTGCGAATGTGTATTATTTTTAATAGCTCCATTCAAATGATGTACAGAAAACATTTTGACGGTGCCATTCTTATTGTCTACCCAGTAAATGGTTCCCTTATGAAAGGCTATGGATATCGGGTGATATTGCTCGTCTCTAAAGATAATTTCACGATCTGAACCATCGATGTTCATGCGTTCTATTGTGCTCTCTTTGACATCGCACCTGAAAAAAATATTAAATCGAGCAAAACTCAAATGAAGAAGTCAACACTAAAGCAAAAGTTCAGTGGATTAGGAAAGATATAGTAACGATTTAAAAGAATCCAGAATCTCATACTATAGATGAAAAAATGAACTAACTAAATTTAAACTTTATCTACTTTTTACAGACTCAATTACTGATGCCAGAGTGCCATAAAAAGTTGCACGTTTATGACATCTTTATGGCACTTAATTCAAAACGATTGTTCGTTATTCCAAACGATTTCTGTCGAAAATTATCTGAAACAGATTTTTGGACATATTGTGTTTTTAACAATTTTCGTATGTTTTTGCGGATTTTTGGCCGTGCTTCAACGAAAATGACTTTGGTGAGGTTATCACCGTCAATGGATCAATATCAAAAATTGAGCGATTTGGATGTCGACGACATGTCGTTACATGCCCATAGCGCATATCACAATGGAGATTCCTTTTTAAGGACTCGGAAGAATGTTTTTTTTTTCTTACGAAGGTGTATTTAATTTAGATCCCGTAATTGTGCAATTTGGCATCTTGGCTTTTAGGGGGCTTCTAAAGTCGCTGCTCCATGCCAATAAGGCTCATTCTACTGGGTTTGTCGGTTAAAGTCATTGAAAATAAGACTTATTTGCTTCGAATAACCGTGCAAACCCGCGGCGGATATTTAAACGGTGTGATTGCCCAGAAGGATCTTTGAAATAAAAGAAATTTGCTTTCACACAGTATATTTTTTCAACTCAAAAATGTTATATCCTTATCGGAAATCTCTTAAAAATGATAAAGGTGAGAGGAGAAAATATAATAGAAATTTGTCTATGACTTTAGATTTGCTATTTCTGAAACACTCTGCTTAAAGTTTCGAGTATGGTGCTTTATGAAAACAATTAGTTAAACCATTTAGTCACCCAAGGACTTACCAATACAACTTCTTATGTTGGACATCAACAACTAAACTCAAGGGCCATTTCATAGGTTTATCATCTGTAGATTCAATCAACATTTCACGATGAGAACCATCTAACCATGCACGATATATACAGGCCTTTTTTCCACCAGCTGTCCAATGAGACCAAAACATATAGCCGTCTATGGGATTTAAAGCCAAACTCCTATAAAGAACAAAAGAAAAAAAACGAAACTGATTAATACAGCAAGCAACAACTTTAAACCAACAATAAACTTACATGGCTTCTGCTTTCAAAGGCAACGTAATAACTTTCGACATATTAGCAATAGGAGCAACATAAAAGCTCTCCACACCACCCCAGTACATATTGGCTGACAACCAGTCGTAAGCTAAAACAGAAATACCTTCTGTGCCATTTGTTAACATTTTACGTTGCAAGCCATCCGTTGATTGACTTAATATTATATAACCGGTTCTAAAGAGGATTAAAAAAAAAACAAGAGCAAGAGCAAAGTTATTATTTCGTTTGGTTTAGTTTAATTTCTAAACAATAACTTACTTTTGTTGCTGCACATAATAAACGTATTTACGATGAACATTAATGTCGGCTGGCATTATCCAAGTAACATTATAAATAGGTACCATGGCATCTTCCACCACAGCCGGGGTAGTAGCAGCTGTTGAGCCATCAAGTTGCTGGTTTAAATGTCGGTCAGGTTGATTTAGCGGTATACCGGCAATGCTGGCCAAACGTTGTCTAGCCAATAATAAAAATTTATCAAAGTGCTGGAATACGCATTCGGTGTTGTTGTGTAGTTTATAACCATGTGAACACATGCAGGTGGCACGAGCAAATCCCTTTGTCCACATTGGCACACAAATCTGATTGCATTGACCGTTGTTATCGCGACAAGGATGAGCAACTGTGTAGAGAAGAAAAATGAAAATGACAGCAACAACAAAAACAAAATAAAAATAAAACTTTCAAATATAGCATAGAAAATGTGACAACAATAACAACATGAAATGAATTTTTAATAAAAATAGAACAAGGACACCTTTATGGGTAATAGAATTGCATATGTTGCTTTCATAACAAAGCAGCAACATACATATGAAGAATCCTTTTCCTTACTATTTAAGATTGTTATTAATTTCGAATTGTAGTTTAAATTAGAAATATTTGAAAATACAGTGGTATTAAATCATTATCTACAAGGCCAATACTGATCACCGAAGCGAGAAAAAACACACTGGGAAATATCTAATCGAGTAGACCATCTTTTTATGGATCTGATATTGCTTGTTTTTGGAAACAACACAGTATGTGGCAAAAGATCTAAGGCGAATAATCTTTTAATAATCTGCTAGCAGCAGTTCTAGAATAAGGACTAAATGTACTACTCTTAGACTGTTGTCAGTCTAGAAGCAATAATAGTTTGAGCTATATCAAGGCTACAAGATGTCAGAGTGGATGCTATATTGAGCAAAGCGATTTTTTTGTTTATAATAATCTTTAGTGTTTTGCGATGGATTCAGACGAAGAATTTTACATGTCAGTTGATAATTTAATAAATAGAAGATAGGAACTTCTAAATACTTTTGAAATTAATTTTTCCGTATCGATTTACATTTTAATTTAAATTTATTTTTTAATGGGC